>VZZY01016650.1:422724-640890 GCA_013400335.1 Eurystomus gularis
CCCCGCTCGGCTCCCCCCGCTGCCGCCCCGCAGCCCTGGTGCCGGCCCCGCTCCCGGGAAGCTGTCCCGCACCGGGTCCCGCGGAGGTGAGCGGAGGATGAGCCCCGGGAGCAGGGGCTGGCACAGCGGCCTCGCTCCTCGTTTGTTCTCCTTGCACCGGTTGTGAAACCTCTCCAGTTCTCAAGTGTTTATCTCCAAAATTATCTTCGCTTTAATTGCGTGTAATAAGTGTAACGTGTGTGGTTGGGTCTGTGACCTCCTCCGCTGTTCGTAGTTTTTAAAAAGTGACTCTGCTCGCAGGCAAGTGTTGCTGGGTCAGGCTTTCTGTACTTGGGGAGCAAAGCGGTTTGACTCTTAATCATCTGACTTGCTTTAGGATGAGTTTGGCCAGCCTGGATCAGTAAGGTATTTTGGAGTAGGGAGAATTCAAAGCAGGGAAACAGCTGGATTGACTTTCCACACAATAATTTATCAGTTCCTGTCCAAAACTTGCAGATGCTTGATATTTACTTTTTTTCTGAACTTTTCTTGACTCTTGACAATTGATGTGTAGTTAATCGCAGTGAATCCACTTGAAGGCGAGTCTGCTTGATAGGGACCAAACCTATTAGTTCTGTAGCAAGCTCCTAATTGTAGCATTTTGCTTTAGCAACCTCCCCTTGCCCCACCAAGCTGTACCTGCTTTCATCCCTACGCATCCTGCCTGCCTGTACTTACCTGGACCTTAACCACATGGTACCACCTACCAACCCCTGTAAGCCTTTTCTGTTTGGTTCTTATTTTTGTCCTGTTTTCTCAGAGCAAGCAGTGACCACCCGTGTCACCTGAGCTGGGCTGGAATAAGCAATGCCTTGAGTATCAACTAAGGGGGTGATGCTTGGGGCAGGGGGGAAGTGAAATATCATTTCCTGTCACTGAGTTTGGGGTGGACTGGTGATGCAAGCTTGGACTCTCTCGCCTGTTGTTGCTTTGGTGAGCTAAAGTGGTGCTGGCTTGGTAATGATGCTGTTGGAGGCACAGGGGAGGAAGAGCTGCCTTCTTGCACACACAGGTTGGTCTGGGTGGTTTGACTTGTGTGAGAGAGTCCAAGTCCAGGTGGACAGGAGTCTTGGGGGGGATAAAGTTATCCAGGCTGGCTTTGGTCTTACTGGTAGCAAACAAGTGTCATCAGAAATACTGGCAGTCCTAAGGCCATGAAATATCATCTGCCTTGTCCTAAAAGACTAACAGTTAAGAAGGAAAGAAAGGTAATTTTATGTACCAGTAAGTGCTATCTAACTACCTACCCAGTGTGGATACTAACAGCTGTATGGGTCAGAAAGGATTTTTTTAATGTGGAATACAATGTTTTAAAGTCATGTGATGTTTTTTCCTTAACTAACTGTTTGAAAAACCTATGAACTTGAATGCCAAAGTGTAGTCTTTCCTCCCACAGTGGAGTTTTAGGTTGTCCTATGCTGGCAGATGTGAGAGTCTAGTCATCTCCTACAGTAAACCCAGATGTGTTTTCTCACCTTTGTATAGATGTCTATATTAAAAGCAACAATCATAGAAGTAGGATATTCTGCATATGAATTTTTTTTCCCCATTAGCTTGTGGAGAAGTAATGAGCAATAACCCTGAGTAGTATGAAGAGCTTCACTAGTATCCCTGTAGGTATCCCTCACGCTTCCAGGGAAATCTGACGCAATGCACAGCTAGACACCTGCAGTTTAAGTACACTCAATAGGCCATAGCAGCATCTTAATAACTAGCTTGGCAGAGAGCTTCCAGGAAAGCTTTGTCCAGAAGAAAGCAGAGACTTCACTATGGTGTGTGTCTCATTATTAGTCTTGCTGCAACTACAGGTTTTCATACTGCAATCATGTCTCGAGGCTTTGGGCAAAAGTGCTTCGGTGTCATGCTGAGAATTTGCTAGGCTGGTGTTTTTGACTGTAGGCGCGAGGATTCAGCTCTGATGTGGCTGCTGACATCCGTCGGTCTTGCCCTCTGCACCGGAGGATGCTCTGGGGAAGTCTTGGCGCTCTCTACTCGATCTTTAATTATAAACTCCAAGTTAAGAGCAAAAGTTCCCTGTGTTCATGAGGGGTGCTGGGAGGACATGGGTGCTTCTAGGGCTCCTCAGAGCATCTGTAGTAGAATAAATAAAGTAAACGGCTAAAGCAGATAGTGTGAATATTCCCCCCGCTCCCTTTTTTTTGAAAGAACACCTGTTCAGCGTACTGCACCCATCCTGTGAGAGATCTTTCAGGGCAGACATAGCGGGATGGCTGGAACCAGAAAGGGAAAAGGATGAGGAGACAAATGCAGTGATTCAGGATGTCCTCATGGATTGGTATGAGGAAGTTGTACTTGTGGTAGAAATAAGTCCCAATAAACAGCACAGACTTGAAGGGGAGGATGGATGGCTCATCCATCACCGTAACTGTGAAACAACTGCCTTATCTCCATGCCATATACGTAGAAAAAAACATAAACAAAACTCAAATGAGCCTGAAAAAAAGAAAGGCTCCTGGATCTTTCTTATTTTATGGACATGATGTGTCTGATGACTGGCTAGTGAGAACTAAACCTGGCGTTAAACAATCCCTCAGTGTGGTGACATGTCATTTTGGCAGAAAGCGAAGCGACAGGTTTTGCTGGAGGATGGTGGTTGCTGTTAAGTAATGGGAGTGTGTATTTTGAAATCTGCTTAACTTTTGAGTCATCCTTTATTATAAGGCTTAATGTGTACAGGTACTTGTGCTTGATGTGTCTGTCTAATGGCATCACTCTTGCCTGTGGGATATAATTGGCTTTCAGAAGATAATTTCGGAGTCCACCCTGTTTTTTGTTTGAACAGCATGAACCTTTGAACAAAATTAGTGTTAAAGCTTCTTTCCCTGGCAGAAATTCACTGCCTCGGTGTTGGGATCACTTGCAACAGCAGTTTCACTGCATGAGTTGAGTTTTGCCCCTGGTATCTTCCTTCTGTTTAAGCACTGAGGCTTCAGGGTGGAATTTGCCAGTATAAGTCCTGCAAAACCTCTGCAGCTTGTTTTGATGTCTTGAGTAGGATCAAGCGATGCGTGAGGGTATTTTTTTGCCCTTTTGCTGAGGGATAAGCTTTGCACTCTTTAATTTTACACACTCGCTGCTTGCACATAAACAGACTGCGGTGTTTTCTGCTGAGTGGCATCATGCGCACGCTGTGGTGAAAACTGATTTTGTGGGCCAGATGTGGATTTACAGTCAACTTGAAATATCCCATTGCAAATTAAGTTCCCTGAATGTGTTAAGTACTACTGAATTGGAGGGCAAGAGACTAAAGGTCAAAAACTTGTCCCTCTTTTCTCCCCATCTGTGTTCTTGATGTGGCTTTCAAGATTATTCAAAAGCACATGTTTGCAGGCACTATTGTTATTAAATATGACTTTTTTTTCTGAGCTTCCTCATGTAACCTCTATCAAGTGGGTCACACTGACACTCACAATGATGAGTCACGTCAACAGTAAATGCAAACCATATGGAGGTTTTCTCTGTACTTTTACACATGGCTTCTTGTTACTTTCTAAATGCGGACTTGGATTTAAACCCTGTTCAGCACCTGAATATGTCTTTGGGGTGCAGAACTGTGTATTTGGAGGTCTCTGTTGAGAAGCCAGAACTTGATGTCATTACTTGCACTGTACTAAAATATCTTCTTTGCCACAGATTTCCTGTGGAACCTCAGACCAGTCACTTAATCCTTTTAAATTATTTTTTTCCCTGTCTTGGTTCATCTGCCTACAAGTGGGAATGTTGTGAAGCTTCTCTGAAGTACTGCAAAGCAGACCCGTGAGCTGTGTTGAAGAGTCTCATTTTGGGTGGTGCTCTGGAGAATAAAAGATGCTTATGTTTGGGAACTAGGTACGCAAGGCGTAGGAGGAGAAACAAGCTTGGTGGCGAAGAGATTGGCTCACACTCGCATAATAGGTTTGTGACAGGACAGGGACTGGCACCAAAGGGTTTTTTCCTAATGGCCCACGTACTGCAACCAATAGACCAGGCTTCCCAGAGCCTTTTCTTTTATATGGAGTGCCTACAGCATGCAGCGTCATCTTAGTGCTTTGAGTCACTCGGGGTAAAGAACCTGTGGCGTTGGTCCAGCATCAGTGCCAGGCAGCAAGGGCTCTGTTTAGAGCTGTCCTCAATTTAGGCTGTGGGCAAGCAAGTCACGGGGGTTTACTAGTCATCCTGCTTGAGCATGGCAGTTTGCTCTGCTTTCACTGGCAGCTGGCCCTGGCATCCTTGTGTTGCTCTGCTGTCCCATCTCTGTGGTCACTGGCTCTTGAAATGGCTGTTGGGTGCCAATTTTTGGCCATGATGCTGGGTAAGGACACAAGTCACTGTCCCAGCAATAGCAACTGGCCACGTGTTCGCTTTTTTGCTGAACACGTGTTCTCTTTTTCAGCTGTGTGTCTGCCACAGCGTAGCCCATCAGAGCTGGGCAGTGAAATGATAAGCTAAGCTTAAACCTCATATTGGGGAGAAGTGGGGGAACAAGGAGGTGCCAAAAAAGCAGCAGCATAGTTCAATGCTTCTTCCCCAGCTATGGCTGGGTAGTGTAGTGTCTTCTCTCCACTCCCAGTGTCCCAGTCTGGAGACTGGGGCTGCCCAGCTCGGGCAGAGGGTATCTGTAGTACCCAGAGCATCCCTTTGCTCCAGTTCACAGGGTGAGCTTGGCATCCCGCCCAGTTTCAGATCCATTGGGAATATAGACTTGGAAGGGGAACAAAGTACTTGGAAAAAGGTGGAGTCCGATCTGTGAAGAGGGAGAACGTGCTGGTTTAAGCCACCAGGAAGGGAGCTCAAGCGTACGTGTTTTACTTAGTATGCGCCAAGTCATTTGCCACAGCTCAGCTGATGGGCAGTAACTGAGGCTCTAGTAATTTAATTGCTTTTGATCATGTGCTTATATCCTATTTAATTTTGAAGTCAATTAGTAGTGGCTTGACTTCTTCTTTTGAGAGATGGTTTAAAATTGTCCCATAATATTAAGGTTGCCGTTTTGCAAGAGACAGGCACTTCTGACCGCTGCTGAGCTGGATGGGCTGATACTCAGTACTGTCATAGGTTTCCTGCGTTTGTTGATGTGGGTCTTTGAAGGTTTGAGGTTACGAGAGTCACGTTACTAGCTCTGTCATTTCTCTAACTTTCTCTTTCTTTCTTCCCCCAGTGGCTTAACTCATGAGTCTCACAAGAAGGATGTTGAACAGGTCTACCTCCGCTGTTCTGAAGGGTCAATAGAGTGGATGTATCCCACGGGAGCACTCATAGTCAACCTGCGACCCAATACTTCACCTGCCTCTTATAAACATTTGACTGTTTGCATAAAGCCCTTCAAGGACTCTGCAGGAGCAAATATTTATTTGGAAAAAACTGGAGAACTGAAACTCTTGGTCCGAGATGGAGATCGCAGCCCCAGTAAAGTATATTGCTTTGGTTATGATCAGGGGGGCCTGTTTGTTGAGGCCACTCCTCAGCAGGACATTAGCAGGAAGATTACAGGCTTCCAGTACGAATTGATGAGCAAGGGGATAGCATCTGATTTGCACACAGTTTCTGGTGAGTTCTGGGATATTGGTCATATTTTCCCGTACTGTATTGGACGTATAGCAGATGGCTGAGTGAGTGAGTGGGAAAGTGGTTGGGTCTGAATTTCATGTGCTTTTAAGGACTTGTTTTATAAACAGGTTATTGTGGAAGAACTGTGGTTTTTTTTGTTTGTTTGGTTGGTTTTCGTTGTTGTTGTTTTTTTGGAAGCTGGTAGCATAGGCTGAATTCCAAATGACTTGTTAAGAGCTACATTGTGAAGGATTCTCCCCTTGCAGGCGTGGGGTGAATCACAGGAGCTGGCTTTACCCTACAGTGAACTCCAGCATGAACTGGGCTTCTGAGCCTTCCTGTAACAGTTTTCAAACTACTTTTTTACTCAGTTTTTAAGACCTCGCTGCATGTTTTGAATAATAAACATTTAAACAAGGAGGAACTCCTTTTCCGTGGGTTGTTGGTTGGTTTTTTTTCTTTCCCTCTGAAACTACTGCTACTTAGTGACCTAATTATGGCTTTTTTTTTTTTTAAACAAGGAAAATGGTGTGTTCCTTCCTCAGCTTTGACTATTACATTGCCTTGAGCGTTACCATGCCATGGCAGAGCTCTTCAACACCACGGCAATACTTGCACAGCACCAGTGTTGTCTTCTCTCTCAACCATTATGAAAAGCAAGTTTTGTAGGGAGGAATTTTACACCAAGAAAAAGCTGGTAGGAAGTGGGGGGGGGACGAACTGAAAGAGCTGTAAAGCCCGATACTAAATAGCAAGCTAAGTACCATTTGGGAGCAATAGCTCTAGGTGTAACCTAACTGGGTTAATCAATTTGTTTGAGAAGAAGAGAAACTAGCATTTGTAGAGGATGACAGTAGGGAAGGGGAAATCCTCTTTAGACAGGCGTTATCTGGTTCATGCATCTCCATTCAGAATTGCCTCTAGCTTTTATCCCTGAAACCAAGGAGAGGTTTCCAGAAAAGCCTGAGGAATAGTAGATCTAGGGTAGTTTGTCCCAAATGACTAGGGAGGTTTCAAGGTTTAGGTATTTTAAGTGGGGAGGCTGAAGGGGCAACCAGATTTCTCTTTTGGAATGGTAGGGAGCGAAGGCAGCCTGGCAGCAGGGGAGAGGAGCCTCAGAGCACACTTGAGGTGACTTGGCCCAGGGTAAAACCCAATATGAAGCCAGCCCAAGACACCGTACGTAGGCTGTCTAGATTCTGCCGTAGTGATGCCATATGCTTTGCCTGAGATGCTACTTGATAAGCAGTGGTGTGGCTCATTAAACTGTATCTTGCAGGCATTGCATCCCTCCTCCTTTTTTGGGATAAGTGATTGCAGCGCTTGAGTCCCATCCTCTTGCCTGCCCTGGCTCCCTTCCACACCAGGACTCTGGCTTTCTATGTTTGTGTACTTGTGCATACTCACCGCCCTGCTAGTGTTTACATGTTGGCACACCAATTCAGATGAGGCTTTTACCGTTTTTGTACGGATCTTAGTTGGACTGAGATGAACAGTTCTTAGCTCAGCAGAACAGTAGTTGGCTGAGAGCTAATGCAGTAACCCCAATAACTGACAGATGGCGTGTTTGCCATTGAAACAAAAAACCTATACACAAATATTCAAATATTTAAGTTGCCTTCTTTACTCTTGCTGTGTATGCAGCTTGTCATTTAATATCGATGGTTCTGCATTTTTAGCAGACTTCTCTGCTTCTACATTTCACAAATGCTGCAGAAGAGGTAGGGATCTGCTGCAGTGCAGTTTTCCCAGTAAGACCGTTTCTGCAAAGATGAATATGCTGTGCAGAATGCTAGCTATGTAGTAAAATTCCATTGCAGAAGACATTAAATACATTGTTTAATTAGTTATTTGGAGAATGTTCCCAGATTCAGTGCTTCTTTCTTTGACAGGCTGTGAAGATGGAGACACAGGCAGGCTAGTGATAAGTCACTTCAACTTACTAAGAAAAGTCCTATACTTTTTTTTTTTCTCCAAAGAAAGTTGAAATTGCTTTTGCATATAGTAAAACAATATGGGAGAAATACTGTTTATCACTGCTGATTTCAGTTTGCACATAGATATGCTTTCTCCTGAGCTTTGCTAAAATCAAGTGCTGCTGACACAGTTGACATCACAAGCTGGCACAAACTGCTGTGTTTTTAGAACTACGTGCTCTTAGTTCCACATAAAATCTTGGAGATGTTTAAAGCTGGTGGGAGTTGTCTTCAGAGACTTTCAGAAGTCAAACTGAGGACTGACTCCAATTACGGCCTTCCTCTTTGATAGGCATATTAAATCACTTTTTCTGTGACTGCTGTATTTTCAGCTGTAACAGACACTGGTTGAATTTCAGTGCCGTCCTATAAAGCAATGTGGTAGGCTATCTGCTTCGCACTCCAAATGTCCTCTTTGGACAGAAGAAGCTCCTTAATAGTTCATCAGCGGAGCCTTCAGGGCAAACTGGGGATCTCTATTGTATTTTAAATTATTTCTCTTGTCTTATTTTGGATCCCCAGACTCTGGGGAGGGGCGGCAGGGGGGTAAAAACACGATGAAAATGCCATACATGACTCTTTCCACTGCTCAGCCAGATGAGCACTTTTATTCTCCTATAAATATCTGTATGTCTGGGGAAACTGCCAAATAGCTGCCTTGTGAGGCTTCTATAGAGCAATATATTTGGGGCTCTTTGCAGTTCGTGGATCTCCTTTCTTCTGGAGCTGCTTCTAGTTTTTCTGTGAAGCCTCCAAATAAAAGCCCTTTACTGAGCTGGTTGTTTGGAGAGGAAGTTTACAATCAATTGACTGAAATCACTGGTGGCTTCTTCACTGGAAGCATCAAGGCAGAGGCAAGTGTTGACCTTCAGGAGCTGAAAACTGGATTGAAAGTTCTTCATTTCTTTCCAAACATACCTCTGTCCCTTGGCCACAAATGCTTCTTGCAGCATTCTGGCTGTTGCACGCTGGAAAAATGAGTCTGCTCATCTCTTAGTTGCAGTTTGACGGGGTTGAGCAGAGCTGGCGGTATGTGTGAAGAGATGACAAAGACTTGAGCTGCTGTTGCAGATGGAGACTGAGATGTGCTGGCAGAGCTGGGCAGAGGAAGCTCGTTCGCTTGGTGCTGCAGCGCTTTGATGGCAAAGGACCGAAAGTCACAAATATTGCTCTATTTTCTTATGACTGCAGAGTGAGGAGGACGGCTCTCATAAAAGGACCCAGGTGTTGGGCTCAGTGATCCAGCCCTTTCCTTGTGCGATAACTACTCGCTAACAACTTCTCTCCTCTTTCCCTAATCAGTGTGTTTGTTTCCTGGTGATAATTATTGGACTCTGCCCTTGAGTTTACTCTCTCTTCCTAACCTGGCATCCCAGCTCTGATTAAAGAGTATAAGTCATCTGTGTAATGCTTTAATGACCTGTTGTGTCCTCAGAGTCCTGACATGGCAGGGTGCATCAACAAATCAACAATGCTTGGCAGGGTGCCTGTGGTTTAATTAGAAAACCTCAAGTTTTATTAGTTTACAGTCATTCTTTCCCACTTAATCAGAGTCTAGCAAATAATTCAGTAGAAAACATACACAGATTCTGGACTGGCCTTTCCCTCGTCTCGGAAATGTTGAATGACACAGTACAGTCTTAGAAATGTCCAGGTTTTAGGGGTTTAAGCCTTTTCTTGGCTCTGAGTCTGCCTTATCACATTCTCGTAAGACTTCCCTAACTGCAGGAAGTATTGGTAGTATAGTGGTAAGTTTTCATTCAGATTGCTGAAATTTGGTATGGGAAGGTTTTTACAGTGATAATAACATACAAAAAAAAGCACATTTCTGGGGGTTTGTAGTTTCTTCAGCTGGGAGGAGGAGCAAAGGCAAGCATGTGCTTCTCACCTTTTTATGTGAGTAGTCCCTAAGATGGGTCACCTTGACGATTCAGACATCTTGATGGAGTTGTTCTCTTGATACCCAAACTGATGGGTGATTGAAAATGCTTATTTCAGCTTGGGTTTTGGTTTGCACCCCTATGTAATTCCCATCCACACTCATGGTCCATTAACTTCAGCACATGCTTGCAGTAGGGCTCTGAAGCCTTGATGTTTGCCCAACTGAAGAAGTGAGGCACTGTGACATTTTGGCCTGAGGCCATTAGAGAAGCAGCAGAACTTGTTTAGTTGTTGAGTTCTGTTGATGCTAATCTTTTCTGCTTGTGCTGGAAGAAAACATGCCAGGTCCTTGCTACACTGCCTATACTGGCAAGTAGACAGAGGTTTTGGCAAAAGTGGTGTTTGTCCACAGAGTTTCTAGAAGTTTTCTGAAGGTGATGACCCATCTGAGCTTCTTGGCTCTAGTGGAGCTCGCGCCTGGTCTAGGTCTGCCTTGCACCACAAGCTGCATGGATTCAATTCCTACGAAAAATGGAAAGTTCCTTGGGAGTCATTGGCTTTTTCAGTTCTTCAGCTTCTGCTCAACCAGTCTGCAACAAGAATCTGTACGTTTGACCCAGCGTTTTGGAGAGGAAGTTCAATCTCCATCCCCACCCCCCAAACGACCTTTAGTTTGTTACCTGAAGTCTGTGTTTCAGGAGTGTCACATCCAAGCTCTTTACGTAAGCCGTGGAGTTTGCTTTTCCCATTGCACGCTCACGGGGATGTCTGTAATGTGGTGGTTAGAGCTCGGCAGGCAAATTGAAAGCCCTTTCATTACCCACCCGCTTTTGTGTAGTAAAGAAGTCAAACTTTAACAAAAATGGCCCTTTATCTTGATGGCATCTACTGACTGAGTGCAGGTTCTAGTAACTGTTTTATATGTTTTCTGGATTAATGGTGGGTACCTGGCTGCGAATATGAATAGATATACCCACCTGAGTATCTGAAAAATGAGGCGAAACTGGATAAATCCAGTTAACTAATTAAGAACCATATTCAGCTATTTCCTGTAAGCTGTTAATTCACTGGCCTGAGAAAACAGATTGGAAATTCAGAAAGCTCATAACTTTGGGCAATGCCAGTGTTTCTACTAACAAACGGCTTTTTGAAGCACCTCTCTTAACTTTTGAGCTTTAATGCGGTTTGGGTTTGGCAGAGGTATGGCTCTGCCATATCTCTGAACGTGCTCTCCCAGAGCATCACAGCTCGTAGGCTCCTAATCTCATGCTCTCCTCTGGTTGCTCCCAAATATCCAACTTTGTGTTCTTTCCTGGAGGCTGAGCGCATCGCTAAGCTTTGTATCCTGAAGCAGCAGATGCGCTGGTGTATTTTTCACTTCGTGTCAGAGTGGAAACACTCTTGCTTTTCATCCAGAGGCCAGTGGGCAGGAAGCTGTGGCTGGTGTGCCCGCTCTCTGCCAACGTGTTGGCAACATGGAAATCGCGGTCAGTCCCCGCTCTGCTCATCACCCCTCTTAGCAGAAGGGGTGATGGAAAGAGGCGCCTGGAACACGTAAACTGAAAGTCCTTGTGACCTTTATGCTTCGCACAGGTTTTGCTTGAGTCATTGTGGCCACCCGAGATGGTGGCAGGGGTGGGAGCACCGCTGCGTGCCGCAGCCTGGCAGGGCTGTGTGCTCCAGGGCGCCCCAGGACAGCAGAGAAATGCCTTGCTTTGGATTTTTTTTTTTTTTTTTCTCTCAATTTCCTACACAGGTTAAAAATATCATACCTCCTGAGCTGTGTTAGGGATAAAAAGGAAATCTGAGTGCGGTCTGGTTTGATTTGCATAGAAGAACAGAATTGATACCGCACTCTTCCCATCCTGGTGAAATGCAGAAGCAAAGCTCGAGGGATCTGTTCTGTAAGGCTGGGTACGTGTCTGGGTGGTGTGTAAGGCAGGCTCACCATCCAGCTCAAGCTTTGCTCTTGTTTTACATGCTTTTTATCCCTCTAAAAGCTCGGCAGCAAGTTAGAAGAGAAAAACACCAGAAAACAGCCTTTAATGCAGTTCTTCAAAATACACTTACGACTTTGTAAGAGACGACTTTGACACCCCTGCTTTAGGATATGTTCTTTTTTGAACGCTTTTTTGTGTGCTCACCCTCCTTGTGGGAAGGTCTTTGGTCGTAACTTTCACGTCCTTTCCCATCCCCCAGGATGATACAAAACTAGAGACAGAAATTAACATTTTATGACAAAGTAAACAACATTCCTATACCCTGTATGTATTTGGAAAAGCACATTTTAAGCTGGTTTTTGAGAGCATATCACTGAACTGGGTGTCATGGGTCAACATCTAAATTGGTCAGGCTGGCTGCTGTGTAGCAGAGCCTGGAGTGGGATTAATTCTGAGGAGCTAGAAACCTGCCTTAATTACTGATGTGCCTAAAGTGGTCAGATTTGCAGTGAATGGTTGACTTGGGGGGAGGCATTTGAACAAAATTTCTGTGTTTCTTCCTGTGTGAAATGATGTCAAAGTGCTGATGCCCAGGGAACGCACACGCTCTTACATGCTCCTAAATTGAGCACGGGTGACATTTTGGGGATCTGAGCCTTAATAAGGTCAAAAATGTTGAGCTGAGAAGTCTTCACCAAAAAAACCCACCAAAAATTGGAGGGATGCCCTAATTTAATCTCTCTTTCCCCCAAGAAAACGAGTTTGACAGCAGTCTCCTCTGGCCCTGCCTGTCCTTTGATGTTGCCAGGACAGTGGTTGGTTTTGCAGTGGGCAGAGGAGGTGACAATGGAGCTGCAATGATAAATACACAGCTGCAGGGGAGAGAGGGTAAGAAAATAGCTTATTTTTGCTAGACTGGCCACAAATGCCGTTAGCTTATTTCTCAACTCAGTGGGCAGTCAGAACCAATAAGCAGTCAGGTGTATTGTCCGGGCAGCTGGGGCTCTGCTTTGCTCTGACCTTTACGTGCTGCGGCAGATAGTCCCACCAACAGATTTGCAATCCAGCGGAGTTGCTTGGCAGTCTTTAATAATGCTCCGTGCTTGCTCTGCAAAACTGTTTAGTTTGCTAATTCCTGAGGCTGTAGTTAAAGAAGGGATGGGAGGGCGGGGGATCCACATTCCTCCTCCCACCCCCCACCTTCCCTGAGGAATAAGAAACTTACTCAAACGTGGGCCAAATTTTGCCTGTGTTAGGGCCTTGATTTGCACGACATAAAATCTCTTTTGCCTTTTCTGGCTTCTACAGCAGATAAATATACACTGTAATATTGCACTGTATTATTGTATGGATACTTGGAAGCTACCCTGGGCGCAAAGCTGTGATGTTAAATCTGACCTTGGGAGGCTTAATACTGGGTTGAAAAAGCTGCTGCTGTAAGACACGCAGCTTTGATCCAGCAGTAATTTCTGCTGCTGAGTCAAATCCATGGAAGGCTTTTTTTGGCGTGGGTTGTCTGAGCATCTCCTTGGGTATCTTTATGCATGGCTCTGACTCCTAGGTGGCATTTGGGCATAAACTCTGGTGTTTGCCCATGTCCTTTCTGGATCGAAGCCCTGTGTAGTGATGATTAGTGCTGGGATCTGCACATGGAGCCTTGCCTGGCTTTCCATTGCCTTAACACCCCCCAAGTCATTCCTGTTTGTATAGGATGCACCTCTGCCCCACTGGCTTCTTAGTGGCTTCACACCAACTTCATCTATGTGTAACCTCAGGGTGCCCAGAGAGGTGGTGGAGGCCCCATCCCTGGAGCCAGAGTCAGCTTGATGGGGCTCTGAGCAACCTGACCTAGTTAGAGGTGTCCCTGCTTATTGCAGGGGAGTGGACTAGATGGCCTTTAAAGGTTCCTTCCAACCCAATACATTCTATGACTCTATAAGTGGATGTGAGAAACTTTAGAGAAAAAAAGGAAAAAGTCCAAGCTTATGTAGAACAGGTGAACGATCTTAATATCACAAATAAATTTGTGCTGTTAAGTAAGAAAAGTTGCATTTATCTTAAAGCTTTCCTGTCACAAATGGAAAAACAAGCAAACATGGTTTTAAAATGAAAACTGGCCTTGTTCCTTCAGAGCTCTCCCACATACCACAAAGCATTTTATTTCTAGAAAGAGGAAGGAGAAGGACCTGTGTGGATGTGAGTGCACATATGCTACTTTTTTCTTTCTTTCTTTTTTATTTTATTATTTTTTTTAAGACTCACTTAATCTTTGATCTGTCATTACTCCGCTCTCAGAGTTTAACTTTAACCAGCCACTTGTTACTTAATTCTATTCCCCTGCTCCACAGGAGGCATTAATGGACCGGACTGAAGAGGAAGGTGGTGGGGAGGGAGGGAAGGCTTTATGTTCCTGGCACATTTCCAGCCTGGTAGTAGGTGCTGGCTCCAGCCTCTCCCATAGCCCTGGCAGGGGCAGAGGGAAGCTCCAGCACCGGAGCCATGTGCCTGGCTGCGCAGCTTCCCCAGGGCACCAGCATAAAAAACACCTTCCCTTTTTATTTTCTGCCTTGCAAGCACTGCCTGAGCTCTCAGCTGGGTGTTTTGATAGCTATCAGAGACAAAACCAAACACAACATCAACACCGTCTTTATAACTTTATATTTGCCTAGATCTAATTAGTGTGTGCTTTTACAAGACTTCGGAAGGACATTTTCTTTAGAAGAAAAAAAATAAATATTTTCTGGGTGAATTTTAGGAGGGGATGAGCCAAGCCATAAATGTTTGTGGGTTTTCTGAGTCAATAGGAATCCACCAGCTGTGGTCCTCTGCTGCCAGACAATGGATGGGGAATGTGGAGGTGTGATGCTCTATCATCCCTCAACCATCCAGAGGCACCTCTGACTTCCAGCAATTTGTCCATCCTTGCACCTGCCCAGAACTTCCCATTCCTAATCCCCCTTGGACAGCAAGCAGGCTCAAGGAAGGAGAGAGGTACTTTCTGTGAGATAAACAGATGTTTTATGGCTTTATATTGGTGTCATGTGCACATACAGTAGGGGAAATTCCCGGCAGCTACCTTGCTGCCTGCTTTTCTCTTTAATTTCCATTAGGAAGGGGTAGAGAGAAAGCAAAGCAAAGGCAGGTGAATACAAATGCTGCTTGCACAGAAATGTGGACTAGTGCAGTAGCAGAGATGTTTCTTGCTTGCTGGGCTCTCTTTCAGACAGAAGGAATTTAACTGACAATCTGATGTGCTGACTAGGGCTTTTTGAACACGTTGTGTTGCAGGCTTGACTCTAACTGAGGATTTTTATAGGGCTGGTGATGCAACGAGTAAGTGTAGGAGCTCGGCTGGGAGCTGGCACAGATCCTGTCACCATTACGTCGGTGCCCACCCTGGCTCCAAGGTTTGCCACGGCAGCGTGGGAGCCTAAAGCCCAGCACGGCTCTTTGAGCGCTGCCCTGGGATGGAGAGGGTGGAGAGGGTTGGGGTAGCGATGGACACTCAACTGTGCTTGTTGGCCACATACAACAGGAGGGGAAGCAGGGACGGGAGGGAGACCGTGTTTGGGACAGGCATTATTTGTTCCTGTTAGAGCAATAGGCAGCCCAGAGGAGGTGCAACAGAAGGAAGTATCTCAAAGATACAACACTTCTCGTAATTTCTCCTGGGTTCATGCAAGAGCAGGATGTAAAGTTTAATAGCATCAAATGCTGCTCGAATAAAAACGATTCTGCATTTTTTTCTTTCCCTTTGTTTTTTAAACAAATGGCTGTTTGTGTTTCTAGCTGACCTTTCAGCTCATTCGTTAGAATGGGTGCTGCATCTTGGAACGGCAAGAAGGCATTGACTCCGCGGTCCCAGAGGATCCTTACGTGCTCTGGAGCTGCTGAGCCAAGTTTCATTTTGAAAGCTGTTGCAAATTGAGCTTGCCTAGTACCAAATCTCCTCCTCACATTGTTTACATAAATAGTCTTCTTTGGTACTTAAGGGCTTTAATACCCTCTTAGAAGATGGGTCCGTGAAAAGATAAATATCTGGTTTATGGTCTCTTAACGTTTTTCAGAATACAAAGGTCATTGCATCTCTAATGGTGAGGTTTACAATATGCTTTTTTTATTCTGTCTTTGCAGGAAGGAAGTGGTATTAACTCAATTCTCTTGGCACAATGCATGCCACAGCATATGAAAGTCTGCATTTCATTAAACTTATTTGCAGGTTTAAATTGTTCTTGGCCAGTATCTGTATTTTCCAAGTTACTTCTGGAAACTTGTACATGTGTGCAAGTTGAACTGAATGTTAGAAACGGGCTAAGAGTTGACACTTTCCTTTTTGAAGTGGTAAAATCACCAATATCCCTGTTTCATGTGAAGAAGTCAGAGGAGAACGTCTGGTGCAGCACTGACTTCAGTCCAGCTGCTGAATCACCATTTTGTCCCATACCAAATCTTGGCTGTGTTGTGGCTGTAGGAGGAGGGAGTCTTTGCACGTTGTGTCTTTGCTCATGATCCTTGTTCTCCTCTTCCTTTTCGGCTCAGCACAGGGGCTCAGATTAACTTTCTAGCAAATATGGGGATGAATTCTTCTGCCTTCAGAAAGGCACTAAACCCTCTCAGTATGTTATTCATAGCATTAACCTTCTATTCATTGAAGAAGAACAATCCCTTCGGATCCTGTGTCTGAGGCTTATTGAGCCAAGGGGCTGGGAGTAGCACAAGTCCAGCTCTCGTGTTTGCTCCTTGGCTTGGTGTTTTCCCAGTGACCCACTGGAAAAAGTGCAGTGCTTGCAGAAAGCCCTGTAATCCTATCCCATCCAAAGACAGGAAACCCTTATTAAACAGAAGAGTGATGAGAGAGCTCCTCTGTGTGTTGTGACTGGGTGTCAATAACTTCCAGTCCAGCTGTGGAGATGCTCTGCATCATCTGGCCACGTTCTCCCTTGCTGCGTGGCTGCAGGTATTATGTTCAATGCAGGTGTGCTGGCTGCAGCTCTGCTCGCCCAAGCTCCCAGCTCGAGTGTTCGTTTTAAATTTGAGATGCAGTGACGTGCAGATGCATTGATGTAGTTTAGATGGTGTTTCGGTGTGGGGGTTGTGAGTGTTTTGAGGTTGAATGTTATTTTGACTTGCTCAGGAAGAGCTTTCTGAGGGGGTGAAGAAAGTTGAAGGTATATCTAGAAAGGAGGTGACTAGTCAAGGTCTGGTAAACCAGAGTGGTTTTCAAATTCTTGACCACCTCCACTGCAAAGGTCTTTTTGTTTGGGATATGAGCTGTCAGAGGTTTGTGTCATGGCAGAAGTGTGGCCTCTTCAGAAAGGAAGCCAAGGCAAACGTAGGAAGAAATAATTACAAGGATATATTCTAATTAGTTAAAGCAGGATCAGGGCAAGATTTTTTTTTTTTTTCTTGCTCATATGAAGTTTGTTTGCCTTTGTCTCCCAGCTAAGTCACTGATCTGGTTATCAGTTGAGACATAGTAATTTCTGTTTAGGGCTCAGAAGAGTGACTGAGAAATGCACCATCACTGGAGAAACCGCATCTCTATTTTTATAATCTGCTCTCGGAAGTCTGAACTCCGTGTTTCCAGGAAGGAGACTCATCCTATGATGCCCTTTCCAGTACGGTTGCAATTACAGAGCTGCCAGCAAGCATTTGAAGGGTGTGGGTGGGATTTTTTGTTCCATATGAACTAATGCTGATGTCAGGATAAGAGCTTTCATCTGGGACACGGGTCTGCTATGGCCCCACAGGGGTATGGCTTGGGGTGCTGCAGCATGGGCTGGCTTAGCTTAAATCAACCTGCGTCAAGACCCATTTGAAAATCTTCTGCTGAGCATGCAAGAGAAAAGACTAGTTGTTTTAATAAAAAGATTTAAACTTAGAACTAACAGCCAAGTAATGCTCCAACCCTGCCTGGGCCTCCTTGTAGCTTTTCATACTTGAAAGGTCTGCTTGCTCTTCAAAAGATTATTCAGAAACGCTAACGTGTGGGTGATGCATGCCACGGAAACTGGAAGTGCAGATAAAGCAGCTCTGTGTTTCCCTCCCCCACCATCCACACCTCTACCACACCGCACGCGTACGCAGGCTTCTTAATAAAACCAAAGGGCATTCCTCGGTAAAGCGGTTTTCTGCAATTACTTTGTGTTAAACATTTTCACTTCTGCTTAAAGGGTGTCTTTCTTCCTGTGCGTGCTGCTGGAGCAGCGATCTGTGTTCAGCAGAGCCTGCCGGGAGACGTAGGATGGATGGAGAAGGTCTTTTGGGCTCAGTAAGCGGAGCTTTGGGATAGTGTGTAGAGAGCTGCAGCCTAGTTCATCTAGGCTTCTTGATACCCACCAGGTTGTGGAGCATGTTGAGAAAATTCAGGACAGACAGAGGAGACTTCTTACTTACGGGCTGGAAGCTGGTTTTGGGGTAAGGTAAGGTCAGTTGGACCCTCGGGTGGCTGTTGAAACACAAATATTTCAAAAGAAGATCAGGCCCATTCATGTGGTTTCTGTGACGCCTGCAGCCAGAGCCAGCACGTCTCACTTTGAATGTGTCCTGCAGGGAGCTGTCATCCCAAACCATGACGATGTCCCTTCAAATAACCCCCATCTCCGTTTTTCAGAGGATAGAAGGGTGGTATGCAAATGTTGCAAAGCAGAGGAAGAAAAACTGGGGTTGTGTGTGGGAGAGAGGATTGGGAGAAGACAGCTCTGGAGAGAGAGAGGAGCTGAGAGAGGACAGCAACACCTACCCACAGCTTTTGAGGCAGAGGAGACTCATGCTAAGTTGCAGCACAAAAGGTGCACTTAAATCCATCCCCAATATTGGAGGAGATCCTTTCTAGACAACTCAGCTCCCTGGTGCTGGCTGAGCTGAGGACCTTCTAGAGCTCACGGCATCTCAGGGCGCATCCCTGTCTCTTCCTGAGTGTTTCTGCCTCCCTGCGGAGAGGACCAGCAACGTGTTTGACAAAGCTGTTGGCCAACAAGTGCAGTCTATTGTTAGTATTGCCACGTCCTCCTCGGTAACATCAGGTTCAGAGGGCAAATCGCTCAAAGCAGCTGGGACATGACTGCTGGCTTGTGAGGAATGATGTAATTACATCTCCCTCTGCGGGGAGGTGAATAGAGAGGCCTTTGGAGGCACTGGACTTGGGGGGGTGAAGGGAGAGGGCTGCCTCAGGTTACTTCAGGTCAGGATACTGTCAAAATCCATCAAAGGCATTCCCAGGAGAGTCGGCAGCCGACGTGCACAATGCAGGCTTTATGCCACCGGCCGTGGAGTTGAGTTATAGGCATCTGGGCTTTAGAGGGCTTCAATAAAACGTCGCTTTTCTCTCTCTCTCTCTCTTTTTTTTTTTTCCACCCTTCCCCTGCTGCTGTATGAATTAAGGCTCTTTGGCTTATCGAGTTTAAAGGAATTAGAGCAGCTGACGTTGATATTGTTGTTGTGGCAAGTTCGTCGACTTGCTTTTGGACGCGAGAACCTGGGCAGCCCTCGAGCCATCCCCAGGGAGTCGGGCATCCAGCAAACACAGCCGTCTGCTTTAGTAACTGGGCCGGTTTCCCCAGAAAATAAACATCTTCACCTGCTGTGCATGGGTGAAGTGCTTTTTTGGGTTTTCTTTTTTAAGTTGTAAGGATGCTTCTCATCTTAGCTTGAGGTGTGAGCGTTGTTTTGACCTAGTGATGAAGGAGAACACTATGATACTTGCCTCCTGATCCCGGAGTGAATGAGGGCTGAGCTGCAGCTAAAATCCCTAACTCCCGGCATAAACACACGGATTCCTTAGTGGCTGAGATTCAAAAGAAAGTGTAGGCATTGCCTCCTCCTAGGGATTTTGTTTCCTTTATGAGACCGTATAGGAACGAAGCTTTGGTTGTAGCGAGTGAACATTATTTGCTTTTTAATGGTCCATTTACCTCGGCAGTAATCCTTCACGACTTGCTTTCCATCTGTGCTTGCATACCTTGTTTTTGCCACTTGCAAGATATATTTGATACTCTGTGAATGCAGATGTGGGAGTTGTTCCACAGAAGAGGATTTCTGTTCTTCCTATGTCTGGTATTGCAGCGATGGGTGGGGGTCAATGGTTGTTAAATAAGCTTGTGTGCCACCAAACTGCTGTGAGTCAGCATGGATCTGAAGTAGGTTTTAAGTAACGATCTAGTGTGAGCAATGCCGAGCATGTGTAATTTCCTTTTGCATTTAAAAAGGATGCAGGTTTTTGCCTAGAGTTCACAATTAAAATGATTTGGTTCCATGTGTACATGGAGATTTGTTCATTTGATTTATTATAGTGTCAGTCTATTTAAATGGAAGGAACCGCTTTTAAAGTATGTTGGTTTTCATCTTTAATGCTGTTGCTTGTGTTACACTCCTTTTGAGTACAAAACCAGCTTAGTCATTTTGGTTTTTTTCAATTTTCTGATGGGGTTGGACAAACTACAGAGATGTCTGGTCTAAACCAAGACTGTTTTCACTCAGACTTAAAAAGGCCAAGATGCCTTTTTATTATTAGATCTTTGCAGAACAAAATATCTGAAATCCAGTGACTGAAATCCAACTGTGGGTTGTGAGGAGGATGTCCATCAGCTGTGCTTTCTTTTAGAGCTTCTGTCCATGTGAAAACGCCGTAGGTTTCCTGCAGATTTGCAGGTTCCCTCAACTTGGTTGATCTAATTCAGGTCCTGATTTGGGCAGAGGGAGGCTGGGGAAGAGGGACATTTGCCCTGGATGGATTTGGTAGGTGCTGTGAATGGAACAACTCCACAGTAGGATGTTATGTGACTAACACAATTTTCTCTGTCACATGAGACTTGGATGTTTGCTCTAGCGACTAATCAAAATGTCCTTGAGTCTAAAAATTAAAATATGATTAGACTGAGTTTATTATAGTACCCCAGCTATGTCCAGGCTTTGGCTGGCTCTATGTTTCTCATGCTATTAAACAGTTCCCAAACTTTTCCAAAAAAGAGGGCTGGAATGGTATGTGGGGGCAAGAAGGGCTGTAAAGGCTGACTTGTTTCTAAAGGCCCTGGAGGCATTCAGACTAAAGAGAAATGCCCGATTGATCCAGATGCTTTAACAGGACCATTTTGCCTATTCCTTGTCTCTTCTTTTTGAAGAAGAGACCTTATTAACCTTCTTGAATGATTCCTTCGAATACCCCTGCCCAGAAATGTGTGTTTTACATTCTCTTTAATCCTATTAAACAGCGTGTTACACTAGGTATTAATCATCTGACTGGAGTAAATCTGGTTCGATAATTCTTCTTTCTGGATCACTGCCTTTTTGGGACCTTGGACAAAATAAGAGGTTTGCCATGTCTTACGTTAAAGAATGGCTTGTGCCCCCTAACAGAGGAGGGCTAATAGCTGAGTGTCGTAGGCACCAGCTATGCGTTGTTTAGACTAGTTTAAATCTGCTTCTTAGTGCAATGGATAAACTTCTCCAGGAAGCTGGCAGGGGTGAGAGGAAGGGTGTGACTATTTGGGAATCTGGTAACTAAGTGTTTTCAGATGTTGAGGTTCAAAACCTAAATTTTTTTAGGAGTGGGGAGAAGTGAGATGGCTTCAGCTTGGGGTTTGATCGTGGACGGCATGATGAAAGAAGCTGTACCTCAGTGGTTCGCCTCATCTCCTACATGAGCCCCACTTTGCTGTAGTCTTTGCCTGTGCTAAAGGCAGAGCAGCACGCTTGATGAGTTCTCATTTTTCTGACTGATGTAAGGGCTGCTTCAAGATGACATCAAGCAAAAGACACAGGCTCTGATCCTTGGGCCACCAGTGGACAGACTTAATTAACATCGCTGGGCAGGGCAGACCCTGATAGTAAGCAAATTCCTGAACTCAACAGGGTATTATAGAAACATCTGTACCGCAACTACAGTACCTTCTCCTCAGAGATAGCTGGCTGAGTACAAAGAGGAGCCACATTCTTGCATTGATTAGATTAGTGCAGATATCCAAATGTTTCCAGCAGTACAGGAAATGGTCTTTGTGCTGCTTGAGCTCTAACAGATACTGCTCGAGCTTCCGCTTTGCCTTGACGCCCTCAAACACATGCGCTGGGGTTTCTTCCCTCCCCTCTTTGCCTCCCTCACTCTGTAACCTCCTGGATCTTTGATGTGGTGATAGACTAAATGGCTTGTGAAATAGCCCAACAACGCTTGATAGAAATTGTAAGAAAGAAGCTTTGCCATCCGAGTTTAAAAGGCACATGATCTTCAAAGCCTTTGCGAGAGCTTTGAATTTACAGCAGAGCTCTCTGCAAATTCGTCCAGTATCAAAACATATTTTGCATAAGAGCAGCGAGTGTGTGGGGTGTTTGCTAGATAATATGTCCCAGCAGGAGCATTGAAGAGATCCATATCCCTGTTTAAGTACGGAAATCTCATGGGGGCTAGGGTTAGCCTCCATTTCTTGTAGTGTTATGGATGCCTGACAGGTCTTTGGACCACTTGTCCTCATGGTGTGTGTGTCCTTTCTTTGTGTGTCCCTTTAAATTTAAATACTGGTTTATTTATTTATGAGTCCTTTGCTAATTCTGACCCTTTCTCTCCAGCTCCCTGCCGACCATGCAGTGACACAGAGGTCCTCTTGGCTGTCTGCACTAGTGATTTTGGTGAGTTGATGCTTCCCCCCCTCCCCTCTCCCCAGGGTGACTCACTGGAATGTGACATCCATAAACACTGATGGACACCTACTTACACTTGGCAACTTATACCAGCAAAAACGTGGTCTAAAGGGTCCATGTGCATGGGAGAGGCAGGAGGACATGGTGTGAAGGACCTCAAAACCCTGTGCCCAGCTGACACTTCCCCATGGTGGACAGAGAATGACCAGCAACCACAATGGAAATAGAAGTTTAAAGACTTGGGTGCATCTAGGAGAGGCCTTTACTTGCTGTCCTAGATTGGACTGTTGATGAAAGACCAAAAGTTTTAGTAATTCTCCATGCTTCCCTTTTTATAGGGGAAATTAATATTAGCTGGTATCTGTAATGGCAGAAGAACGGAAAGTACGTTGTCAGGGAGCATTAAGCAGTTGTATTGTTGTTAGAACTATCCTGATTTATGCTATTTTTCTGATGTAATTATTTTTGTGTTTAAACTTAATATGTGGGTGCCCTTTGCTGGACAGGTTAAAAATATAAACTGTAACAAATACAAATATATGCTGGAGGTTACTGATATAAACTTAACTCTAGGAACAACAAAGCACTAAAACTGGGGCTGCTGTAGTGAAATCAGTTCTCCTTGAGCTGCCTGGTTGCTTGGGGCTGACTTTGGACCTGGTTCTATCAGAGGGGGTTTAGGTAACTCTTTCTTACGTCCCTTTTTCTGTTTGCAGTGATCAGAGGCTCGATTCAGGATGTAACGAACGAGGCAGAAGAGCAAGAATCTATAATTCATGTTGGGGTCAACAAACTGTACAGGCAGAAGAGCAAAGTCTTTCAGCTCACAGGGGAGAGTGGGAACTGGCGAGGACAAATAAAGACCCTGCTGGAGTGTGGGGTGAAACCAGGAGACGGAGACTTCCTTTTCACAGGACGTATGCACTTTGGGGAGGCCAGGTTAGGCTGTGCCCCTCGTTTTAAAGACTTCCAAAGGATGTACAAAGAAGCAAAAGACAAAGGGCTAAACCCATGTGAAATTGGCCCAGATTGAAATCCCCTGTTTGGCTGAAGATCGCTTTTAGCGTTTGGCCGGGAATATTTCCTGGCTATGGTGAAAACTCTGAACAAAAACGGTAACTGAGAGCATGGACAGAGCTGGAGTGCAGGCTGAGACCCCGCAGGACACGTCTGCAGTCTGCAGGGCTGTTAGACTGATGGAAGCAACAGAGGTACGAGCTCAGAAGGCTGCCAAGCAAGCAAGGCTGGATTTTTAACCAATCTTGTCCTTACGAATTAAGTTATTATATTTTTTTAGTGATTCCTTAGAAGACAAAGAAAGAAAACTCCCATGTCTTAATAAAAAACCCAAATGAAAGCCAACATGCCTTTGTATCTTTTTAATACTAATTTTTAAAAATGTCTTAAGCTGATGTAGCATTTGGTATGGCATATTCTGTATAAATGGCCGAGAATGTGATAGAGCACAGTAAAACATCTTAACGTTGATGCTTTGTAAAAAGCTTGGTGTACAATTCAAAGTTGTTTCTTATGACAGAAATTTATGGAGCCAAACTCTTGCGTGTGTGTGTGTGTTCTTTTTTTTATTTGAAAGAATGTACAATCGCCGCCTGCAGTTTTTTGTCCAGGCTGGTAAATTCTTTCCATTCCAGAGAAATAAAGGTCCCTGGATTTGACATATGCTGTTTAAAAGCTTTCCTTTTTTTTTTCTCCTCCATAAGGCTGATCTCGGCTAGTCCAGATGTTCTCATAGATCAATTCTGGGCTGCTCACTTAGTTTGTGGCTTCTCTGAGCAGAAACAGAGTTCCTGTGAGGCATTGGGAACCGCAGCGTTTTTCAAAGGGGAAGCAGGAGCTATTTTTGGAGTTTTTTAGACACGTGTCCAGGCAAGGCTCTAAGTGTTCTTCTCTCTGATGCTTATGGGGTTATTTTGGGAGCAGCTCCAAAGAGCAGGCTGCCCCTTCGTGTTTAGCTTGAAGCTTTGAATTGTGCTGGCTGGTAGCTCGGTGCGAGGCAGACATTTGTGTGTGCCTGTGAGTCCTGGGGGACAGGACCAGGCCACCTGGTGAAAAATAAGCACTTTAATAAGGGTGGGCCACTTTGCAGGCAGCGTGCCGTGGGAGGTGCAGGAGCTCTCCCGCCTTGCTCAGTCCCATCGTTCCCCGTAACCTGAAATGCATCACTTTGTACCTTCACAAGGATTTTTAACCTCTTGCGTGGACAAGGTACAGTTATTCGTCAGAGCTTTCGTCTGCCCCAACTTTTATTTTAGGCCATCAGGTTCTTTACATGAAAAGTTTCCCCTTAGTGACCCTTTTTGCCTCATCCCTCCTATCTCCTTCATGTTATTCTTTCTGAGGCTCAGGGAGGGCATCTGGAGCGACTCGAAGGATGGTCTTCCTGGATGGACGTAGGAAGTTCTAAGAGGATAGGACAGAGATGTCTCACTAGACTTACTGGAGATAAAAAAGCCAGGGTTGTACCAAAATATTGCCCTAAAGTGGGACCAAAATCCCTCTGAAAGTATTTCTGTAGACTTCTTTCAGCAAGGTTCATTCTGTGGGCCTGTTGGGAGAAGAGGAGTTTGTTTTAGCTGTGTTAAGGTGATCCTAAGATGCTCCAGGAGATCGTGACTACTTCTGCAAAGACCTCTAAACCCCACTTAGCTCCTGGCTGCTGCTTTGACCTTGACTGCCTTCCAGCCATTTGTAAGCGAAGCACCACCAAACCCAGCATCCTACTCTCTATAGTTCAAGGTTTCCTGTGTCCTACTCTAAGAGAAATGGGCCAGGACTGGTGGAGGGGGGGAAATGGCTCACTCTTTGTCTTCAGCCTGCCCCAACCCCTCTCCTGCCGCATTGCTTCCACTTCCAGGGATCTCAACCTAGCCTCTTGTAGGCTTTTAAAAATGATTCTGTGATTTAGTACTGAGATAACTTCTGAGTACATCTAACAGGACCTTTCAGAAGCCCTGTACCTAAGCTCTTCTCTCCTGTTGTGTTTCATGAGCTTTTTCCAGTGCAGAGTGGCTGCTGGCAGGATGAGGAGAGGAGAACAACGTGTTCCTGGAATTGTCTCCAACCTGCCCACTCTTCTCTTCCTATGCGAGGCTGCGGGAGCAAAGGGAAGAGGCCCAATTAAATGTTCAGCCAGTATTTGTGAGGACAGCACTAGCAAAACACGGGCAGGGAGGCTTTGGCTCTGGAGTTACAGCTTTGGTTGCCGTTTGATTTTTATGGCCGTTTGTAGACTTTTTTTTTAAATACGCTTTGGAGCACACTTGGAGCCAAGCACTGAATTGGTGCCTTTACTCCAGTGTCTTGTTTGCCTACTGAAGGAGGAGCAGGGCTGTGCCTTCCCCCACCTCCACCAGTGCTGGCCTCTTTCCTGATGAATTGCCATCTGCTGGGAAGCTGCCTGTGTCCTGTGAGCTCCCTGAAAATCCTTGGCAGGAGAGGAAATATTGCCCTGCTGAGTTTTGCTCTGCCTTAGCTCCACAACAAACTGCCGAGATGCAGTGTTGGCGTGGTCTGGAGTTGCTCCGTGTCCATCTCACTGGTGGTGCATGCACGCCTACAATTACAGAGCATCAGAGGGAGTGGCTGGATGAGCAATAACTTTGCTCAGAACCCAGTTCTTTAATCGAAGTGGCATTAAGATCTTGCTCTGCAACATTTTCTCCCCCCTCCGCCCTTGTCCCTGTCTTGAGCCTTGTTCACTGCAGCATCAGAGGTTGGCTGATGTGCATCATCCCCAGCAAGTCACCAGTAACTGCAGGACTCGCTCCTGGCCCCAGGGCCTGGTGCCACGTCTCTCAATAGCTGGGTGTGCGCGCACTTTGTACAGCGGGAGGTTAGGGGAGGGATTCCACCTACTGCCCTAAAATCTGGTTCCCAAATGCTCACACTTAAGTCTTTGAAACATGATTACAGCTTGACCTGTCTGGCAGCAGAGTTGGGGATAGAAAGGATGGATTAAAAGTTGCTGCCTTTGCTCACATGTGCTGACTCCGCTCTACAATGAGAGGCAAATGACCTGTTGATGCAGCATGATGTGAGGACATGCTTGTTGCCACTTAATGAAAAATCCTGGCTGAGGGTGACTCAGGACAGAGGTGGAGCAGGTGCTTGCAAAGCATTGCTTTTCTTACCGCCACAGCTCTCTGAAGATGAAGGGCTTCCTCTTGATACCTAATTAACATAATTGAATTCCTCTTAAAAGCAACAGGCTGACTTATCTGTTCCTAAGAAAGCAGAACTAATGAACTTGAATTGCCTTCACTAGAGCCCCCTCCAGTTGGGCAACCGCTACCCATAAATAGACAGAAAGCATCTGCTGTGTTTTTGCATCTGAACTCTGGCAAGTGTGTGGTTTGGGTTGTTAGTGAAAACACTTTCCATGGTAACC
This sequence comes from Eurystomus gularis, assembly GCA_013400335.1. Taxonomy (NCBI): domain Eukaryota; kingdom Metazoa; phylum Chordata; class Aves; order Coraciiformes; family Coraciidae; genus Eurystomus; species Eurystomus gularis. Next base: position 449,145 of record VZZY01016650.1, read on the forward strand.
CTCTACTTCTCTGATTTTTCCATAAAGCATCAGTAACGAGCCCACTGGTGAGCTCAGTCATCTCCTAGGTAGGAGTCACGCAGAGCTTGCTGCAGTGACAAATAGGTAGGTTGAGAAACTCATGAGGGTGTCTACACAGGTCTGTTTGAGGTCTATCAGATGCTGCCTGCCTGGGGGCAAGTGTGTCATCTTTCATCCTGTGGAGATACAGGATCATCTCTTCTCCAAAAGCACGACCTCAGTGCCCGGCGTGGCACCGTGCTTGGTTTGCCTACAGCCAGACCAGAGGATCTCCATTTAAACACCTGCTTGCTTCTTGTTCAGGAAGAACAGGCCATTTTCTCCAAGCTATGCTGATAGGCTTTGCCTCTTGCATGTGAGCCACGGCCATGCTGCAGGAAGGTGTGTGCTCCTCAACCTGCCCCACCGGGTGATGTCCCATCCCACCCTCAGGCCAGCTGGATAGTAAGATCAGAGACATTTGTAGGCAGCTTTTCATCAAGCTCTTTGCTGTTGCTGCCACCTTCTCTCAGCTCTGCTGTCCCACTCCCACTGGTGATCTCAGTTTCCACGCTGGGAAGCATCAGATGTTGCCTTAGCACCAACCTACTACTGCTCTCTTCTGCTAAGGGAGAAGCACCTTATCATCGATGTGGCTCAGCCTGCGCTCTGCAGGGGAGGGAGCTGCCCTGATCTATATAGACATTGTGGTCTTGTCCACTGTGCAACAGCTTCTTCCTACCTTAAGGACACATAGATGCTCTAGGGGAGGACACAGTGGCCACAGTCAAGCAAAACAGTTACCAGGCTTTTGGCAACTTGAACACCAGCATCAGTGTCTTCAGTGCAGAGAGAGACCTGCTTGGTCCTGTGCTGCTGAAACAAGAGTGGGAAAGACGTGAAGTGAGTCACCCTGGCAGAAGGCAGGAGAGCTGATCTGGCTCTCGCATCAAGCTGCTCTGAGAGTCCAGGCGTGTTCCCCAGCTGGGGAGGAGGCTGTGCACCCAAGGACGTGCCGTGGTGCAATGCTGCAGGTGTTTCCTGCACACCTCACCTTTGAAGTGTGACAGGACTTGTATGAGCTCTGAGCCTGACCAGCTGACGTGGTGCAAAACCTCCAAGGGAGATAGGAGCTCTGCTTGTGCTCATCACAAACTTGATTAGATGATACTTATTCCTGGAACTGGAAAAGTCTCTTAGTGATGCTTGTCAGAGATGCTGGTTGAATGGTAAATAAGGTCAGCAATATTGGGACCAGCTGTTCCAGGGGATACCAAATTGAAAAGCAAATTAGTTGTTAAGTAAAACAGAAAAATATCAGGAGGGAGACATGTGCAAGTGTCTGCCAGGGGTTAGATCTAACACAGAGCAAAACAATGTGCAGAAATGTCTTGACAGCAGGAAGATTCAGGGCTGAAGGAATGGAACTGCTGGGGTAAGGAAGGAGAAATTGAGTTTCTCCTTTCCAGCTTGTCAGAAGCAATGAGGGCCAGCCCTCTTTCATCGGCTGACTTTGATCCTCCTTTCAGTGAGGATCGGTCAGCCTTACTGTGGCTGGCTGTGGGTGGGCAGGACATGGTGTGATGGTCCGGGTGCTGGAGCAAACAAGGTACCTTCTCCAGACAATCCTTTCTCCTCCACCATCAGTCTTTGCCTCACAGCTTCTCTAAGAGTAATCCATGGACAGAATCTATGAGTAACTATGTGCACTCTCCTCCTCTCCCTTCCCTCCTCCCCTACCAACAGCAAGATTCTCAGCAGCAGTGAAAGCAAAACCACACCGTGAAGTTCATTTTGGGATGTCACATCCACCTATCTCAACATCACCCAAACACCTTGATTTTGCCCCAAGCAGCATTTGGAAATCTCTGGCCAAGGCTGGGCAGAAAATGTGGAACAGGGCCACGCATAACTGCTCCCTGGTGTCCCTCTTTGGCGGTTCCCCCAGGCTGCGTGCCCAAGCCATGCGTGGGTGATGAGGACACCCAACACTGGCTGGGAGCACACCAGCCAGCAGCACACACTGGCACCAGTACGTGGTCATTGCTGCAGCCAGCACCCGGCTCCTCACTCACATTGTGATGCAGACAGCGCATCGTGTAGCTGGGCTGAGGCCGAGCACAGGTTCTAAGGGAAGACACTGCTTTTGTTCCTCTGGGGTAGGAGCATCCATGGAGATACCCAGCTAGATCTAAGGGAGAGCAGTGGGGAGCGGGGAAGACAAAAGAGAGGGTAATTTTCAATAGTTATCTCACATAGTTTGAAGAAATGTGTCTCATATTTTATTCCTCTCCCTGTTCCCTGCAGGGGACAAGATGCAGAACTTCCAAAAATGATGGTCTGGAGGAAGCTGTGGCAAGCAGCTTTTGCATGCACGGGGGTTTGCAAAGCCTGAAAGGGCCCCAGCCCGTAGGAGAGGTTTTGAAGAGGCAGACAGGCCACTCCTAGGATGACTGGGTCTGCCAGTCCGTGGCTGTGAGTCAACAAGAGCACCAGCAGTGAGTGCTGCAGAAGGGACTGCAGCACTGGGTCAGCTGGGGCCTCCTCACGGCATTTGCCTCCTTTCCCCAGCTGAAGTGCGTTGAGCTGAGGCTGCTGTAGGTGCTATATATCCCAGTGCTCAGCTCTTCACAGCCTTGTTCTGTGCTAGTGAAGGTGTATGTTCCTGTGAGCTTTTCCAGAAGGTTTGTGGGCAACCCCTTAAAACTTGTGTGGAGTTAACAGGCCCTGAGCTGTGGCCAGTGATGGGCTGCTCCTGTGTTTGAGGTCTCCAGGCTCACCCCATGTGCTCTCTGCGAGCAGGCTGACGCGGTGCTGCCAGGGCAAGGACGAGGCTGCCAGCAGTGCTGAGAGGGAGAGAAGTGTCAGCTTGTGCTCGCAGCAGAGCTGACTCAGGGCTTTCTCCCCAGGGCTGGGTGCTGACTCAGCTGCTTTGCCCTTTACTGGCTTCTCTGAAAACCAGGGGCATCTCCTGGGGCTCAGTGGCCACAGTACTGCAGCAGGAGTGGTTAGTTGATTTTGGAAGAGCTGCGTCTTGGATGCTTTGGGGCAACAGCCAAGAACTGTAAAAACTTCAAGGTTGCTTCTGGGTGTATGTTTTGCGCTCTTTCTGTGGAGCATGTGCTCTCCAGCCCGGGCTAACCGCTGGGGCAGACGTGTTGCAGCAACGCGGCTTTTGCTTCTATGTCCCCCCCACTGCGGGGGTGAATCAGAGCATGGAGGCTCTTCCTCTGGCTGGCACAGTCTCACTGGAGTGTTTTTTCATGGGATTACTCATGTGTATGTCAGAACAAAACTACTACGGAGGAGGCTGGGTGAGGTAGTGATGAGCTTCTGGATTGAAAAACAGACCATGGAGATCTTGTCTCCTGCTGGGAGTGGGGCCGTGCTGGGCTTACAGCACCTGCGATGCCTGAGCTTTGGCTCTGCTCTCTGCAGCTGGTGGCCATGTAGTTTTAAGTGCTGAGCCGGGAAGTGTGGAACACCTTGTGCATTAATGAGGATCTGCCTGTTTGTCTAATCTACTGGAGGGATCTCCCAGCACCAGCAGTGCGTGGGGTGCTGGGTGAGGCTCCATCTCCATCGCAGCAGGTCACACCTCCAGGGCCCACAGCAGCGAGTCACTCACTGGCAGCGGCGTGTGCTGGTGCGTTGGGGAGCGCGGAGCCAGTTCTCCAGCCCCGCGGCCCTGTCCCGTGGTGATAGCGAGCTGGGGGTGCAGGAGTGGGGATCCTCCTTGGAGCTGCTGCCTCTCGCGTGGCTTCTGGAGTGACCCGCTTTGGGGAAGAGGTGATTACTTAGCCTGGAGTCTGGGATGATGTGGGAACCTGCTCTGGCCAAAGGGATGCTGACCCCAGTAGCTTTGCTGCCAATTCTAGGTCGATAGAAGCATCAGGAGGGACCCACCAGCCTTACAGGCTTTTTTGTGGCTGGGAGCCTGGAGCTGTGAGCCTGAATCCTGCTGGGTCCTGACTGCTTCCATGAAAAACATATTTATCCCACTTGAAATGAGCTGAGGGAGAAGGGCTTTGGGCCAGGCTTGAAGGAGAGCCCTGATGCCACATAGAGTGGTGAGGATGTTGTTGCCCTGCATGGAAACCTGATGGAATTCCTTATTGAAAGGAAACAGATGAGGAAGGGGTGGATGAGGCAACGTGGATGCCACTGCCACCTCTGCAGGTGCAGGGAGCTGGGACAGGTGCCCATGCAGGGCCATGGTGGTTGTGGAGGGCTCGCCCCATAGCCAACCGGTTTCTCCAGTTCATTTGGGAAGTGCCAAATCTAGTCAGAGTCAGACTGGTTTGTGCAGAGGCTTTATTTGCCTGGAGAAGAGAAAAAAAAAAATTAAAAATCAGNCACTGCGCTTGAGCTGTCGCCACGCCGGAGCCTGCCCTGGAGCTGAATTACACTGTGGTTTTTAGAGAGGACAAATAGGGACTTGAACGAGACACAAACAAACACATCTTTCATTATGATCTGGGTGGCGGAGTTTCTTGGAGACATGTCAACACTTTGCACGGGAGCCGTTTGTCGGACGGAGACGGCAGCGTGCTGGTAGTACAGTTTGCCTGTATATCGTCGGCTGATGGGAGGATGAAATTCAGGCACGGGCACATCCCAGGGACAGCTTTCAGCATGGACATGAGGTTGTTACGCAGGGCTTGGGCTGCTCCACAGCTCATGGGCACCAGCCGAAGCCCTGCCTAATGATGGCTGGGGAAGCAAAGCCAAGCTTGCCTTGCCCCTGGGCTTTTTTTCTCCTGACTATGCAGTGTTACCACTCTTCCTTGGGTTGTTCTTAATCTGCTTATTCCAGAGAAATCCCATTTGCCAATTACTGTGCCCCAAATGCAAAAAGACTTTGTGTCTTTCCCAGGGTAGAAACAAATGCTTTCAAAAGTCCCCCACCCCTAAATGCTGCTACTCTGCAACAGTTTTCTTTAATCCTCCAGGCGATGTTTTAATCTGAGTCTTTTTGCTTGTAGTCCTGAGTTTTTGTCAGTGCTTGGGGGGACATAGGGACATCTCAGCCCTGAATGCTGGACTGGGAGACCCTGTTGCTCTCGATGAAAGGAGGTTGGAGCCAGGTGGGGTCGGTCTCTTGTCCCAAGGAACAAGCAACAGGACAAGAGGAAATGGCCTCAGGTTGCACCAGGGGAAGTTTAGGTTGGATATTAGGAAAAATTTCTTCCCCAAAAGGGCTGTAAAGGGCTGGCCCAGGCTGCCCAGGGCAGTGGTGGAGTCCCCATCCCTGGAGGGGTTCAAAAGCCATGGAGATGTGGTGCTGAGGGACATGGTTTGGTGGTGACCTGGCAGTGCTGCGTTAACAGTTGGACTTGATGATCTTAAAGGTCTCTCCCAACCAAAACGATTCTATGATACTTGGGTGCTGGGTATGAGTGGTGGATTTTGGACAAGGAATTCCTGGGTTGGGTCTGGCTCAAGCACTGACTCACTTCAGACAGGGAGTGATATGGTCCATGAGGATGTGACCCTGGTTGGGCTTGTCTAGTTCAGTCACCCCTTTGCACTGAGAGGACACCAAGTGCCTTCTGTTGACTCACTGATGCAAATACCTCCTTATGCCACAGGTGTAAACACTGCAGGGGTGGCTCCTAGAGGTAAGAGGATCTGGTGTGTGTATTAAGTGTGCTTGAGAGACCTTTAAAAGTAGCTAAACCTGAAGCTAAACCTTGGCCTTTATTCCCCTTGGTTTTTTTCCACTGTTTCTGAAGACCTTCAGAAGGGGATGGGTTCAGCCCTTAAGTCAGGCCACCTTTGCAGGGTTCTTTTGGCTCGCTGCCTCATCTCCTTTGTGATACCACATGCCCTTCGCTTCCCTCTTTGTGAGACAGGGCCCTCTGCAAACAGGGAATGGGCGATGACATTAAGCAAGCCCTGTGTAAGCAGCCTGGTTTTGGGGAACTGCTGCAGAGGCAGCAGAAGTGAAGCTGGTTGGAAAAACCCCTCTACGCTTGTTGTTGATGGGCACCAGCAGCTCTGGCTTGGGCTGCACCTCTGAGTGGGCAGTGCTCCATGTTGCTTGTCTTGGTGTTTCCCTTCTTCCCATGTCTGCAGACTGGGATTAGTCTGTCATGGGTGTGAACTGGTGTACCTGAGATGATGTGCCCTGCCTGGGCTCTTAGTGGGTGCTCACCCAGAGCCTTTTGGGGACTTCCTTTGCCTCATTTGCCCTGATTTTCAGGACAACTTGGCCATCCTTGGCAGACAAGGCTGGCCTGGGGGTGAGAACAACTCAGGCATTTAAATTTTGCTTATGGGACCCCTATGGATCAGGTAACCTGATTCAAAAGCACCACGAGGTCAGCTCAGAGAGTCTGTTGTTGTGGCATCCCACAGTCTTCACACTGTGGACACTCTTCATGATGGCGTGAGTACATCCTTGACCTTGTATGAGCTGCATCTGCCCTTGATATGTCATAGATGGAGTCTCCTGGATGTGCTGAAGAACTCTTCTGGTTTTCCTTTGCTATGGAAAGGAAAAACAAAAGGCCAGGAAACTCCAGGCTTTCTGATACTCAGAATGAGGTAGGTAATGACACAAGTGAAGCATGGACACACAAGGGCATGGGCACAACGTTGACCTAAAAACATTGCTTCCACACCCACTCCAACTGGCTGCCTCTCTCAGAGACACCAAGGACCACCATGGGGTGCTGGTGGCCCTGCTCTGCTCTGACATATGATGTGGGTCTGCTTAAGCCCTGGGGATTTAAGCATATGACCTGTCCATACTGTCCGTGGGGTGCTGATGCTGCTTGTAGCTATGGGGAGCTGCAAAGGACCGGGCTGGCATGTATCAAAGTCTGATGCTTACCCACCAAACAGAGCCTGGGCTGGCCCTGGTTGGCCACTGTGCAGGAGAGACTTGTCCTGCTCCAGTGGACATCCAGTGGAAAAATCTCAGAGTAAATCATGCGCGTTGCATGCTGCTGCTGCTGTTCAGATGGGTGTGAGATAGTTCAGCCTGGAGCCGAGTTCAGCCGCCGGGCTCTGTAAGTTTAACGCATACAAATGCCTCCGAAGAGTTAATGGGAAACAGAGTGTGGAGGAAAATAAAGAAAGACCTTTTGAGGTCTCAGCTGCTCAGAGTAATATTTGGGTTTGGTGACTCTCTGTATCTTAGAGATGAGAATGCAGCAAAGCTCTTTCAGTCCAGAGTATACATGGAGCCCTACAAGATTGTGGGCTAATATCAACAAACCTTTTGGAAAAGCAGATCCTGTCTGCTCCAGCAAAGCCGCAGTGTTATTTTTCTTTCAACAAATGTATTGAGACAATAATAATGCTGTGAAGATTGGTCGTCCCTAGCCTACATGATTTATTGGGAAACAGAAACAATTGCAGTTGCTTTTTTTAAAAAAAAAAAAGAGCTTTGGACATGGATTTTTTTTTTTTTTCTTCCTCCTTTTATTTTCTTTTGCCCCCCCTTGAATTCTTCATGAACTAAAAAAGGCCACCTAGTCTGGTCCCCAGAGAGGGGTTGCCTCCCTGCTTGCATTTCTTACTGGACCACCAACCCTGGGCTTGCTCAAATACTTCAGTTCTGGGGAGTAAAACACTGCTGGGGGAGAGCTGGGGAGAAGGTGATACAGCTGTGGAATAACATTGCCAGGCAGAGAAGGAGAGCAGGTCTGGAGGAGGAGACCTCCAATGTATTTCTAGCTGTCGGTGACTTGGGGACAAATTGCTTCCTCTCTCTGAGCCTCCCTTCCCCTCTATTTATCCTGTTTATTTAGTGCAGCAGCTATGGACTGTGGTGCTGCACCAGGCTTCTCAGCCCAGCTTGTACCTGCAGGTGTAACCAAAGCAAAAAGCTGATGGTCGTTGCATGGTGCATGCTGTGCTCAGCAGTGCTGGTGGCATCCAGCTCCTGCCCCTGGGCTTGGGCAGAGGATGGCTTTGCTGTGGAGTGGTTTTATTTGTTGCCTCCTCAGTAAAACCTCTGGGGAAGGGGCAGGCAGCTTCCTGCTGCAAGAAGTTTTTCCCTTGCCACTCAGAAGTTGCAGAAGCCATGAGGTATTTGATTTACGGAGTGGAGCATCATGCTGTTTCTGGTGGGCACACAAGTCAGCCAAGCGTGGCTCTGGCCATGTCCCCTTGTCCTCACAATGCTCCTCCACATTTTCCCACCCTGCCTTTGCCTGTGATGGGGTAGCCAGGCTCTTTTGCTGGAAGGTCAGGGACATGATTTAGTGGTGACCTGGTAGTGCTGGGTTAACAGTTGGACTTGATGATGTTGAAGGTCTCTTCCAACCATAGCGATTCTATGATTCTTGGGACTATGGGTTTGGAATGCTTGTCCGTCAGAGAAGGCAGCGGTCCTCAGGGGCAGCGGGATGCAGCCTTTTCATAGCAGGAGGTTTCCTGACTCCTTTGGCCCATGGGTGGCCATCCAAAGCTCCACAGGAGCTCCCAGGGGCCACGTTCTCCCTCCATGCCCAGAGGCTGCAGCTGCAGCGCGGTTATCGCTCGGGCGGGCTGCCCGGTGCTGGCCTGGGAGCTGGGGGAGCTCACCGGCCTTGACGAGCAGCAGCTGGAGGACGAGGCTGTTCCTCCACCGACAACACCCCTGATGCAGATGAGGGGGAGTTCTGCCTGGGGTGGGTGTGAGCAGCTCCCCAAAACACCCCATGGGAGCGAAGGAGGGCTGAGCTCCACCGCGCTGGGGGTGAGCCCAGCCTCGCACAATCCCACTTGCACCCACAGCCCTGCACATCAGTTTTGCTGGGTTTTCTAGAAAGAAAGCTATGGTTTTGGTTAATAAAGTGTAAGGGGCTCCCTCACAGCTCACCAAAGCGTCTCTGATTGCTTTATTGAGGCAGCGGGACCAGGTGCTTTGGCAGCAAACTGCCGACCGAGCGTCTGCAGGAGTAAGTGATATCATCACAGTTTGCTTTGCCTTCAGAAATGACTAAACAGATTTTCTCTGGTTTCCAGTTGACCCCGTGGCTCCCTGTCGATGATGGGAGCAGGCTGTTTAGGTTGGAGTTAATGCTGCCGCGACCAGCCCTGAGTCAGCCTCAAAAACTGGAGATGGATGCAGCAGGTAGAGGAAGGGGGGAAAACTGCATCCACTGCACCCAGCTCTCACTGCTGTTACATCAGGGATTGCTGGGAATCACCTCTGCTTCATTCTCCAGCTGAAACATGAGTATTTTGCATTTGCCTGAAAGGATTAAGTTTTTAAAGCTCCTGCCCTTCTGGCTTGCTGTTTTCTTTCGTGGGATTAGTCAACCTCGGCTCCCACTTTTAAAATAAAAAAGACCAGTGGGCTGGGGGTGGTTTTCCTTTGTGATCCTTCTGTTCCGTGCCTGGAGTCAGCACAAAAAGGAGTCAGTGCAAATTAGCTATATTTGATTATTGCAGGGGGCTCTAGGAGCCCTGGGTGACTGCTGCATTTGGTTCCTTTTCACTGACATTTCAGATGGTAAATGAGCAGTCCCTTTCCCCTACAGATGTTTTCTGTTGGTCATAGTTGGGAAGAGAACTTAGATGGTAAATTTATGTGCTTCATTTGTGGTTTTCCTAGGCTTGTTTAAATCAGCGTGGGGCCCAGGGCTTGCTCAGCTCTGGATGCTCCTGCCATTGGGGCATGTGGGGTGGACCACAGCAGGATGGACCACAGTGGGGTCCCTTGGAGTGGTTCCCGCGAGCGCAGCCCACCCTCCCTGCATCCCCCCTCTGCTTGCCTTAAAGAGGAGGTAGAGAAAAAATGAATCTTGGCAGCCAGGTCTCCCCAGCATTTCTTGAATTTTCTGTGGCTGCAGGGTGCCAGGTCCCTTTCCTCCTCAGCCCAACTCCTGCCAGATCGGCTAAAGCACAGACCGCTTGGATGAGCACAGCGAGCTCATGCCAGAGAGGTCCTGGGAGGATTGAAACAGATCCGGTTGTAACCACCCAGCTTGCTTTTCACCCTCAACCCCTTTCTGTCAGCGTTGGAAAACTGCAGGCACGGGGCCATGTCGTTGAGATGAAAACGCTCGCAGGTGAACGCCGTCCTCCCGCGGGCTGCTGGGCTTCCTCCGGAGCTGTGAGCTGGACGGAGCAGGGCTGTGAGCTGGGCCAGGGCTGCCTGTGCTTTCACTTTGCTTGCAAGTGTTGGATCTGCATGTCTGCTGCCACGGCCTTGAGCTCTGCTTTACCCATGGATCAGCACGTTGTTAGTTAGGCACAGGCCAAACCTGTGCTCCAGAACGAGGGAAGGGAAATTCAGCTCTTTGTGCTGGCTCTGGGTAATTTCTCTCTTAGTCCAAGCACATATGCGTATCTTGGAGCATCACAGGATGTTTCTGGGCTCCCAAGCTCTTGCTGAGCTTCCGTGGGCTGCCTCCGCCAAGCATCCATGCTTAAGGACATGGATGAGTTCTAAACATCACTTGCATTTTTGGGAGAAAGGTTATGTCAAAATTGCCTACCGGTTTTTCTTGGCTCCCTGGAGAAGGTGCATCTTCACTAGTGCTCAGCCGAAGACAGAGAGCAACCAAAGAAAACTACAAAGCATAAATTATGTTGACATAACCAAGCACAGGTCTGGATTCCACCGCACCAGAATACAAAGCAGGAGGAGAATCCACAAGGTCTTAAAAACTTTAAATACTGAAGAAATAAATAAAGCCTAGATGTCACTGAACACTCTCCAAGTGATAAAGACTCACTCTGCCTCTGCTTTGGACTGGTACAATGGGAATGGAGAGTAACCATCAAGCTATTGCTACCATGTGGTGGTTCACAGCCCAAATAGAGCAGGTTCCGCAAGCTGGCTGCCATGCTCAGACCCACTCACACATATTTTTCATGAAAAGGCAGTAGCCTGCAGAGGCTCAGTGACCCGGGGTTATGGGTGCTGTACAGCTTCGAGACCCTCAGCCAGACCTGAGGGGCCTTAAACCCCAGAACACCCAGTGGGAAGACAAGAAGCCTTTGAAGTTCCCCCAGCCTGCCCAGGCCGCAGAGTGGGGTTGTGAACCTTGTCGTTCTCTGTGAGAATGTTGCTTTTACAATTAAAACCCACGCAAACCCCCGGCCCTTGCTACCGCTTGTGTTACCCCAGCAAGATATCTGACATTTGAGACAGAATGGGAAGTCAAAGAATGTGAGGAATTTGGTGACTCAACATAGAGTTTATTATGCCAGTCCTACCGTTTAAGCCCATGTAATGTAAAATTTTTTTATGGCATGTGGCACAGTTCTGTGGGTTAATTTATAAGTAAACAATAATTATTCAAATAGGGTTCTTTTTTCTGTGCCTACATAAACTCGTTATCTGTTTGGCAGCAGGGGATGCTGCGAAGAAACGCACATTTACATTTTTCACATTGATGCTATTTGCTTTTCCTGGAGCAGCTCAATGGCGCATTGACTCCAAGGGCTACTACTGAACTTGACCTGGGAGTGGCATGGAGATAAGCCAAATGTTAAGAGAGAAGGAGCCCTTTGTGTGGAGATGCCAGTATTTTAGGTCTTACTTTTAGGTCAAACACTTGTTAGGGGTTCCTTCAAAGTGATGGATTCTTCTGCTAAAATTTAATGATGCCCGTTAAATCACAGGGTCATGAACCAGTACATGTGCTGAAAATGGTTTGCCAAGGGACCATGAAGATAAGGCCTTATGTCAGGAGACTTCCAAAGCAAATTGGATTTTCCACATAGCAATGGCTGCGTTTGAAGGTCTGTCAGTGGCCTGTAAAATTCCCCACCAGTGATAACAAGACAGACTTGCCAAGCACTGAAGCAATGCTATGAATGTTACAGAATAAATGACTCCCCTCTCGGTATATAATAGCTTCTGGATCATCAAATAAAGAATTATCCTAACCAGCAAACAGACTGGAGAAGGCTGCTCCCTCTCCACTGGGAGATTATCCCAGAGCTCCTGGGTTAAATCCACTGCAGAGTGCCTGGAGGGTTCTGAGAACATCAGTCTGGAGCTGAGCAGTTGGGTAGGTGGATTTTAGGTTGGGTGCACAGAAAAGGATGAAGCAACTAGATGTCAAGACTTGTATTCCTGAGCAGCTCTATGGGTTCATCTGACCTCGCTGGTGTCCACTCTCAGAACAAGCCCTGCTTCTGTGCTGACGGAAAAGTGGACCAGTGCAAGCATAGTTGGGTATCTGTGTGGACAAGTCAGTTCCATGGCCTCCTGATGCTGACATTATCTCTGGATTTTCAGTTTGAGTGCTGTGAAGGGTGGGTGCATGCAAGGAATGATTTTCTCTTCAGCATACTGTGAGATAGGTCACTTGTGTGGTTAGATACTGATCTGATGTGTTGAAGGACTGGGTGGAAGAGGCTGAGCCTGCTTGCTCTCAGCCTATGGCAAGAAGAGTCTTAGAAGTCTTCCCTCCCTAACTTCTTTTCCACGCCCTCTCTCTGCCTCGATGTGGGTTGTGTGTCGCCTTCTGGGCGGGAGATTCTGCACCTTGTGTGCAGATCCATAAACAGAGAGTTTTCTGCCTTTTGCATTGTGACCCTTGAGGACAGGACTCTTTAATCATGATATCCTTCCACCCACCTCACAACTATTTGTATAAGGATTACATATAACAAGCGTTTCCGACAGACTACTGAAATCATTGAAGCAGAGTAACTTCTCACCCAGCTCCACTGGCTGTGTTGGAGTTGCAGGAAGGATGATTTGGCTCATTACATAGCATCCTTAACTGCAACGGCTTCTGAGGCATCCTAATGTGGAGCCAGAAGGTCGGGGGTTCAACGTGAACTTAAATCCAATGCTAAAAAATGGGGGAAGTACCAGTTGTGATGGAAGTATATTTTAATGATGAGGTCATGTATAATGTCTGTTAAATATGACTTCTGTCCAAAGCATGAGAAAATAAAGTGCAAGCAAAAAGCCCCAAGGAAGACACCTCAGAAAACAGTCTAAATCCCAGTGGTCTGGTCAGCTCTTCTTTAGCTGTTTGTGGTCTGGTCAGCTCTTCTTTAGCTGTACTTTTTTAAGGACTCTCATGTAATGGAGAAGGTACACTGAGGCTGCATTGTACTTTCAGAGCAGGTAATACCATCAAACCTGATATTTGAGATTTGGGGTTCTTCATAAACCTTGTGAAAGGATCATTTAGAGTCACATTCACTTTCATTTTTTAATGTTGGTCTCCTTTTAAAGCCTGATGACACAAAAGCACTTTTTGAGCTGTATAAAGACTCATGTTGTCCTGAAATGAGGTTGCACCCGTGCTGTGGGCCTCATCGTGACATTCCCAGGAATCAGGAGAAGCTGGAGCACCCAGGGGACCTGAGCTGTAATTCCTTGCCTGCCCTGCATCCTCAGCTACTGTGGGCCAGGTCTTCAGCCTCAGTTTCCTTATAATGTGGTGTGATGATACCTTGTGAAGATTAAGCAGGCAACACAAGTGTTGAGAACAAGTGCTACAGCTTGTTTGCTTGTCTGGGTTTCCTCACGGCCCATGTACATTTGGGGGCTGACATGCTTGTTCCTATCATTCCACCATCTGTACTGAACATTTCTTTGTAAAAACAGAAAATAAGGCTTCATGCTTCCTTGGTCAAACCCGTTCTCCAAAATAGTAATGCCAAGTTTCTTGTATTTTTCCCCCTGCTTTTGCATACCAGGGAAGTTCAATTTCCTCCCCGTTTGCCATTCCCTGGATTTTAATTGATTTTACAAGTAGTCAAGCTAAGGCAAGCTGTGTGGAACACTGCCCGAGTCACTCGTACTGAATCCACAGAATACCTGCCTGCGCTGTTGCTGCTGGTCTCAAGGCTGATTTCTATCCATTCTCACACCACTTTGGCTGAAATGGTTTTAAAAGCAGTTTGAAGGCAAACTGTCCTTGTGCTGACAGCACCATGGACTGAGCTGCACCCTCTTGGAGCTTGTGTTGCCACCTCTGAAAGCAGAGGGAAGTTCAAGCCCCGCGCTCATCTTGCCCTGACCTTTCAGCTGAGGTTTCCACCGTGAAGATGTTTAGTTCCTGATTTCTCACCAAGGGAAGCTGCAGGCAGACAAAGAAATAGCAGAGCATTTTGGGACAAGAGATCTGCCATCAGTTTGTCTATGGTAGGTGTAGGAAAGCCAAGAGCTTCGTCCTGGACCAGCTCCATGGGCGCTGTGTGACACATTGGTCACACGTCTGCTGACCACTGGGTTCTCCAGTCTGGACTGAGTGATGGAGAAGGCAGTTCTGGTTCCACCCAGTCTCTGAAGGATTTGATATATTTCACTGCCAAAAGAAAACAACGTAAATCATCTCCAAATGCAGAGCTGTCTGGCTCCCTTGGAGGGAAAGTGCAGTTAGGGTGGGGCAAGAGGACACAAGGGTGCAACATTGCTTTTAAACTGGTGTGGTATAAAAACCCCCTCCAAGCTGCCTTCAGCCCAGTAAAACCCGGGAAGTGGGTGGCTCTGTCATGGCCACGCCAAGTGATTTCTTGGAAGAGTGTGTGCCTAGGGACAGCTGCTGGGGTGATGCTGCACGGAGCCCGGGATGGCCTAAGGGTTTAGCCTGTTTCCAGTGCGATGTGTGTGCATGTTTATGAAAGCTAGCTCCCTGGGTGATGTCATGACACGATGAGAAACTGGGTCATAAATTAAAGGAAATAAAAAAAAAATAGACCCCACTGTGGGTCAGATGCTGGCAATAAATTCAGATAACAGCTCGTCAGTGCCTCTTCCCTTGTTCTTGTATGTGTATGCATTTTTTTTTCTCCAGCTGGGAGAAGAGCTGGTGAAAAGCAGCTGTTTTTCATTTGTTCTTCATCTACATCTGATTAGATAGTCCTCCTTCTGCCCACTGAGACGTGCTCGGGAACTCTCCCAGCCTCTCTGCTCACTCTTTTTCTTGGGCATCAAGGATTTTGGGACTGTTGGAGCTTTGTTTCACAAGCTGACAGCGTTTCAGAGGTACAAAGGGCTTCTTCATGATCAGAGGGCTCCGGTCCCACGGGGCCAGAGGGCATGGCCAGATCCTGCAGTGGGGCTGTCTGTGAGGTGCTATGGATTTGGGCCTGGGAAGGCAGCAGTGGGGATGTATTTCTTCCCCTGACATTAGGCTATTAATTTGGTTTTAGGCGGTTCTGGGACACTGCAGCCCAAAGGAGAGTAGTTCTCCTCCAGGCTCTGTGAATGTGCTCACCACCAAGGCTGATGAGGAGGCAGCTGTGCTGCAAGGAGGAAAGTGAGTTGTGGTTTTGTACCAGTGGAAGAGGAGAACCTAACAGTTAGGTGGGTAGTGTGTGCGTGGGAGAAAGCACAGTGAGGGCAGGGGCATGTGTACTGCTTACTAAGGGCTAAACAAGGAGATCAGTGAGCACCTGGCTTACTGAAGCCAGTGTGAAAGCTCCCATCAGCTCCAACGAACTTCAAATCAAACCTTCCCAGGCCAAGCCCATAAGGGCTCTTCACACCACGCTACTGGAGGACTCATTAAAGTATTTTGCAGGCAGGTATCTTCTTTCAGGAGATATGTATGAATGTTTTGCTCAGGGCAAGAAGAACGTTCTGGTCCTGTTCTGCCTCTGCCTTCGCTTCCCCTTTCTACGTGACTGGTTGGCAAGATTAAGATGTCTGGTCCTTCTCTCTTCCTCCCGCTGCAGCTGCCAGCTGATGTCTGGATCCTTAGTGCAGACAAACCATTAGCAAGGGTGGTTTGTCATGGGATGGATGAGCTCGTTAGGGAAACAAAACTTTGAACCAGAGCTTCCCTGGTCAGCAGCCCTCCTTGAGCACAAGAAAAAGGACAAATGAGCTTATGTGAGCCTGAGAACTTTTACTTTTTTTCACTAGGTGGGAAGGGGTTCTCCCATTACAAGTCTGAAGCTGTGATGTTGAGCTCCCAGTGCTGTGTCTGGACAAGTCCTGACCATGCTCTCTTGTCATGTGCTGAGAAGTGAACTTGCAGCTCACATAACCCTCACCTGTTAAGGGATTGGGGTTATGGGCTCTGTGGCTTTGCCTTAGGTTCCAAAGTGAAATTCTGGGAGTCCCATGTTAACTCCTGTGCAGAGGATGAATGGTGATTGCAGAGCCCTTAAAACAGAGGTTCCTGGAGAAGAGGAGGAGGGACGTGACCCTCCTGTATGTCAAATGCAAACGTGGAAATAATAAGGTGGGAAATGTTCTTGAATTTATCTCAGAAACAAGTTTTCTTTGGGTCAGCTTAAATTTCTGGCAGAAATTCATGGCTGACTTTATCCAAACTTGTTGCTCCATTCCCTTTTATCCATGCGGCTTGCATGCTAAAAGCCACAGAGGCAATTCAGCCCCTTGCAGAGGAGCAGCCAGTGTTCATATGCCCCTTGGATGTGTGAGCCCTGGAGGTTTCCATGGTGAGCAGAATGCAACTGAGGGGAGGGTGAGGGGGGATTTACCCTGTCCGGACGCTGGGGATGACACGAAACTTGGCCCATGCTACCGCTGCTCTGGCCTGCAGTGACCATGTTGGTGCAAAACCTCCATCTGACTCTGTATCAACAAGTTCAGTTTCGAAAAGAAGGATAACTTGTTTTATTTTACCAAGGCTTTGTGAGATAGTGAGGTTTCCGGATAGGATCTGCAATGCTCAGGTTCAGGTATCGGTTGCATAATTTCCTGTGTTATTTCAACACGCTAGTCTTTTTTCCTTTTCTTCCTTTCTTCTTCTTTTTTTTTTTTTTTTTTTTTTTTATGAGCTTCTTTGCATACTGGATAAGTCTTATATAAGCATATGTTGGGTTGGAAATTTTTTTTTTTTAGTATTTTTTTTGGCAGAGCACTGCTGGCACATGATGCAGCACTCAGAGCCATCAACCGTAGCTGTGATACAGATGTTCATTGCCTGTATAATCTTTCTCATATCAAGCAATTACCCCAAGCCAATTTCTTTATTTTAAGCACCTTGTTGTGGGAACAGAGCTGTAAACGCATGAATTGCTGAGTTCCCTTATACTTTTTTTACAGCAGGCAAACAGAAAATTCAGCAAAGGGCCTCGGTGAAAATCAAACATGCAGGGTGCTTTAGATAAGAAAGGAGAGCCACTACTAGAGAGTTTAAAAGAGAACCCGTCCCTCTCGAAAGAGATATGCTGGAGGAGTGCCAACAGCACATAGCTGTGTGGAGACTAAATAAAACCAGGTGAGTTTCCTGCCATTGTGGAGTATCAAATGTGATTTCCATTTGTGATGGACATGTGGTTTCTGCCAAGATCATCTGGAGGTTTTCATTTTAGGAGTTACTATTTTTGTTGGCCTAATATAGAGCTACAGCCCAGAGTGCTAAAGGGGAACGTTGCAGCCACGACATGCACAACAGAGGAGGAGAAATACCCTTATCAGAGTGAAAGGCTCTTCCTGGTTGAAGACTTTTCTCCGATCAGAAGTCTAGGATCAGCAGATAGGTCTTAGGATTGCTTCTAATGCAAAACAAATGGGAAAATCTAATGAGAGGAAACGATGCATTAGCATTGATCCTCACTCCAGAGCCACCAGGTAACATCCTTCCAAATTAAGGATCAGGCTCGGTCCAAAACAAGTCATTCAAAAACTAGGTGGGAACCTAAGATCTAGATCAGGCTGTTTTGCACTTCTGAAGTGATACAAAGAGGCTGGCAAGTTGCCTTACAACAGGAAAAAAATCAGCGAAGGTTTCTCTCTCCCAGAGTGATGTGCATGGGTGGAGCAGAGCTGGAAGCGGCCCTCCTGCAGCCGCAGCGTGTCAGAACAAGGGCGATCTGCCCTGGATTTGCTTTGCCACATGCTCAGAGCTGCTGGCCATGGTGGGTGCGTGTCATCACGGCGATGCTCAGCTCTTGTGTGCTGGGGCCAGTGTCCATTTCATTCTCCTCCAGCTCAGGTGCCTCAGGAACTTGGTGCAGTTATGCTCTGAGGCTGTGCCCAGGTGGCCATGAGGACATGTTCAGGGGTGCCCACTGGTCCAGCTGTGAAGTACATGCTAAGAGAGCATCACGTGTGCCGGAAATCTGGGAGGGGCCCTTTGCTGTGGCTTGGAGTGCACGGAGTTCACTTGAGTGAACGCTCAAGGGATTGCCTGGAGCAAGGCCCAGAGGGGGATCCGCTTACATGAATAACAAGAATATGCAGTAAAAATAGTTAATGCTAATGACGCTCTGAAAGGGATATTAAACTTGCTGCTTCAGGGCTAAGCAATCTGCAGATTTAAGAGGCCAGAGTTAAATATAATGTGCTGGAAAATGAGTCCAGATCTGCTACTGGATCAGCTGGTGGGAGCCCTGAGACATTAATGGTCTCCTGGAATCTTGAATTTGGCATTTTCCAGGCTTTTGCAGATGGACTTGAGCTGATTTCTGAGCAGCAGTTGTTTATGTATAAAAATGCCACATAACTGGAAGACAACTCTCTTGTAAGAGATCTTTTAAAACAGAGGGCTCGTGAGGAGGGCAGCCTCCGAGCAAAATCCATACTGATCTGGGGAAAGATATGGGCTTGTAAATGCTCCCTGCCTCCTGCTTGAGGTATGAATCTCTCCTCTTAGAAAGAGGTAAGTCATTAAAATCTTTTTTTGGGTGACCATGGACTAGGGAATTGTTATTTGATCCTGTGCGTCACAGTGCACATGAGCCGCCCGAGCCAGACCTGGCTATTTTCCCACCTGGTGTGACCTGAGATGCTGTTGGGATCCAGCCTGTGCCTCTCAAGCATGGCCCTGAGGTGTGAGGTGTGTGGAGGTGCCAGACTTCGCGAGATCACCAGGGGCTTTGTCCTTCCTCTGTAGAGCAAAGGGAAGTGGGACAGAGTAAGACCTGGATGTTCCCTGAATATTCTTGTCCTGTTGCAAGGATTTTTACTGTGCTCAAGGTCATCCCACATAGAGGTGGCACTGCCACTGCCAGCCTGCTGGGCAATTTTTTTCCCTGCAAAGCCAAATTCCCTGACTGGTCCATGTCCATGTGCTATTGCCTGGCTCTAGCAGAAGAAGCTATGACCAGCCCATCCCACCTGCTCTCCACAGCCACCCTCTGTGAGTCCCTGATCTGACTGGTTTGTTCCATTTTCCCCTAACCCAACCCGAGTTACACTGTAGGAAATTACTAGAAACAGGAAATGATAGAAATAGACGTCATATGTTGGGTGATGACACAAACAAGGAGAGATGATGCATTAGAGTGGGCAGTGATTTCTGCAGCTGGAACAGGCTGGGAGGAGCACTCACATACCCAGCATCCCAAAAGGGTATATGACTCTGGTCTGGGGCTCCAGGTGTTGGCCTGCAAGAGTTCTTTAGCCCCATTCCCACCGTTGCAGCTCAAAGGAGTGAAACCACTTTCTTCACCAAAGTCTAAAGCCATCTGAAGACTGGAGAGCAGTTTAGCTCCCTGACTCAGACTCAGGAGAGCAGCTGCTGCAGGGGAAAGGACAGGAGTGGTGACCCTGGTCTTAAGGCCATAGCAGATCTGCTGGGACCTTGGCGCTGGGGTTGGCCAAGGGGAAAGGAATCATTCAAGGAGAGCAATGGTTGCAGAAGTGGCCTAACCAGTATGCTTTCTACCTACTCTCCACACATCTGGGTTCTCGGCATCCTCCCACCGGCCCCTTGCTGGGCCCAGGATCAAGAGGGATTATTGACATATTTGCATGCTATTCTCAAGTTATTCAGTTGTTTCTGGAATAGCTGAGTCTGAGCTGGGATTTTGTAGGGATTTTGCAAGAGCCTCTGTAATGGACAGAAGTTGTTCACTCCTCAGAAATTCTCCAGACCCAGCGGTCTAGGGAAGGTTCATCTGTCAACAATTGTTGATGGTGTGGGTTAGCACCAGCTCTTCCCTTTCACAGATCGTGCTGCTCTCTTCCAGGACTTTCATTTACAGGAGACTTCTGGCAGCCTGCTACTTCCTAGATAGAAAATCCAACAAACAGTCTGTTTCTTCTCCTCTCTAGATTCATAATGTCATTTCTTCACAGGCAGGATCTCATCTGTTGCTCAACCTTGGTGTAAGTTTGCTTATTTTTTGTCTCCACTTCATCACCAAACCATTCTTGTTCTGCACGTACTGTTGGAGATGTGTAAAGATTCACCATGCTTTTTTTTTTTCCAAAAAAGATGGTAGGAAATAGGTGCATTTGGAAATGTGGGTCTGATTTTGATTCTTTTCCTTTTTCCCCTGAAAGAAAAGAACTATGAAGCAGGCTCACAGCAAGCTGGTCTTGCTGGAAGCCAAAGGTAAAACATCCCCAGTCCTCTCTCAGAAGGCATAAACTGTGTTTATGGTTAGGCTGTTGCAGCAGGCACAACTCCTTTGTGCCTCGCAGAGCTTAGAAGCTGTTTTGCCATTGTTGGTCTTTGAAATGCAAGAGCAAAATTAATTTCAGGAGAGAAATAAATGGATTTAGAGCAAGGATGAATTTGGCTTCTTGTACCACAGGAATGCAAGAAATCACTCAGCAAAAGAAAGCTAGACAATGCAAACCTCACATAAATCTGGGGGTAAATTTTAATCCAAAGTATTCACTGACCTTCACTGATGCTCCCCTTCATCTTACCAGTATTTTATTCTTCTTAAACTCAGCCCCACCACTGGCAAATCTTCAGAGAAGTCAGTTCTTGCACAAACAGGAAAGCAGACTCCCTTCCCACTAATTTAGGTGGTGTTTCCAGTCCATGGCCAGAGGACGCAGGGGCGAGGAGGTGTGTTTGCCTCTGTGACCAAGTTTGAGGCTGGTCTGGAAGAGATTAATTTCCTAAGCAGGCAGATCTAGCCCTTCCTGGGTGTCAAGTTTAGAGCCAGCTCAGGGGCGAATTCAGAAATTTCATCTGGGTGTCCCATGGGAAATGGATTTATGGTCCTGAGTGCTTCACCTCACGCCATGCATCCAGGAGTGTCCAAGTTTTGGACCCTGCCACCAACCTCCCGTGAATGCATTTCTCAAAGACTGTCTGGGATGTAACTCAATCACATTTCAGTGTAATGAAGTGAAATTAAACACGATGGTATCTGGGGCCAACCATCGTGGATCTTCTCCTCCTCCCGTGACTGTCACAACTCCTACAGCAACATCCGACATTATCCAAGTGTCTGAGGACCCAGGCCTGGCCACTGTCTTTGAGCTTTCGTTAGCCGGCTGAGATGTATAATTGGAGAGGCCACGCTGGAGGCAGTAGGGAAAGGTGAACTTGTTTCACCTCTGCAGGCTGAACGAGCAGGACAAGAAGTGATTTTAGGAAAATAAGCAGCTTATAGGGATAGTAGGAGAACAAAGGCTGGAAGGAGCAGAGGGGGGCTGAGGTGGGATGGCAGTGAAGGTGGAAATGATTGGGAGAATTATAACCCACGGTACATCTCCTAAGTGTAGGGCTTGCTAGCAATGTGTATATACGTTATCCCTTTAATGAAAGCAAATGACCACAAGGACTGTGGCCCTTTAAACTTCAGTCTGTATAACCTGCAAAAAGGGAAAAAATGGAAACCACTCATTCCAAACCAGGAGGTTTTCTCCACGTGGAGCTGGTGCACGCACCCAGCCTGCTCCTGACGTACTTCCAAGATTGCCTGTCTGAGTTCCCAAAAGAACCCCCCAACCACTCTGAGTTGAGAGAGGCCAATTCAAGACCCAGCGCACACGGCCTGCGCTGTTCATATTTCAAGATTCTGAATCATTTCCTCCATTCACGTGGCTGTCTCTCTCCATCTGGGTTTGGGCCCATCCAGCTCTCCAATTTCTTCGCTTTCTGAGCTGTGCAGGCTTTGAGTGCTGCCCTGGCTGTGTTACTGTGGCTGGAGATGAGTCTTTGGTGGGCTGCCAGCAGAAGCATCCCTTGGCACTGCTGGGTTCAGCTATGGAAGAAGTTGGCTGCTGTGGCTATCCCTGCTGGGGCAGGGTAGGTGGAGGGTCTCCAGGGAGCCACCGTGCACAACCCCATTTGGGAGGAGAACGGACAGAAGTCTCTTCCCCAAGTGCTGGGTTTATCCTGAGGTGACTCCCTGGTTTATCCCCAGTAGGACCTCCTGGGATACCTCCTCCCAGTGCTCCCAGACCCATGAGATAGACATAGCTCTGGGCGCAGAGCTTAGTGGGAGGGAGAGAGATGGGACAAGGTGGTGAATCCTCCAACGAGGGGTGAGTGTTGGCCGCGCCCAGGAAAGGGGGCTGTCCCCAACCCTCGCACGGCTGCCCCAAGCCCTTGTGCGGCTGGCAATGTGCTCACTGCCGGATACAGGCTAGGAAGGACTTGGGCTGGGATTTATCTGCTTCCTTTCAAGTCCTTTCCTCTGCTCACACCCTTGTACTTCCCTCCGCCCCATGCACAGCTAGTCGGATGTATTGCGGCTTCATGAAAAAGCCTAAACAGAAAGATTAAAAAAAGAAATCTTGATTAGATCTTGTATATCGCTTTACGCCCTTGGAACAAGGAGAAAATAGGTTGGCTTTGTGGTGCATCGAAGGTGCAGAAGTATTCAAACGGAGAGCTGTGAGGACAGGGCACACACACGTCCTGTGGACCCAAAAATACTCTGGCCGATGCCTAAAGGAAGAACTACCTTTTACAGCTGGTCAGCTGCCAGAAATCCTCTTCGCCTTTGCTGGCCTCTCTGCTTTGTCCAGCATGCTAGATATATTTTGGAGCTATTGAATCTGGGTTTCCACTAGAAAGAAATAATCAGACTTTTGAGAACTGGAGTATTTGGGGAGCCAACTTGTCCTTTATCGAGAAGAAAATGTTTGCACACGGGGAAGCAAAAACATCACGGAAAAAGGTGAAATCCTTGACTTCAGTGGAGCTTGTCATTAAAATCTCTAGGTTTCCCTGTGGTAATTAAGACAGGGAACAATCACGTGGGCAACAGGCGCTGCTGTGGTAGATGTGACAAACAAGCTGGTTAGGGGAAACTGAAACATGCTCATTTCTCGAACCGGTTGTGGCGTGCATAGGGACAAGGTGCCCGCGCCCGCCTGGCAGGAGCTGGTCTGCCGGGGCTTATCAACGGGAGCAGCCTGGGCTCCCCGCGTCCCGTGGCCAAGTGCTATTTTGGCTTGGCCAAAACAAATGGCAGTTTCCCCTCTCTTTGCAAGTTTTAAAACATAGGTTGTCATGTGAAGGAAATTGTGCACGACGATGATGAATGGTTGTGAAATACCATTTGCCAGAAATATTTCTGGATTCTGCAATTTAGCTGCAAATTACAGAACTCCAAATGCAGCCTTAACGGGGAGGATGAAACCAACCTTCCCTGGCCGAGCTGGCAGTCATACCCCTCTTTTCCCTTCTCCTACACCCAGACACTTTTAGCTCCGGGGCACTTTCAGAAGACAACATCCACCCTGGGACAGCCGCAGCCGGGTCCTGGGCTGGGATAAGCTGCGGGAGCTGGGCTGCAGACAGAGGAGCTCTGACAGCTCACATCTGCTGGTGGGCTGGCCCCACACCCCTTCTGAGCTATTTCAAGATGAGCAAAACTGAGTCGCTGGAAATTGCGGGTTAGTTCAGCAGTCTTGGCTATCGTGCTGGATGGCGCTGAAGTAGGCATAGCAACAGGAAAGGAATGTTCCCTGTAAAAAGATAACCGTGCTTTGCCGAGGACGTGGAACAGTAAAGTTTGTTAAAGCAATCAGTATGTGTCATAATGTTTATTTAACTGAGAGCAGGGACGATGGAAAAGCATTGCAGCTGTGGAGAAGCCCAAGAGTGCTAAGGAGAGGGATGGGGAGCGTAGATTTAGTAGCTGTCTTCCCTTGGAAAAGAAAACAAGCTGTGCTATCAAGCAATCGATGGGGCAGATAGCAGGAGAGTACACAAGGTAGCTGCTGACTGCTAGCTCTTCTGAGGGGGTGAGGTTAGAGTTTTATTATCTGAAGTTCACTTTCAGGTTAACAGCTTTGAGGATGTGGTTGCAACTCTAAAGGGAACAAAATTTAATTCTTTTCTAAACATAAGCTATTTCTGTTTGAAGGCAGATAACCTTTTTGGCTGTGCTATTTGCCAGTGGTAGATAGAAAGATTGTAGCAGTAGAGTGATGCTTGAATTCCTCCAGCAAATAAAAGGGGAGAACTTGACACCATGGAGTCAATGTGGGGCCAAATTCTACTTTAGCCAGTTTCTGGGGAGCCCTTGCAAAGAGTAGCTCTGGTGTGACTCCTTCTGCAGGAGGCCAAAGAAAGGCAGAAACAGGACACTCAGTAATTCATCCAGCAAGAGATGAAATCAAATACTTAGCCCGGTGCTCTGGCAGTGGGATCTGCTAGGCTGCAGGGCTGTGCCAAGGGACGTAGGAAACTTGCTGTGGTTGCTGCAAGATATATAGGCTTCCCCCACCCCAAAAAGCAAAAAAATTTACTCTTTTTTTTTTTTTCAACATAAGTGAAAATTGCTTTCAGTCAAAATTGGAAATTATGTGAAATTTGGGTTATTTTTCTTACAAAAAAAATTGTTTTGGGAAATGCAAGAGTTTCCTTCATGCTAGAAATTGTGTTTTAGTTGAAGGCAATATTTTCTATCAATATAGGGAAAAATAATGCCTCAGTTGCTCTTGGGTCATCTAACACTCAGTCAACCAAAGCACTTGCACTTTTTTGAGTATGAAACAACGCTGCATTGGCTGCCCAGGAGTGAGCCATCCTCTTCCCCTTCCCGCTCTCCATGTGGGTGGGTGAATGAAGCCTTGCAGAGCCCTCCCTGTCTCGGGTGCAGGATGGTGGCTGTTCTCCTCCTTTCTCCAGACATACAGCCCCTGTGAGACCTACCACTCAGCTCTGCCTTCACCAGGGAGCTGGCCTATAGGTGTTTCCTCCAGGGATCTGCTGGAGCAGCGCCGTAAAGTACATTGCTTTCCTCCTGCTCCTCTCTCTGCCGCTCAACCGCCGTCTCTGTAACAAACTCCAGGCTTCCCAGTCGCCTTGCAGAAAAAAAAACATAAAGCCCATTTCAGAGCCCAAATTGCCCATAATTTACATGCCTCTCCTCACTTTGAAACGCAAGACAACTGATGATAACATCACGAGTGACAGCAGTGGTATCTGTTGCTAATTACAAGCTGACATTATGGTCAAGCAGAGCCATGGGGCCCATAAAAAGCTTATTCAAAGTTGCTTTTCTCCCACTTCAAACACAGGCGGGACACAATGCCAGGCATTTTCCACCTTCAGAAGGAGCACTCCCACTGAACTGGGCTGGCGGCTCCTTCTTCAGGAGGAAAATTCCTCAAAGAAATAGCAGAGGTTAAAATAGCCTGGTCTTCACGTGGCCCAGGCTGACCTGACCCTTCATTGATGACATTTGTTTGTCTTTCATGGAAAAAAACAATAGCCATTTTGATGTCCGAAACATCTTCCCCATCACATGCTCTTTCATGTTGCCCCAAAGGCTCACCATTCCTGCAGAGCACCTGGGAAGGGTCACCACTGCCAAGTGGTCAACTGAGGCATGAAAGAGTGTGGGGAGCCTGAGGTTGCTCCATGTCAGAGGAGCGCTGTGTGGGTGCCTCGATCTCCTTACTCCAGCCACCAACCTGCCTTCTTCCCTAGAGCTGGAGAAGGGACTCAAAAGTGCTGATGTCTCTGTTTTTTATTGCTGTAACTGCCAGACATGCTGTTCCTAGCACTGTGCTCCAGAAATTTGTTTTTTCCACCCTGCTGTGTTTTTCAGGCTCTACTTTCACCTGCACAGCTCTTGCTGATGCTTGTCTCGTGGCTGCTCACAGCACTTCTGTTTTTCTGTTTCTGAGGCTGTCAGCTTTCATGAACACTGATCTTAAAGCAAGTGCTCCTGACGAGAAGTCCTTGCTTCACTTCTGGCCGTGCGCATAGCTCTCTCCCACCTTGTATCTCCAGCAAAGCCGATTCAGCGATGCTGCGGCCACGTGGCATCGCTCTGCACCCAAACCTGTGTCTGCCCTACCTCTGCTTGGTGCAAAGAGCAGCAGTGGTTCCTTGACAACAGGTTTCAAACATTAATTAAGTTGATGCAACCCCGAGCAGGGACATTATTGCTGGTTTAAACCTGCCTCATCTCACGCTGGGTTGTGATGCAGGGTGTGTGAGTGTGGCTGAATTACACATGGGGCATTAAGAGACATCCCAGTGGATGGTCCTTGTGTGACTATTATAACTGAGTCCCTAACGTGCTGTTGAGCTCCGTGCTCCACTTGGTTCATATAGGCTTTCTCTAAGCATTTGTTACTGGCCAATAAAAGCCCTGGTATAGCGCAGCAGGGCTTTATCTGACCTGGAGCGATGGCTAGGATGGAGTAACAGCTGGTAGTTCACACTGATACCTAAATAATCCCTGCAACCAAAGTGGACATGACTTCACCTTTCTAACTCTGAAGCATGGTCCAATGTAACAAGTGATAGGACAAGAGGAAACAGCCTCAAGTTGAATCAGAAGAGGTTTAGGTTGGATGTTAGGAACAATTTATTCCTTGAAAGACTTGTCAAGCCCTGGAACAGGCTTCCCAGGAAAGTGGTGGTGTCACCATCCCTGGGGGGATTTAAAAGCCGTGTAAATGTGGTGCTGAGGGATATGGTTTAGTGGTGGACTTGGCAGTCCTGGGTTTACTGTTGGACTTGATGATCTTAAGGGTCTTTTCCAACCTAAATGTTTCTATGAATCTGTGATAGCCTTGTGGGACCTCTAGCAAATCCCATTAAATTTGGTGATTAAAATCCCATTAAATCTCCCCACTGTGCTTTCCAGGCTTTACCACAGCCCAAACTGAGTTCATTCTTTCATCCTAAGGACAAATGCGTGATTGTTCCACTGAGCTTGGTGACACTTGTGTCTCTGGTATAACATTCAATTTTTTCTTGCAGCCTTTGGCCTTGGTTGGACACTGCTGTATAGGCAGTACAATTCATCCAGACCACATTTTCATAGCAACATCATGTGGTGCTCCACAAAGCTCCCTTTGGGACCTTTCTGCATTGTTTGCTGTAGAAAAAGTGTCTTTACCTCCAGTCTATGGAAAGAGGGACCAAAGATAACGCTTGGGAGACACAGCAGTCGATAAGCAAATGGATCCTGCACGGTGAACCTGGTTCCTGTAAGAACTAAAGGAGAGTCTTTCCAACCAAAACGTGCAAATGCCCCAGCTATGTAGTGGGGAGCAGGGCCAACACAAAGAGCTCTCTGTGGCCTGTGAGGAGCATGAGGATCTTCAGCACCTCCTCAGAGGTGTGCTGACGATTACATCAGAGGTTTGGATGCCGAAGCTCTAAAGCCTGGCAGAGGCTTCGCTATTAAATGTAGTGGTGGGAAAGTTATCTTGGTTTCTGGCAGTGAGAGGAGGCTCATCAGTGCAAACCTCCAGAGGGGCCAGTCTGCAGTCCTCCTGACAAACAGGGGTTGCTCATCAAAGCAGAGAGGGCCTTGGTGGGGTGGGCTCCCTGTAAGAGCCAAACTCCCTTGTGTGCCTTTTCCAGTTGCAGGGGAGGCCACTTGACAAGCACCAGGAGGATCTGTTGTGAGACTGGCGTGGTTTATGCAATTCATAATGAATGGCTCACTGGCAGCTGTGCTGTGAGGTTAAACCTTGCCCTTCCAGGGAAGGATGGACTTGCTGTGTTGGGTTCAGTTGGCACAAATCACACATTAGCTCTTTATCTCATCAAACTCAAACATCAAAATTGATGACTCAGGCAAACTCCACCCTGGGAGCTTTTGCCAGAGCAGTAATGTCAGCTCAGGGTGTGGAGTGTTGGGTTTCTTTGGTGGCATTTTCACATAGCCGAAGAGCTCTGACACATGGCCTCATTGCAGGTGCTGAAGCCTTTGCTTTCCTTAGGAACCCATCTCATCCCATCCCTCCAGCAGGATTTCTGTCCCATAGTTTCTCCTGCTTCTCACCTCCAGCAGTTAACCCCCCTGCAAGGAGGCTGGCTGCTGCTGCAGTGCCCAGCATAAGCAGCTAAGGGGCCAGGACAAGCTCCCTCTGCTTTGGGAGCAAATGTCTCCAAGTTGTGGAGTGGTTGCACAGAGCAGGTGCAAGTGTTTGTGCCTTAAGTCGTTGCAGCTGTTGAGTTGGTGCAAATGAGTGAGTGCTGAAATGCTCCAGCTGAACTGCCACAGAAGACTTTGCCAGAAGAGTTTATTTAGTTTGCTGAGCTGGTGTAAACCGTAGGTAGGACTAAGCAAGCTCTTTCTGGAGAAAATATTATCCTAAGCTTATCACAGTGGTCCTGCCATGTTAGCATTGCTCTGTAGTCACCAGTGATGTGGTGAGAAGGTGCTGCTAATTGAAAGCCCTGCTGCCCCAGGATCTGCTGCCATTCGCTTGCAGGAGTGGGGCAGGTGGGGGGTGTGGGACCTGGGAACGAGGTGGGAACTCACTGTCTCCTTCAGGTCTATTAAATGCATTAAGCCACCCCATCTACAAGGCTTTTCCTGCTTGCTCACTGCGGAGAGGTGCTGCTGGTAAGTGCCTGGGAGCTGGGTGTCTGGGGGGGTTTGGCTGGGGACCTGACAGGGTGGTATGGTGGGGGGGGTTGCGGTGGGTGTGCGGCTTAGGGTGCGAGAAGCTGATACAATTTTCAGAGGAGAAATAGTACAGCAGTAATTTAACAGGAGTAATGAAGTTTACTTGGCTTGAGAGCAGCTAGGCCTGGGGCTGCCTCCTCAGAGAATGCTGGTTTTCAAAGATGCTGTTTAATCCATGTGCGAGCTGCCTGTGTGGGGAGGGTCAGAGTGATGCTGGGGGTGAAACTGGCACCTTGGAATAGCTTCCCTTTGCCTCTGGGCTTGTTTTCCCTGGAGCTGTGGGATAAAAAGGAAAATCCAGGCAGATAAGGACAATGTAGCTGAGATGAGGGCTTTGTTTCGGTTTTCATGTTTTGTTTATTTGCTGTTTTAACTTGTGACTTGCCAAGAATACCAAAACCTGATGGTTTCCTAGAAGTGTGAAGCAGCTCTTGCTGTCCTGCTTTTCCTTACCCCAGAGCACTGCTGTGGGTAACAGGAAGAGGCAGGGGTGGCAAATAAAGGTCCATGGTCATCTCTTACCTGGTTCAGTCTGCAGGGGGGCGTGTGGGTGAGGGCAGTCAGCTTTGCGAGGCAGGAGCCTCCCGTTGCTGGCTACATGGGAAGTGCTTGTCCACACGTGCTAGAGACCACCAAACCTCTCGTGGGCTACAGAGCTAACTTCAGGGGCTTGGAGACCTACAGCCATACCTGGAAGAGAGGGAGCAGAAGAGATCAGTGTTTGCTCTCTTCTATACAATGATAGGGGATATATTATGCAGCTCTCCTGGGTGATCTCTGGGAGCAAATCCTCTCTTTATCTGCCTCTAAAGCACTTTTAGCAGGTACCAGACTTGTGTTCCCTCTGTTCCTCCTGGGAAACTAGTGGTGACCTGAGGTGTCTGCTCTGCAGATTGAAGGGAAAGGCTGGTGGTACTTGCTGTCCTGAGCTTTGGAAGCTCCCTCCACAGCCCCATCAAGGACACAGCTGTATGGGGAAAAACTTAGGGATGTCTCAGCTTGACCTAGACAGTGTCTAATGAGTGATCAGCCTCTAAGTGGTCTGTGTGGGACTGGTGAGTGCTCAGGAAAAATTGTAGGCAGGGGGATGTACCTGGCTGGAGCACTGGCAGCTCCCTGTGGCTGCAGGGACAGTCATGGAGTGGGCACAAGTTTCCAGGGAGACTCTGCTGTGCCAGGTATCTTGGGCTTGCTTGGCTCTGCAGTAGGCTTCATGGGGATGCTCTGGTGCATGTCTCTGCATGTTACTCCCTCTCTGTGACCACAAAAGCAGTTCTCAGACAGCCCTACCCCTATGGCAGCAAATACTAGTACATACATGTGCATGTACGCGCTTTGCCCTGGAGGAGCGGTGGAAGCTGAGTGCAGGTTGCAGAGCCCTGCAGTGGGTCATTGCTCTGCTCAGAAATGGCTGGTCCAGGGTTGAGCAAGTTCTGCAACAGTGCAGAGATGTAACACCCTTGGCAAGACGAGAGGTGTCAAACCGTAAAAACCCGTGACTGCCTGACCAAGGGTTTGCAGGAGGAGCTGCTGCTCTGCCCGCGTGGGCTTGCTCTCTGCGGCAGATGCTTGCTGCAGCCAGCTCAGGCAACTGGCAGTTGAGAACAGCTCTTCTCAGCTCTGGTTTTGACTTGGTGGCTGAGCCCGAGAGGAGGGCTGGGCCTTGGTTAGCCTGTTGGTTGAATGGGGGAGATGCCGCACAACCAAAAGGCTTTGTCAGCCCCTTCTTCTGCAGCCTGCAAAGCCTCAAGGTGCTTTGAAGAGTGTGATGCATTTGACAAAGCGTGGAGTGGGGCTGCTGTGGTGCAGGATGGGTCCCCTCCAGCCCAGGTGATTTGAATGGCTCTGCTTTTTGTCCTGAAATGTACTTCTAGCTGTGGTTTATCCTTTCCCTGCTCTAACCCCATCCAGCTCGCTGGGCTGGAGATCTTGCTATGGGAACATCTTTGCTGGATGTTTGAGAAAGCTAAAATGTCAGATTGACCTTTTGAGGTTTTTCTTTTCTCAAAGAAGAAGGTTTCTATACAATTCGTGTCATAAATCAATCCAAAGGGATGCATTTTTCTACACCAGTTAAATAAAAGATCATTAAAGCTAACAAATGTTTCCCAGCTTGCCTGCACTTTCACGCAGTGTTCAGCTATAAATATGATCTGTGCTTATAACAACATAAACAGCCTGCTGTTCAAAAGCAGGAGAGACTATATACCTCTCTTCTTTTTATTTTTTAGCTGCCCAAGAAATATATACACACGTTCCTAATATGTTTACTTAAGCAGGAAGTAGATGAATAGTTTAAGATAATGTTTCAGCCTATTGTGAGTTATATGCTCTGCAAAGATTGTTTCCTTTAGGTAGTAATTTTTCCAAACCCAGAGAGAAAAAGCTGAAAAATCTTGTCAATTCCTTAATTGTAGGAAAGATCTGCAGGAATTTCCAGCATATTTCCCTCTCAAAGTGACATTTGAGACAACTGATAAGGGGAAAAGCAGATTAAATAGTCCTAATTCTTTTCATATACTGCAGAGACTAATTCCTCTTGCTCTCAACACCATGTCCAGCTGGCTGGCTTGCTGCTGACTTCCCCTGCTTGTGGGGAGATCTGAGGGGTAATGTGAGCCTGAAGGCCTGGAGAAGGAGGGGATCAGTTTAAAGAAGGAAGATGCTTAATTAGTAGGCAAAGCTTATTCTGGATTTGGTCACACCCTGTGCTTATGCTGGGCCTTTTCCCTCCCTGCCAAAATATCTTTTGGCTGACATCACCAGTGAAATGGGACATCAGAGTGAATTTTAAATGATACCATGCTTGAGTGCTGACAGCTGATGAAGCCTCCTCTCTGGCAGGGTGACCAGTGGTTTGCAGGCACAGTCTAAGGAGACCAGCAGAAACCTTTCTGTAGGCTCTGAGAAAAGCTGGGTGAAGCTTCTCCATCTATGAAAGCCACCCTAGATGAGGCAAATAACCTCTTCCACTCAAGCTTGCCTGCAAGGGAGAGGGTGACTTGGAAGCTGTCCTGTACATGCTTGTCCCTGGCCAGAGGCATGAATCTCCATTGCTACATCCTTCCCATGGCCATGCAACAGGGTCTGGGACAGTTCTCCTCCCCTCCATCCTGCAATACCCTTTTGTGCTATGCACTTCCTAGGAGGGGTATAAAACCACCAGGTCTCCGAGGAGCCTGCTGTACTCCAGCATGGGGGCACGGTCCTTTGCCTTACCCCAGCCTGCAGCGGGGACCAGGATGAGAACTTTGTGTCAGAAATTGCAGAAGGCAAACTGGCCAAGAGGCAGCTTATTGGAGCCAAATTCTGCCCTCAGCCACGCTTGAGCACCCGTGGTGAATTTTATTTTTGTCTCCAGGTTGGTCAGATCAATTATTTAGCCTTTTGTGCACCATGAGCACTGCTCTGGTGTGTGGAGGAGCCTCCTGAGCTCGCTGGGAGCAGGGAGAAGAAAGAAGAACTGTTTAACTTGCGAGATGTTTAGATGGGCTACAAATAGCTTGGCGGGTGCATATTCTTCCATCTCATCACCCCGGTGCGTGTCTCGCCCAGCACCATGGGAACCCAGAGGGACCCCCGTCTGTGCCCATGGCAACGGCTCCTCGGGTGTCATTCCTCCTCAGCCCCTGATGCTGAGCAGGGATGTTGCAGGGGCTGGAGGCCACAATGAAGGTAAAGAGGAGAAGCTTGGGACTCCTGGTGTCAGGAGTAAATTAAAGCTGGGTGAAGAATGAGGATCTGATGGCAGTTTCCCCAGCCTGGGATCCTGTCCTGAGTCAATGAGGACACTCAAAGCCTGAGGAGCAGCTTTGTGCGATATCCTAAATCTGTCGGACAGCTCTCTGATAGGCAGATAAAAGGCAAGGATGTATAAGGAAATAATTGTGATGGGGCTGGAGCCTAATTAGAACAGGGGTTGTTGGTCAAAAGTGAAAAGAAAAATGCAGCCTGAGAAAAGGCAACTGGGAGCAAACAGATGGGACGAACTCTGACCCTTCCAGCTGGGAGAGGAAAGGGAGGTGGTGGCCAGCTCTCTCCTCTGCCAGGGCAGTCCTGGAGGCTGATGGGCAGGACTAGATGCAACCTACAGCTTGTTTCTTTGGAGTGGGTTCCTCCTTAGGACCCCCCATGAGATCCTCCTTCAGCATCCCATGAAGGTGCCTGCTCAGACCAAACTCTAGTAGGTAAGCAGGGAAATGTGGTGCTTTGGGCAAGTTCTCCAGTGCCCAGCAAGGTCCATGGGATGCAGATGCCATGACTGCAGTCAATGGGATTAGAGGAGGTGCCCCAAATATCTGTAGAGTTTGCTTTGCCCAGCTCCGTGGATAGAGTCCCTTCAGGTTGCTGCTCTTACAGCTTCCTTAGGATACGTAACCCCTCAGTGAAGGGACATCCTATCTGTCCTTGCAAGGACTGACCCCAGCCTGAGGCACTTCATAAAATCCCCCAGGCCTCTCCTCCCATCCAAACACTGTCCAAATCTAGAGAGCTGCTTTATCTGGATCCCTGGCATGCCACCGCTCTGGGCGTAAAGTTGTACAGCATCACTCTTCCTCCCCTTGATGTGGTGTAAACACAGCAGCGGGTGCAGTGACCCCGGCTTGGCTGCAGCGAGTCAGCAGGGTTTGCACAGAGCTCTCATGTACTGTCCCCCAGCAAGGAGGATCTGCTGGGAGTGATGGTGGGAGCTGAAAAGGGTGGGGGACATGTCTGGCTCCCTGCTGCCCTTGGCGCTGACCCTGCGAAGGGCTTGGGGCTGCTCGTGGGGGCTGAGTAACTGACACCGGGTGCAGCAACTGCGCACCCGCTCTCATTAGGGCTGTTTGTTTTTTGCAGTGAACTGTGTGTCACTCTGAAAACTGATACCGCAGAGAGAGAAAACAGCGTCCTTTCTTCCCCTGCTCCGCTCATGGAAATGAAGGGGCAGCATATATTTACTTGGAAGAGATATGGGTGACTTGGTGAAATAAAGGAGCTGTTAAAGAACCAAAAATTCCCAAGTTGGGAGAATAAGGAGAGGCTTTATTCTTTTTATCACATTCTGCTTTCACTAAGCATGATAAGCCCAGAAGTAAGGGATGTGTCTCTGCAGTGCCCAGCGGGGCAGTGGAAAGAAGGTGGCCCAGGCAGTGTGGAGCTGAGTCTGGCCATGCTGGCATGTGGACAAGTCACCTCAATCACTCAGTTTTTAACTGACAGCCTTGTAATCCCATTGAAATCACCATTGAATGGGCAGAGAGATGTGGAGATGTGGTTTGGACAAGTACCGAAGTTTCCTGGTACTTTACAGGAACATTAGAACTAGTGAAAGAACTTTTGCAAGGAATGAGACATCTCTGAAGGTTTCTGGTGCCTTGTGCTACTCCTCTGACTGATGCTAAGAAAGGGCAGGGGTTGTGACACTGGAAACCACTCATGGCTCTGTTTGCATTTTCTTCTTCACTTGTAAATGCACTGGGTCAGAGCTTTTGGTGCAGTCCTCCTATATTCAAGCCAACTTATGTACAACAATGGCACCAGGGCAAACTAAAAACAAGATAAAATTGGACATAGGATTGACCTACAGCCAGCTGAAATGACTTTGAGCTGCACCTTTCGTGAAGGATAGGTGTGCCCAGCACCCTGGCATAGTTGGGCAGGGCCGTGTGTGTGTGTCTATACGTATCTATGTCTTTTCTTGAACTCACTTTATTCTAGTGCCTAGATCTGCTGCATTAAGCACGCTGTGTCTGCAGACAAAGCTCACAGGGAGCTGTTTTGGTGTAGTCTAAGTCTAAAAGGCTATTTTGGGTGAATCTCCCCCTCCATGCCTACCTACTATCTCCTCTGCTGTCTCCATGTGCCTTTGCTGAGAGGTGCCACCAGCACTATCTTGGAAAGGAGCTGGAGTCAATGCTCTGATAAATGAGCTTGTGTTTGTTCAGTGTAAAGCGCCGCATCATTCCCAGCTGTATTGTTGTTCTTGGCTTGGAAGTTTTGTGCTGTTTTTTAATTTGAATCCAAGCCCTGGGTTCCTGGACTTCAGCAACAGGCTGCCCATGCACAGCCCCAGTGTGTGCCAGCCAGACAGGGACCTTGGCCCTGGCTGGAGGTCTGCAAGGCAGATGCTTGTTGTTTAATCTGTTTGCTGCAGTCCTTTACTTGGAGTAACGAGGGCACGTGTGTTTAGTGAGATGGCTGAGCTAGAGAGGCGAGGGGCTGGTGAGCAAGAGTTTGTTGTGTGACCTTGGCTTTGTAAGGGGCATCTGCATGGGTGTGCTGCTCTTCAGGGCTGGAGATGTACGGCAAGATGAGGATGACAACCCCGATTTGTTGTGTAAGCCTCATTCAGCAGTGAAGGGATTATTTCTCAGCAGTGCTAGAGCCAGTGTAAAACTTTTCCTTTTTCCATTTTTTTTTTTTTTTTTTTCCCCCAAAGCTTTCCTTTTTCTATGTGGGTATAAATGCACAGAGGGCACATTTTAAAATCAGGCTCTGCAGCTCTCAAAACAAGCCAGAAATCCACACCTTGATGTGGAATCAATAATTTAGTCATGTCAGCTGGATTTTTAAATATGTTTTGAGACCTAGTAAAGGAACAAATTACAGGAAAAATGTGCTGGACTCAGCGGCAGCACCTGCCAGCCCATGGGCTGTGTGGAGCAGTGCTCAGCACAGCAAAGCTCTGCACATGGAGGAGCTCAAGTACAGAAAACTACTTGGTTTTTCACATCCAACATCTAAATATAACACCCTTGGTATGATTTTTCTACTACTCTTTACAGATGCAGGAATGAGAAAAAAATCAGGAGGGGAGGAAAAAATAAATACTTGGCTTGGGATAGGTAAGGGAAAACTTTGGAATAAAAAAAGGACTGTGTGGTTGCAGCGGCTGATTCAGCCTGGAGGAGGATTATGGGCTCATTCTGGCACCTGGTTGTTAAAAGGCTGGATTTTTCCAGTGGAAACAGTTACTACTGACTGTCCCATTCACAGTTTATTTTACTCATTCATTAGTTCCAGGTGAACCCAGGTTTTTCCATAGTAGCTGGCCAGAACTGCTTTCCTGAAGAGTGATCCAGATGATTTGGTGGAGAGGAAACTGGATTTTGCCCCAGCTGAAAGCAAATGGTATTATATGTTGATGGAGCAAACCTGCAATAATGACAAATATCAGCAGTCACAGCTAGATTCATTAAATCACCTCTGCTTGGATAAACACCCCAGATTATTGGAATTTCAGAGGTGCCCAGCTATTGAGTTCGTGATGAATGCAGAGCAACGTTATCTCTGGAAAACAAACCTAGCTTCCACTGTGGAGTAGAGTCATCATGGGGTGCAGGTCAAACATGAGTTATATGTTTTTTTAATTTTTTAAATTATTTTTAAAGAGCTCTTTGTTTCTTCTTGAAATGTTCTTGTCCTGTGCTAACTACAGCAAAGCCCTGGAGTGATCTTACAGTCCCTGACACCTCTATCCTGGGTGAGCTGCATGTCAAAACCAAACATAGGCCTTTCCTACAGCTCCCTAGGCTGAGTCTGGATTTACACCAGAAAGATGCATTTAATCCTTCCACTTCACCGGGGTTTCTAGTCAAGGCAGTGATGAATCTAGGCATGTAGAACTAATTTTTATGCACTATGATGTCATTCCTGATTAAAACCCATAAATCTACAACAAAGCAATATCTGGTTTTGTATGAAGATAGGTATTTTAAGTTTTAGTGCTAAATGGTACTGGACTGGGGGTGAAATGTATATAGAACCTTATATAAATCACTGTTCAGCATTCTTGGGCTTCTGCAGTCTCTGCTCCCACAGCTACGCTGATGTCACTGGTGTTGCATATATAAGGACATAAGCAAAAGCCATATTCATGATGAATTCCACCCGAGGACGCAGTGAGTGCAGTGCCTGCCAACAGGGAGGATGAGGTCATTGCAGGAATTCTTTACATTGTCTTCTGTATAGGGTGCCTGAGCAATGAGAGTGAAACTATAACAATAACCAGCAAATGGGAAGCTCTAAATGGCACTGGGTCTGGGATTTTTTTTGTTTCCCTTCTCCCCCTGACACCCCTCCCCAGCAGAATATGGAGAGAATAAACTGTTAAATTAGGTTCTGTCTCGATGGAGACAATGGAAGCCCTACAGACAGCTCTGTTGCTCATTAGGAGTGTGGATACAGGGGGCTGCACAGGCTCTGGCCCCAGCCCATCCATACTCCCAGTGGCATCCATACTGTAGGACGTGTGGCGGGGAGGCTTGTGAGTTGCTCTGAAGCTCTGCCATCCATGCTGTGGCTTACTAACCATAAATAAAAGTAATTCTGTGAGTACTGAAACTGCTAGAGCTCAGTTTACTGTTGATGGGTGCCTGGTGACTCGTTCAAGTTTTATTAATTGTATTAAAACTGCAGCATGAGCTCTGTCCATCTTAGATGTTAGAAAATCCAGACTAATCACAAATGTTGCTGGAGCAGGTTCCTTGGGGTATGACAATCCTGGCCAAAGCTTTTTTTCCCTCCCCATGGTGGGGGGCACGCCTGACTTCTTTCCCCTGCCCCAGGAGATTTTCTGGTCTGCAAAGGACTGATTTTTATGCTACTGCTTTTCTTTCACTAGGAGTCTTAATTGAGCTCTTTTCCTTCTACCAGCTTACTTCAAGTTTGGCAGAAGAAAGTCACTTAATATCTCAGATCTGTAGATCCTGTCAAAAGCGGGTAACAGGCTCAAATGCTGGATGTGATGAGATGTGTGTACAGCGTGACTCCATAAACCTTGTTTCATTTGGAAAGCAGGATAAAAGACTTTAGTAATGAATTTGAATCCTTGTGATTAATGAGCAAAGCCAAAGAGCCTTCATTTTGCTCACGGCTGTTCTGTGGGCAAAGGCTGTCTGTATGTGACGATTTTATTATTTGCTGTTGTTTATTCTTTCATTTCTAATATGGGAAGCTTTGTAGGTTGTTTTTTTTTCTATAAATATTGGGACCAAAAGGAACTTAAAATCATCTAGCCTGTGACCTCCTGTACAGCACAGGCCAGAGAATTTCAACCTTTATTGAACCCAATAACTTGCATTTGACAATACCTTGTCTTCCAAAAACCCATCCAGCCTTGATTTAAAGGCAAGAGATGGTAGCTGCCTTGGGAATTGCTAGAAAAATAAGGCTTCTGCAGCTGCCTTGGTGTTTAATGTTATTCTCAGGGGAGGAGGAGAAAATAACAACCCTAGCTTGTTCTAATGTCTTGGCAGCTCTAGTTTATGACCTCGTGCTGTTGGTATTATCCTTCAGCATTTAGCAGCATTTTCCTGACCAGCCCTTGCTCTGCGTGTTTGTTTATTCTGGGCACTTCACATGTTTTTGGGAGATACCACTAGGTAAAAGCGTGGTGGGTCTGGATGGATTCAGTGGAGGTCTGACTTTTTTCAGTCAAATAGGTACTGCAAGAGCTGTGTAAGCACCTTCACACTGGGACGCTTGCACCTCCAGAAGGTCTATGCTTTCTCTTCTCCAGGAAAAACTAAGGTGCTGCCTTGCTCCCTGTCCTTGCAGGACTCTTATCTACTTGGATCTGAGCTGAGGCCATGACTTCTTTTAGGGAGGTTCCCCAAACATCTACCAGATGGCAATTGCATTTAGTTCCTCCAATCGGGCTCGTTTTGAACCACTGACAACAGGGTAATAACTGCATATTCCCAGTCTTTAAACCAGCCAAATCCCTAGCTGGGCTTTCTTCCTTCCTTGTCCAAATGTTTGAATAAGCGAAGCCAAGTTCTCTGGTTTTTATGAAATAATATTGCATTGATTCATGTAGATGTTAAATAAACATGTAAAATAAACGGACTGTGAAGTAGGGCTGAATGCAAAGCTAAATTCCCATGGTCCTTGGCTTTGAGGATCTGGTCTCCTGACCTTCTCCCTGGCAGGGCAGGATGCCTTTGGTTTTCTGTGTCTTTCAGATGGACAGGCTGCTGTCATTTTTCCCACTTCCATGATTTTACAGGGAAGGGGTTCAGGACAAGCAAGACCAGAAAAGACTTCCAGGGATCAGTTAGCTCCTGAAACCAAAGGGTCCAATGTCATTCATTTTTTTGGACCTCCAGGCCTCAACATCCTCATCTATTCTCAGACGCTGTTCTTAACATCCATCTTCAATCCCTCTTGCTGCAGCCTTTGCCTCTGCTGCTTGTCCCTTCTGGAGCAAGTCCTTCATCTCTTGTCACAGCTCTCTTATGGCTAAGCACTGTTATGTTTCCCCTTGATCTCTTCTCTCTCAAAACCACGGAACCTGGGGAGCAGTTACTTTTTGGGAAGCGCAGCTGTGAAATGGACCCTCATCTCTACCCTAGACCTGCCATGCTGACCCTGGGCAAGTTCTTCTATCCTGGTTTGGCTCTTTCATTTTTATCTACTCATTAGCTGTCATGTTTTCCAGGATTCCTTCTATGTGCTGGACTCTGCTCTCCAGGTGGGACACTCTGTATTGGAATATGTACCTTTGTTTTATTTTTTTGGCACCACTCTCATCTCTCTCTGAACTCATAAACAACCCTTGCAAAGATTAAAGAGCCTGAGCTGACAGTGAAACAAAGAGCTACGCCACTTTTCTGTGCAGGCCTGTTGCTTTCTCCTCCTTCCAGTACGTCTGCCTCAACTGGGTTTGCATGTAGTGCTCCTCTCCCTTCTCTATGTGGAGTAAGGTTTGTGTCTCCATGTGCTTCCCAAAGCCTCAGGCTGTGAAGGTGCTTTAGAAATAAATCATTCTATCACCCAGTTGCTGTAGCATTTAATTACCCCTTACTTGATGGAGATGTCTGGAAACATAAACAGAAGGGATTCCAGCAGTTCTCCCAATGTCTAAATGTTTGAACCACATTACGTGCTTCATGTTCCATCCTTTGCCACCCTTCCGACATCTGCCTGTCTCTTATTTCCAGTACAAGATTGTTCTCTGTAGAATGCTCCGTTCTGATGATGTTTGGGTCTGTTAGACACTAAGCAGGAAGAGTGGCTGCAAAGCAGGAGGGAACTGTGAGCACTTGCTGAGCACTACGCTTGTGGAGAAAGATGGATCTAATAGGCATGGCGTCACCCCCAGATGTATAGGACCTTCAAGCTGTCAGATGTTTAGCCCTTCACATACTGAAATTTATTAATAGATTTTACTTGATTAATGAATTGCATCAAATATGAGTCTTTACCTTCACCTGTGCTGTACACGTATCGTGCTCTCTTGCAGCTGACTGTGCTCCAGGGGATGGGCAAGTGTGGGCACGCTTCATTTCATGACCTCACACAAACCAATTACCCCATTTACAAGCAACATTATGCTGTGCTGAGTCAAAAGCCAGTTTTACAGCATTTTAACACCAGGAGTTAATGTTTCTTTTCTTCCCCTTTCAAGAAAGGAGCTGTCATTCATCCTTTCTCTTCTTTAAACCTGGTAGATAAATCTGTTCTGACTTTTCTGATGTGCTTTTGTGAACTCCCCTGCAGGTTTAGGCTGGTGTATAATGAGAGAATTTGGGTTACTTTTCTTTCTCATCAGTTTAGTAACAAAGTGTGTGTGAGACTTTTTTTTAATTTTGTTTTTCTTTTCCATTTTTTTTAACTTTAATGAAAGGTTGAGATGCAGTCATGGAGATGCAAAGATATTGCATCTCTAATACTTGTGCTTTTCCAGGAGTACCCGACCCTGAAGTGCCTTTCAAAGTCCTAGGTATTTGACTCTGTTTTCCTGAGGTACTTCAAAGTTCAGAGGATTATCTAGAGTTTATCCAAACTCATTTGAAGCTCTTGGTCTGGTCTGGAAACTTCACAAAATTAGAGGCAACTTGTATGAGGTTTCCACTCTTCCTTGGCTTTGCCATGAAGAGATCAGCTTCTCTTGTGGTATGCAGGTACATGCCAAAGCCAACAAATTGCAGAGATGTGCAAAAATGCTAAAGCAAAGCATGGCAAAAAAACAATGTCAGCTTGACGTCTTCAAACCTCAGTAAAAGGTTGGTTTGAGTCTGGCTGGTTCAGCTTTGGGCTGGTTGCTTCATCTACTAAAACCAAGACCAGAGGCCCTAGTGGATGCCAG
The DNA here is from genome assembly GCA_013400335.1 of Eurystomus gularis. Lineage (NCBI taxonomy): Eukaryota > Metazoa > Chordata > Aves > Coraciiformes > Coraciidae > Eurystomus > Eurystomus gularis. Next base: position 489,643 of record VZZY01016650.1, read on the forward strand.
GAACCAAACCCTGATCATGGTGTGGCTGCTGTGAGCAGTCTTGGGGCCTTTGAAGCTGTTTTGAGGACCTTGTGTTCCTCCTGCCAGGGAGGGACAGGAGATGGCTTGAACTTTGTCCAAATCATAAGGTCAGACCCAAACTTGGAATTTGTTTTGTTTGAGTGTTTCTGCTTCCAACCTTCCATCAGAGGGACAGAAGTGAGGCAGGCTTCCTCCCTCGAAGCAGTTGCATTGGCTTTCTGGGGTCTTTCAAGCCACCGGTTAGCCACTGTGGTAGCAGTGAACTGTCATAGCAGGCCACGCTTGCTCTGGCCAAATGGGATGGCTATTGGAGCAGCCTCAGCTTTCCAAAAGCCCCAGCTGTTTCTGCAACCATGAGGAACGTGTGCTGATGAGCGCTTGATCTAATTATCATCCTTTGGCCAGGGGTTGTCATTCCAGCATTTCGGCTCACTTGCTCTATTCCCCACATGCTTGGCATGACGGCAGCAGACGTTGCAGGAGGGAGGTGAAAGGCTTTTTCTGGCGCAGTGAATCTCCCAGGATCCACAGCCGGCCAAGAAAAACTTTGCTTCCTTTCCATGTGCTGTATTAGAGGTAGCTCATTAACCAGCTTTGGCTGGTAGCTGTAGAACTGTCACTTCCTCCCCTTCTCTGAGATGAGAATTTCATGTGGAATCAAGCATGTGTGGCTGAGAAGATGCCTTTTGCTGGCAGTGGGGACTGGGCTGTTATCTTTGCTAAACAGGAAGTGGTTTTTGACTCTGTCCTGCACAATTTGATTTTCTTTCCTAATGATGGTGGGAGTGATTTGGGTTTATGTAACCATTCTCATTCAGTTGCTTTTCTGGTGATGGACAATCATTCCTAGTCTGAAATAAGCCAAGGTTTCCCTAAGTAAACCAGAAGGTGAAGCAGAGGAAGGACCGTCAGCTTGGACTTGCCACCTTCCACAGTCTATTTTCCTCTTGCTTTCCATATGGAGATTCTGTTTGGCTTTTCCCTATCTGAGGGAAGCTCAGAAAGGGGAATTGATGCACAAAAAGGTGAAGCGGCTCCAAATGCATGACCAAGTGTCCATGTAGTGGACAGTAGAGAGGACAGCCACACTGAACTGTACAGAACAACATGGTGGCAAGGGGCTGCCCACCTAAGGGAAGGCAAAGTATCTATTAAAGCCAGTGGGAAAGTTTCTTGCATATGGGATTGCTGAGTTTGGCCCTGTAAATATTCATCTTGGTGGTTTTGTGGTTTAATCCATGGGCCCTCTTTAAAAATAAGAACTTTCTTAAAACAAGCAAGAGCTCCCTCTTCCTCTACTTCATCTGGTCTCTTCAGCTCCAGTGAACAGCTCTTGGCTCTCCTGGGCCCTCCTCCCCAGCACGGCAAGGCACAACTCCCCTGTCAGCAGCACATTGTTCTCATTGACTTTTATTATTCCATGGGCTCCATTACGGTGTGCTTTGATCTCCTGTTGGACTCGCTGCTCAGAAAGAGGGGAAAAGGTTGACTTTTTTCTTCTTCTGGGTTTTTTTGGTGTGTTTTTTCTTTTTTTTTTTTTTCTTGCATCTGCCTCACTCATGCAGAAAGATCAGGCTGTGAAAGGAGATAAAATCCTAGGGAGAGACTGTGTGATTTTGGAAGTCATTGGTCGAGAAAACACTCTAGATATGTCAAGGTGAAGTCTCAAGGAGAGAAAACTGCTAAATAGCTTTTATCCAGCCTCATGCCAAGGTACCGCAAATCCTTGTGAGCAGGGTGCCAATGGTGCTGACACACGTGCTGTTGGTGCTTAGCAAAGAAGGCAAAGAAGGCATGGAAAGAGTCGAGGCTATAAAGTTTGTGGGTAGTGGGAAATGGACAAAATTGTCCACAGGATGAGACTCACCCTGCCCTTAGACTGCAACCTGCCCTATGGGAAATGCTGAGCTGCTTGTGGGGATGCTCTGGCAGCAGCTCTCAATTTGCTCTGGCAGGTCCTTTTAGCCTGGCTCTTGATGCGTGTCTGGTTATTCTCCTACCCCCAAACCTGTTCATGGTGGCTGTTCATGGTGTTTGCTTCCTGAGGTTCTCAACAGGCAGGTGTCACCTCATCTCTCCCACACATGGTGGTACTTGGGGTGAAATACCTACCATTGCTGTTGTGCTTAGTGCAAGAATGTAATTTGGAAAGACTTCACTGAGGTGACCCTTGGTAGAAACAATGGTGGGGATGGATCCAACTGTTTCCAAAGCAGGGACTGTCTCTAAGCCTAGGAGCCATTCTCCATGCCAGCTGTGATAGTTAAACACTGGAGGGACAGGCCAGGGTAGAACTGGTGAAGGAGGAGGGTAGAGAAAAGCCCTTCAATTCCACGTTTGCCTAATGTACAAGTTGTTAGATTCATATTGCCCTTGGGTGTTAACTTTTGTGAAACAACTGGGCTGCTGGGGTTGTGTAAAGCTGAGAGTGCTTTGGGGGGAAGTTGTCTGAGCATGTGGGAGAAGATGGCGTGTTTATGAATAATGAACACTGATCTTGGGACTGGTAAAATTCACACGTGGTGCATATTGCCAAGGGCTCTGCTAGGATAGCTCCCCCGATGCAGTCCTTGCACTGCTACTGCAGTTCCAAAGAAGTCATGATGGCGGGCAGTGCAACTGGGAGGAGATATTGCGCGGGGCTTTGGAAAAATGGCTTTGGGCTTGGCCGAGAGCTCCAAGGTGTTCTGGAGAAAGGAGAGGAAAGATAGACCCTGAGGGATGTGCTTCTATGACTACAGCAACTTCCTCTGACCCCTGCCCCCTCATCAGCAGACGAGAATGGTTTGAGTCAGTGAAAATAACTCCAGTGCCACACGTGATGTTAACGACCCCTCGAGGCTCAGCACCACTCAACACCATTTTAATCTCCTGGCATCAATACAGGAACAGAAGAGCTTGGAGAAAGCGTGTACATCATCATGTTGTAGAGCAGCTCCTCAGAATCTGAGGTCCTAAATGTATTTAAGCCTTCCCTGTGCTGTTCCAAAGGAGACGTTTTTAAACCTCAAGTTAACTAGTAGGTCAGCACAGTAATGTGTCCCTCAGTAAATGTGCAGTGTCCTGTTGCTGCTTTTTTGGAGGAGTGCATGTGCTTTATTTCAAAGATCCCACCACATATCTCTTGGTGATTGCAGGGATTAGCCTGACACAAGTAATAGTAAAGTCAAAGGAGATGGCATCATTTATCTGATTTCTATTTTGAACCCAAAGATAATATAATGGCCAAATGCCATGAAGGACCCCATGACAGACCCCTGTGAACTGGTTTATGAAACAAACTAGGTTTTGCATCCTGACTACTCAAGAGTAGGAGCTAAAATAATTTCTGAACACTGTGGGATCTGTTTTCAGGTCTGAGGATCCCTGGAAGAATTAATTTTTCTGTATAAACCCTGCATTTGTGTACCATGCAAATGCATGGTCCTGTTAATTCTATAGCCCTTCAAGCAGAACCTGGGGACATATTCACAGGAGTTGCCTCCATGTATAGTTAAAGCTCCTCAGAAAGAAGAGATCCTGAATGTAGAGAGATGAATTGCTGTACGAGATTGCTCCAGGGCAAGGCCAGTTAGACAGCTAACTGAGGTCACTCTCTTAATCCATCCCCAATGAAATCCCCAAGTATTGGAGATGGAAGAGGGACTGCTGTACCTGGAGAACCAAGAAGACTGTGAATAAATGCCCATTACATGAAGAAATATATTTTCAAAGGATCTCAGTCTTGTCACATCTCAGCTATTGACTGACCTCTTGGTTTTCTTTCCACATAGTGTCTGGTTTGTTGTCTTCGAGTAGTTACTCAGATATTACTTCTTTATACTGAAGTGAGCAATGCCAGCACCTGGTGAGGGTGGACTGCTGCCGGCTCGCATGATGATCTGCAGATTGATAGCAAGCAAGGCCTTGCAGTAGAACTATGGTCCTGTTTGAGTGCATGTTCCAGAATGTGTGTCCTGACTGGTCGGTTTTGACTGTGCTTGTAAATGTGGAAGAGTCTTGTTTGTGGGGCGACTGCTGTTTCCTATGTGTCCGAGCATCTTTTAGTGTAAGAGAACTGATAGCAGCCTTGAGCACTGGATTTACCCTACCATGACACCTTCCTGTGTTCGTGTCCTTGAAAAGGACCCAGTGGAAAACTGTTCATCTTCTCTCTTTTGACTTTCATGCTCTTATTCTCTTCTTGAGTGATTAGCTAGCTGCTGGTCTTGGTGGCATGCTGTCGAAGTGTCTGACAAAGGAAATAACACTTACGTTCAAGTTAGCCCTCTGATGTAAAAATAGCTGGGGTGAAACGCTGCCCCCAAGAACAACTCTTCTCCTAGTTTAGCTCACCCTTATTCTGAGGAGAAAAAACATAACCCTTTCTTTCTTTTTATAATTATTATGTTTTCCTGGACTTTAAAAGCTTTTGGCCTCAGAGAAGAATGCTCTATTTATAACAGCAGGACTGTGTATTTTTAAAAGCCTCAAGACACACGTGTGCTGAGAAGTCAAAGATGCTCTCTGACTCCGACTTCTTTTCTGACCTCTGCTAGATTAGTGAAGATATAATTTGCAACATGACCCCAAGAATCAAAAGTCTTTTTATTAAAAACTTTGGAAATGACCTCACTAGGGAGTTTGAACTGATGAATGCATAGATAAGAAATCCTCTACTGAAGCTCCTTTTGAGAATTAATGCACAGAACAGATGAGAATGTGGACATATTTGGGACAGAACTCATTCATTAAGCTGTGCAGCTAGAGAACTAAAAAGAAATGAGTAATAGCTGAAGGACTATAATATATAAATAGCATTAGTCCAGTAGCTGTCTGGATTAGAACTATTGAGCAAAGCACTTCAGCAAATGCTCAAGTGAATACTTGAGCATTTTCACGGCTTTACCAAATTTAGGTCCAAAAGTCCTTATTCCAGTCATCTAATTGTATTTCCACCCAACACTGGCCAAAGAAATTCACCTCCTGCTTTTGGCATCTCATATTGAAGCTTTAGCATATGTATTAGAGAGACCCAGCTTTGGTCGCTGGAGATGCTGTTGTTGATTACTTTCCTGTTTTGGGCAGTTGGGGTCACACTACCTGAAAAATCATTACTGAAAATGATCTGGGTTTTTCCTCCCTGCCTCCCACACTTGTTGCTCTGTGCTTTCAGTTGTTTGGTGGTGTAGGGGAGTTGCTGATTCATTAGTTCTCCTGCAGCTGTACCTGGCTTAATTAAGATTCTAGTGCAGGCAACCAGGTGGACAAACCTCACAGCAGAGGAGGGACAATATTTTCTTTGGTTACTGCAGGTCTGTTATCACTGACAAATTTAGCTGTTGCCTCGTGAGCGTGCAGCACTGTGGTTTACTGCAAGAAAACTTTCAAGTGCCAAAGCAGAAGGGCAGAGTGATGCTTGTGAGGAGCCAGAAAGCATCTGCAAAAAAAACCCCACCAAGTTTGTGACCATTTACTGGAATAAAAATAGTGAGTCACTGTGGTAAGACAGCAAATATTTTTAGAATTAGTGCTGTCCCTTTGGAGCTTTTGAAGTAAGGAGCCAGGGTTGAGATTCAATGTACAAAGAAGTTAAATAAAACCTTCTGAGCTTACTTCGATAAATTCTAAAGCTTTGACCATCTTGTCTTCAGGTGAACAGAGAACTGCAGAAAAAGCTTTGAATGGGTCATATTTTTGCTTTTCTACTAAGCAACACTGTCAAATCAAGAATTTCTTCGCATCAGCAACTTTGAATCAGAAACAGTATTGTGCTGGGCTTCCAGGTATTTTAAAGCAAGGGTGTGAGTTAGCCAAGACCCTGTCCAAAATGGTTTGCTCTGTGTTGGGTGCGGCACTGCTACCTGAGCAGGCTGCTGTTGCCTGTCCAAGAGCTCCCTTATGCAAGGCAATGGCTCCTGCTGAGCTGTTGTGGGTGTCTGCTGAGCAGCTGTTTGCCTTTGGAAAAAAATAAATAAAAATAGTAGTCCTGGAATGGTACTATTCAAGAAGAAAACTTGGCAGTCGGGCATACCACCCACTTGGAGTGTCGGATGAGCAGCACTTGGAGTCTCGGAAGCTGTGAAGGGCTGGGGCTGAAGTGCTTTGCTGTCTGAAGACAAGAATTTCACCGAAACTGAAAGGGGAGAGCATGAGGTGGCTTGGCCACACCAAGTCTTCCTGGAGGGATGTGCTTTTAGACTAAACTACCTGAGGCATTATGGGACAGCATGTAAGCCAGGCGGGGAAGCTGAGCTTTATAAACTGAGGGCACAGTGCAAAACTGTTGCCAAGCGTGTAATCTCTGCTATTATCTCCCTAATATACATCATCTGATTCACTGCCAGCACTTACTTCCGTCTCTCCGTCTTGCTACACCCCCCCTTCCTGCTTGCGCAGAAGATAAAATGTGTTGTTATAACTGCAAATGGGGCCCCTGGGACTGCTCCCGAAACCTTGGCAGTAAATCGCCCTCCCTCTCTGCAGACTGCCTTTGACATCTCTGGAGTTTAAGATGTGAAATAAATAAATTATATTTATTTTTTTATATAGATACATAAATATATAAAAAGAATATAAATGTCACATTGCAAATCCAAGGAAAAAGTACTAACGGTTTTGTGCTGGGCATGTGGCTTAGCAATAAAACATCAGTTTCCTCTGCGTGCTTTTTACTCTTTCCTGTCCACACTTGCTGTAATCTCTCCAACACCTCTGGAAGCTCATATAAATGGAGGATTGTCTTCTGGGTTAATGTCAGTTGGTTCCAGTTTTTGTTTCTGCTATGGGTCATATTAACAGGAATCCTGAGGAGTACTTTTTGGTGTGGAGTTTTATTTTTATTTTTCTGCTTTCCTCTGCAGCATCCAGTCCAGGTGGCTGGGAGCCTTTGGGCAGTTCCTGGTCCTTAGGGCTGTGCTGGTGCCAGTAGGTGATAACTAAATGCTATGGCTGTGATGTTTCAAATAATGTTCAATGCCAGTTCAGGTGTCTCTGGGAGGATGTGCAAAGGAACAGGGTGTTTTGAGGTCCCGGTTGCATTTAAGGTAGTAGGTGCATTGGTGAACTAAGGCTGGTAACATCTCTGCTTAGTCACAGAGACCCTGAGGCTCGTAGGGAGTTACACTGGTGAAAAGCTAGGGAGAAAACCGAGTGTTTGCTCATTCAGGTCTCTTTAAGACTGCAGCGATACTCTCCAGCATCCAACCCCGCTTGGCAGCGGCAGCAGCGCTGTGTCCCTGCTGCTGCCAGTGACTTGTGGGGCTCGATCCATCCTACTGTGTTACAGCAACCTCTCAACCTGTCTCAAAGAGTTCCCTCTGAATTACTGCACTGGGAGAAATCAGCTTTAGCTTGAGACTCTGTATGTGGGGAGGTTTTGGGGGGCTGCAGGAGGAGGGAGGTGCATGGTGAGGCTTGAGCTGGAGGAGTGGTGGGGGCTGAGTCTGCAGAGTGGTGGGGGAGAGGTTGCAAATGGGTCCTCAAGGATGAGGCTGTGTGCGTACAGCCCTTTCCGACCTCTGTAATCCTTGAGAATTGCTTGAAGTCATGACTTTTAGGCCCAGAAGGGAGGTGCCCAAAGGCAGTGGAGCTCACATAATGCAGCAGGAATCCTGCCCGGTGTGTTAGGGACATGGAGGGAGAGCTGGGGGCAAGAGGCTGAAGGTAAAAAGCTTGTCCTTCTGAGCCAAAGCTGGAAAAGCAATGCTGTGATCATGCCCAGAACTGAAGTGCTCTGGCCAGGGGAGAAAGGCTATAACTGACAAGCTGGTAAGAGGAACAGCTTCACCTTCCTGCGCTCCTCTTGCAGCACTCAGCATCGTCACAGAAAGCAGCCAAGCCATACGAGAACTGAGGGTGTGGTGATGGAGCCCTCCCCTCTTGCTTTGCTCCATGGGGTCCTTTTTGCTGCAAGCAGCCTCTAGGAACCACGGAGAGGTGCAGAAACAGAAAATCTAAAAGTGTTGTTAAAAGCTACAGCCCTGGTGGGTGGCTGCTCTGCATTTATATGGGGGTCAGACCAGATCTAAGTGGTCCCTTTTGGCTTCAAAGTTTCTAGCTTTATGAACGCCTCTCAGCATGCACTGCGGGGCCTGTCTCTACTCGATAACGTGGCTGTATGAAAGAGTCATAAATCAAACCTGAAATCTGGCAGCTTTAATAATAAAGCCCAAACTTGTGCCAGGTTTGTGAACTTTTCAGTATAACTGAGGTGCTCTGAGAGTGAACCTGAGAAGTTTGATGGTTGCAGGAGGAAAACAGGCAGAACTTGTCAGTTTTGACCCCAAATCAAGGAGAGTGTTGTGGTTTGGGCTAAGTGGGGCTTTGTGGTTTTTGTTAACCTGAGGCTCAAAGCAAATGTGTGCTTTGGCGGGGGGAAGAGCGTGAGTTTAAATGGGAATGCTTTTTTGTGATGTTTCTCACTGTTCTCACTTGGAAGAGGGTGATGTAAGGAAGGGATGGTTTATCTCTGTATCAAGAGAGTAAATAACACCATGGAAAGCCTATTTTGTTTGTGAAGTTCACATGTACAGGTTCCAAATCCCACATAGCCCAACAACGGATCGTTTTGATCACTTTTGCTTCCCTTCCTCAGAGTCCCTTTGTGACACATCTCCATTAGAAAGAAGCAATTAATTCCCTGATGTGAGTTCAGATGGGGGTTAGTGAGGAGCAGAGAGGGCTCCTTGGTAGCTCTGGACTCTGTGAAGGAGGAGATATTTCCTGCTCAGAGAAGACAAGCGTTTTCAGATGCGAAGGTCCCAGGGGAAATGCTGCTCCCATGCTTTTTCCCTACCTCTAACTGCACTGCTGAGCCAGAAACACCATCAATGCCCCTGAACTCATCCTGTGTGCCTTGCAGCATCCCCGCAAGTTACAAATGGGGGGAAACTTGTTCCTGTGTTGCCTGTGTTTCTGTCTCTCAAAACACAGCAACGGAGCCAAAACGCAGGATGCGGATTTTGCTGTCATCTCCATTGGCAAGAAACAGTTTTAAGAGAAAAAGCCTCTCCTTTGGAGAACCCAGTGTTTCCAGTGATTTCTAGAAAACAACTATAGTTGCTGTTGCCCGGTCTAGTTGTACTCCCTGGGTTTCCCAGCTCTTACACACGGACAATATATCTGCCCGGTGCCTTGCTTTGATGCTGTCTTGGAGAGATATTCAGTGCCAGATACTGCCTAAGTCTTACTGGGAGTCCACATTTTTTGAAGATGTGGGTCCCCCAGTGAGACTTCAGTTCAGTGGCCATCTCAGAGCTCCAGGGCACCCTACTTGGAGAAACTTTTATCAAGTTGTAAGGTGCTTCTATTGAAAAATCTCACTGGGAATCACTGTCTGCATCTCCTAGACCCTATATGACTTCAAGAGTTATTGACTTTTATTAGCTTTTTTTATTGCTCTTGCTCACAGGACACAGCTGCTTGTGTAAGTAAATGCAAAATATGGGCATAAGCAAAATGTGCAGGGAAGTCCTTGGAATATGGGTCAGGGCAGAGGTGGCTAAAGGCTGAGGAGGAAACTTCCTGTTCTGGGGACAATAGCATGATTGATGCGCCCAAAGAGCTGATTTAATCCAGTTGAATTATTTCATCATGAGGCATAGAACCGCGATAAAGAGGCTTCCTCCTCTCTGGATTGATGCAGGGAGGCAGCCAGATAACAGGATTAATGATCTGAGCCTGTGGTTCAGGTTTCATCCCCAGCCACAGTATGAATCAGATGTGACCCTGCTGACTTGGTTGCAGTTATTCCAGAAGGGCAGGGGTTTAATGAAAGGTGGAATTGAGCCTCCTGATCTCAAGGAGACTGGCTTTCTGGGCATGATTAATTTTTCCAAGTCAAACAGATCTTTTTGGGCCAGTGAACAAGTCTTTGTTCAATGCTGGCAGGGACGTGTTAGGAGGAGGAGACTTCCGTGCTCCAGACCAGACCCCTTGGGGCCTGCTCGTCTCAAATTAGGATGTTGTTTATAGGTGACGAGATGCTCGTTGTATGTGTGAGTCGTATTCGAGCTGCTGGTTTCAGGCTGGGAGCTGCACAATCTGGGCTGCATCCTTCGTGTTTGGGGTTTATTATTTTTCGTTCTGCTCAGATGCAGTTTAACTTGTAGTAAAGCAGGGATGAGAAAAAGAGGAAAAAATAAAGGGGGCGGGAGGGGCATATTTTTTTCACCAAGTCATTTGGGACTGCTCCTTTCCAGCAGCAGACACCTCAATACTGGACTGAAGTGTCCCTGTGGCTGCACCCAGTGAAGTCCTCCTGCACAGCAATGCCTAGGAGGGCTCCTGCAAACACAACTGGGTTCCCTTTTGCCCTCATCTCTTGGAGCTTTCTCCATCTGGAAGGACCCAAGTGGTGCAAAATAGCTGTTCCCAGAGCCTGGATTGGAGCCATGGATAGCAGGCTCAAGCTCTAAAGTATGCATGTGAATGTAAATTGTGAACACCTCCAATGCACAGGCTGTTTGGATCCACGGCTCTAGCCTTGGCCTCCTTTCATGATGATCAGAAAGGGGTGGAAAATATTTATACTAACAGATTGTGAGCAGCTGTTTTAATGAAGCATTTATGTACTAGGCAAACTTTAAATTGCCCCAAAATGGGACACATGTGTTTTATAAATACACCATTATGAAGAATTGGGGAGTAAGAGATTCTGGATCCAGAAGGCTAATCTTCCTACACTTATTTATTTTAATAAAGAGTTTATATGTTGGAAAGCGATAGTGTAGAAAAGAAGTGTGGGGCTTTCCAGAGCACAACCACGCTTCAAAACTGTGGCAGCGGAAGATGAAACTCTCTACATCCAGCATGTTACCTCTTGATTCTGCACAGCAGCCTATTAAAAAAGTTTCTGCCCTGCTTTGAGCGAGAAAATACCGATCAGGTATGCAGTCCTTCCCATAGGAAGATGGCATATAGAAGATGAATTTGTTGTGGTTTTGGATCCAAACCCAGCTTTGAAATAGTTTCAGCTCTCTCTGTTCCTAGCAGATAATTAAAGGCAATGAGACTGATTCATAAAGTCCCCTTGTGTCATATCCCAAAGTGCATTTCTTAGACAAAACTATCAATGGCTTGATGCTGGTGCACGTCTACTAGAAAACAAATTGAAGAATGGTTTTGGAGCTAATATCCTCTTTATCTGCATTTCAGCTCCGTGTCAGGTAGGAATGCAAATGATGTTTGGAAAGATTTCCTCTAATACCACTAACTTCTCCAGATCTCTGGAGTCTTTCATTCATAAAAATGCTGGTGGGAGCACGGGTGAAATGCATGCGAAGGCACATGCACCCACTTTGCCAATTAAAACTGAAGGTCCTGCCTGGAAGGTTGTTGAGAATTAAATTTTACTTATTCAAAGAGCATGTGGCCCTGCTGATCTGGGGAGGTTGTCATGGTTATCCCGCATCAGCTGATGTCATCTCCTTTTCTGTAGAAATAAGCGCTTTTCAGCTGACCAGTTCAGGGTAAAGCTGTTTAAAATGCAAAGGCAGCCAGAGCAGCTCGCTGGGGTCTCTGCTATCGGGGAACATATAAAAGCCATGAATCAGATGGCACTGCTAAATTGTGGAGGAATTGATGGGGAAACTAGCATGGACATGCTTGGATGGGGCAGACCCAAAGGTATTGTGGGTACACAATGGTGGCACTGAGGAGAGCGGCGGAGATTGGGATCACTGGGGAAGCTAATTGAAGCGGCTGAATAGGCAGAAGGAGAAAGGCAGTCAGAAACGTACAAAAGCACAGAAAAATGAACCACTAAGTTGTTTGCCTTGTGACTTGGGGATTTTAAAGCAGGATAAGGGTGGCGAGTGATAAATGGCTTTGGGATGTTAAATGTCAGGTCTGAGGGTCTGTGACTGGCATCTGTATGTCCAGCGTGTAAGCCCTGCATAAATAATGGCATTTTGCTGGTGAGGAAGAGCCCTTTACAGTGTACAGATCCTGAAACCCTCGTTCTGTCAAGCAGTGCTGGGACGGCTGAGCTGTGCAGCTACTGGGGAGATAAGGGCAGGCTGTGGAGACCAGCCCCACCACGAGACAAACAGTGCTCGCTGATGTGCACAAAATGCCGGCAACCAAAAATTCATGATAAGATTCAGAAAAAGATGTGAGCAGGAGACTTAAAAACTCACTTTTGGGGATAGGGTGAAAATGGTAAAGGATATCAGCATGAATTGGGTGAAGATGCTACATCAAAAAACATGTTTTAGGGTGTTTTTGCATCAGTCTGTGCAAGAAAAGCAGCGGGGTCTGTTTCAGAGGTAGGACAAGTCCTTGGACAAACCACGGCAGAAATTGGATCTGGTGGTTGTTGGGTTTTTAGTAACCATACCTAGGCATGGGAATGTGTTAAGATGCAGTTCAGAGCCAGGAGGATGCCTGCTTGAGCTCTCTGAGGTCTGGTGAGGTTTGAAGAGACCTTGCTGCACTTTGGGGGGTTGGAGGGGCTCTGGAAACTACAGAACTGATAGGGCCTGAATATCCTTCTGAAGTCTATTCCTTTATCAAATGTGTCTGAAATAGGCCATAAGGTTCAAGAGCTTCAGGGGAGGAGTAGTGGAGAGGAAGGGACAAAGAAATAGGCAGTGCTGCTGCATATGACTCATTTTCTTAGGAATCCTGGCTGTAAAAACAACAGTCCTACTCATCGTTTTACAAATGCTTTTACAAGTGCTTGAACATAGGATGTTAATGTTAAGTGTTGATCAAAATGCTCTGAGCATGCAAGCTTCATTAATCTGGATGAAAACATGTAAAATGATAAGATAATCTGTACTCGCAGACACAGCACTGTAAACCGATCGCTTGGTTTCACACCAGTGTCAGTGGGAGAAGAATATGCTTTTTTCTTTCTTCTTTTTTTCTGTTATGGCTGGAGATTTGTGTCCAAACTTACTCTTTCAGGCTGGGAGATTTTTTTTTTTCTGGTCAGGAAAAAAAATGGAGATCCAGCCCCTGGAGGAAACCTGATCAGAGACACGCTGACTTGCACACACACTCCGGGTCTATTGATCTCCCCCGTCCCCTCTGCCCTCTCTGTCTGTAGGTTATAGAAACAATGTCTGTCAGCAGCAACTCTGCTTTCTGCACTGGTTATTAACTCTCTGGCAGAAGGGAGCGTGCTCTCCCTTTATGGGGTCCCAAGACCCACAACAAACTTAACAAACCAGAGGGAATATCTCCAGGAAATACCCGTTTGTGCACAAAGCCCGGTGTTTTCTTAAAAAAATAAAGAATTGGGACTCTGTAGTTGTGCAAGGGTTGAACAAATCTAATGAGAAATGCAGAAGATATCTATTTAAGCCTGATATTTGGGTAAGTCAGATGTGTTTCCTCACAGAAGCTCAGAACACAACCTGTTCCCCACCACCCTTTGTTTTATGACTTTGCACAAGAGAAAATAATTTATTTCAGCTGCTGGGTAGGCAAATATTGAGAAAACTATCCAACCTGGACCAATCCTGTAAGAAACCAAATTCCTTTGGCTTTCTTTATCTCCAAAGCTAAAGATTGCTTCAGTGCCAGTCCAAGGCACTTTCACCAAAATTCTAACCCTGTGCCAATGGAGTCAGTAGGAAGTCACAGCAGCTCACTCTGTGATTCTTCAAGTTCTCGTAGGGAAGATGAGGGCATTGTCCTGGGGATTTTAGATCATGGAAGAACAAACTTTCAATCCATCTTCTCATTCTGTATGCTACAAATATAAACTATTACACATCTTTGCTCTGACTTCTTGCATTGAACTGGGATGTATCCAAGGTCTGACAGGGTCTTCTCCAGCAATCTGCTCACACTTGTGCCTCAAAATAGAACATTATAATTTATTTGCAGGCAGCTCATCCTGCCATTTCAATTCACACACTTCTGCTATGTATTAATAATTATTCTTGATCTTAGAATAGTCATAGTGCTGGTACATCTTCGGAGGGTTTGAGGGTCTTATTTCAGGAATGCATTTGTGAGTCCTATAAAGCAATAAATCATAAAACTGAGCTGGATCTAGGATGGCCTTTGGAGAAATTAAGCATAGTTTTTGAGTAGCGTAACTCAGTTTATTTCCATTCTCTACATCACCAAATGCTTCAGAAAAATGTCCCCTCTTGGTTCACAAATACTTTGCTTCATCTGTAATCTCTGTGTTTGTGGACATTGTATGTTTGCAGAAATGATGCTCCTGGGGGTTAATTTGCCTTGAGAGAGTCCAGCAGCCAGTGCAGCAGTTGCTGGGATCTAGCTGGTCTCTGCTGCTATCCTGACTCTCAAGTTGCTTCCCAGCTTGTTTTCACATAGGACACCCCAAGGAGAAGCCAGCAGAGAGAAATTTGCTGTATGTGGATCTAGGGTAGCTTTTGAGCCATGCATGGCAGTCTGTCCCCATCCACACTGGAGCACGCTCGGTGCAGTGCTTCCTGGCAGCACAGGCACTGGGATGGGGATGGGTGAGGCTGATGGAGGCTAACGATGCTTTGCTGAAAGTGGAGAGCCATGTTTCCATTGCCAGACTTGGGCTCAAGCTTGAATTTCATACAGATTCCTTGGCTGATGCCTTAAAGTCTGCAAGTACTCACAGCAAATCTGGAATCAGTTTGGCCTAGGCCATTTGGTTTTAAGCAGAAACCAGGCATAGCTGTAAGCTGTGCACCAAACTTCTCTGGTTTTTGATCTCACCCAAACAAGCAGGAGCTGAGAAAATGTCAGTGCGAAACAATGTGAGCCTAAACCTGAGCACAGCCTGTATCTTCCCTGCAACAGGCGACAAGTCCCCCTTGACTTCTGACAACAAACCTGGCACCTCTCCACAGTTAATCATGTGGTCTCTTCACGTTGTAACTGGGGATTGAGCTGGATCACCGAGTTTTAGACAGCATTAAATGGAAATTGGACTGGGGGCTTTGGAAAGGTGAGAGATTATCTGGGCCTGTATTGAGACCCTTAAAGTCTGGCTCCTGCTGCCAAAAACTCAGTCTGATGTATTATTTTGTCTGGCTCTCCATTTGGAAAACTGCTCTTGGCTCTTTGCTACCCCTTCAGATGGAATATACAATATTCTCCCTACTTACTATACATACAGAAATTCCCGCTAGCGTTTCTCCTTTCATTTGTCTAAAATATTCCAACCAGTGACTTGGCATAGCATGGCTTTTTGAAACTCTACTCCCTCTGCCTAGGCTCCTCTTCACAGCGTTTCCTAATTGGTGTGAAATCTCCCTCGCCCTGCAGCCTGTGTCAAAGTTGCTCTTCTATAAATTGCTGTGCCAAGTCCCTGGACCTTGTTAAGGCAGAGGGACGTGGGCTGTGTTGGGTCCTTTGGGGGCTTCTTTGAGCTTGCAAAGGCATCTCCTGTTTCACCATCTGGCCTTCCCGTAGGTGAATCACATGTATGTTCTCCTGACCTACTGCCTTGTTAAGCTGAGGGTTCATTAACCTGTAGTGGTTTTGGTGTGTGTTGCTACTTCTTGATTCTTGTACCCACTGAAGAAATTCAGTCTGTTACATCTGTTAATCTATCCTATTCCTCCCATGTTAAAATAAGTTGAGTTACTGTAGGTAGCTCTGTCCTTCACTGTGTGAATATCTCTGCTCTTTTCTCTGGTTGACTGTAGAGCTTCTCATTGGGATTTTTTGGTTTCCCATCCACATGCTTTCTTAGAGCTGTAGAGCAAATGGTTTACTCCCAGTGAAGTTGACTTTGTTTCCAATTTTTTCACAAATGGATGTGAGCCAAGATCCCACGTGGGCTTTAGCTGCCTAATTTATCATTGATTTCACCCTGATGACATGATCCTTAGGGCCTGTGCAACTGGGATTGGAAGGGGGGTGCTGGCAGGTCGCCCCGGGACTGCCCCATGCTGAGGTGTGCTGTCCCCATTCTGCCACTGCCCATCCGTGGGACTGTGGGCAAGTCACAGGGCTGGTTGGGGAATACTGGAAATCAGCATTTTCCTCCAGAAAATTTTGCCCACAAAGTTTCAGACTTCAAAGATGAGACCTTGAGGCATGATTCTAATCTCAGTAAATAAACAACCGCAGAAATTATCTGGGTGTACAGTGTCCTGTTGTGGAGCAGTTGCAGTGTGTTTATGCTGCCAGTGAAGGGGAAAAGAAATGAAAGTGATTTTTAGTTTTCTGGGTTTTTTGTTGATGTTTAAATGGTTGGCTCCCCTGAGCCTCCAAGTGAGACTGCACAGTCCCATGGCCATCGGTCACCATGCTCCTACATTGATGGACACTTATGAGGAAGAGGAAAGAAACCTCTTGACAGCCAGTGCTGAGTAACCTATACTTAGGGGAAAGATTTTTCATAATCCCTTAAAGGTTGGCTTACGGTTTGAAGGCTAAAGGCTTTCTAGCCCTGACAAACATAAGCCCAGTGTAACATTTAGTGCTGTTGTCTTGACAAACATAAAAATCCTTCTTTGATTTTCGATAAGCAATGAATCTGGAGAAAGCCATGTGCCAGTGAGTAATCCAGAGTGTCTGGTTGTTGCACAAGGAGCTGTGTAAGAAGCTGTTGTGGCAGCAAGCAGGACGCTGGGTGGATGCTAAGCCATGTTTAGGACTTGTTTGCTGACAGAGGTGAAGATTACAATGAGATAGGCGGGTATTGCAACAGCGTATGGCATAAGAGTTGTTTGTCCCTGTAAACAACACTCCTACCGCAGGCGTTCTGGAGCAGTAGATGGGGGTGTTCAGGAGAGGCTACATGTACTTTGTGCAAATTCCTTTAGAGAAGGAGCAGGGACTTTTTTTCCTGTGAGCTGAATGCACAGAGCACCTAGGCCAGGGCATGCTGGGCTGACTGGGACTCAGTGCAACAAAAGCGGTAATTTGGTGCTGATGGAGTTAGGGAAGAGGTTGGTACTACAAGCTAAACATGACTCATTAGTCACAAAGTACACTGGAGGGTAAAAAAGCCTCATGAGATGGGTACTTTATAATTAATAATCCTCCACATCTCTCTTGCTGTCAATATGCCGGTGCCTCAGAAGTGCCTTTACTAGGCTGCCATCTCAAGGACATGCTCTGCCACGTGCCACCTCTGACAGCCATCTCTGGCATCTGCTTCCTGGGCAGCCCTGGGCCCTTGGTGTCTGTCACCTGCAGCTGACCTGTTACTTGTGCAAAGAGAGGAGCAAGAGACACCCAGGGGTTTCTTTTCCCTTCCTCCTGCAACAAGCCCACAGTGGCTTTCTGCCACCACCTTTCAAGCAAGCCAGTGCAGACCCTGTCTTACCAGTCTTCAGGAGATAAGGTCCCAAAGGGACTCCTTGGGGGAGCAAGTGCAGTTCTGAGCAGGGACAATACCCTAAATAAAACCCAGACATTGCTTCTATTCCTTATTCTACCCCTTGTTTTCTGCTCTAGTGATATATCAGACTTCAGTGCCAGAGATTTAAGGGAGAATCCTTGCTGTTCTCCCTTTTGGTTTGGGTAAGACTGAGCTTAATTGCAAGTAGAAAGAGGTCAATTATTTAAAAACCAGAAAATCTGTGGCTGAATCTGGATTGTGATGCTGCTCAGAGTATTCACCCTTTACAATGCGCATCCTTTGAGAGCAGCAGGAGAATCCATGAACTTTAACAGGGTTGCTGTATGTATTAGGCTCGAGTATAGAGAGAGGATCACTTTTGGCCTGGAGGAGTTGGTTGCACGGCTGGTTTAACAGCGTTCTATAACCTGCAGAGCAAATGTATTTGCTTTGGCTGCCGAACAATCTAAACAGTCCACCGAGAACTTCAGCTCTGCTGTGCACAGTGGATTTATCTGCATTTGTTTCCAAGCTGTGTCGGAGTCACAGCCAGCGGCTTCTCTGGCATAATCTCATCCCCATCTGTCCTAACAGGCAGTCACATACACCTGGGTGCAGAGGGCCCCGGCGAGGTGCTGTGCATCCCTACAGCTGGCCCCGGCCATGGGCTGTGATTCAGCCTGATTTACACGTGCCTCACCCACTCTCTGCTCTAGTTGCTCTTGGCTACACCTACAAAGGGATTGAGATGCTCTGGTCAAAAACTGAAGTCCCCAGAGATGCTGCTGGTGTGTTGGTACTTGGTATCCAGCACTGAAGTCCCTCAGAAGCTGAGGGAGCAATGTGCAGGAGCTCCTTGTCTTGACAATATTGAACTTGGTTGGGAAGTACCTGCTTGGTAAATAAGGAGCTCCCAGTCCTGCCTTGACTGGGAGGCTTGGGCTGGCCCATGGTCTCTTCCCATGCCCAATGGGAAGCCCTCTAGCCCCACAGCATGCTAGGCTAGCTATGCTGTCCTGTGGCAAGTGTTGTTTCTTTGCTCTTTTCTTAAACAAATCCATATGCCACCCCTTCCTTTTCCACTTGTTTTTCTCAGCATGCTGGAATATGGGTGCTGAAGTCAAAAGGCTTTCGGAGCAGGGATCAGTGCTGGGCTCCCTGCCTGCTGCCAAGGGTGGAAGCAAAATGAAGAGCGGGCTGTGTTGAGCGATGCTTCAAGTTGGGCTTGTGTGAAACTTTCCAAGACAAACAGGAGCCTGCCTCCCTGCTAGCCCTTCTCCCCCCAGATTCACAGCGCGTGACTCGGAGCAGGGTAGCGGATAACAAAGGAAAGTGCCAAATTCATTATTTAACTTTGTCGGCTCGGTAAAGCGGTCTGATGTTGGTAGGAGGTTGTGTTTTCATAGAGAAAAGCCTTGGAGAAATTAAAACAAAACCAACCTCCCCTCCTGTCACGGGGCCTTGCTCAGTTTCAGGTTGGGGCCAGGGCTGCTGACTCATCAAATGCGCAGGTGCTGGAGAACCTTCCCCCATGGTGAGCACCACCTCGCCACCAGCCCTCTGGGATGGGTTATAAGCTTTGCCCCCATTTTTCACTGCAGAACAGATCCTGGATCACCTTATTCTTCTGGGTGCAGGTCTGCTGGTTTTGCATCGGTCGCATGCGTCTGCTCTAGCACATAATTTGGCCCTGTGCCTTTCTTCTTTCCTTTTTCTGTACCACAGGAAGCAGCATTTATAAAATCCCTAATGATCCTGTCAGCTTTTATACGTTTCCTGTCTTGCTTTTTAAATGAAAGAGGAAAACACAGGACTTTTGACCTGCATTACTTTGGATTGTGTTTGTTGGATGTGGGATTAGTCACTGGTCTGCTTTGCTTCTCTCATCCGTGATGCCAGGATGGCTGTGTCTGCTTCCATGTCCTTATCAAAGTTCTGGCAACATGAATGATTTCCTCAACACCCCTTCCTCCCCACTCTGATTCAGGAGGAATCTGGGCTCTGGTTTAAGAAGCTACATGAGAAAACCATTTTACCTATTGGAGTCACTTGGAAAATGTGACTTTTTTTTTCATCTTGCAGTCTAAACAGCAGAAGGCAAATAAAAAGAACTTAAGCTCTTACTTCAGATGAAACAGTCTTGATTTTTAAGCTAAGGTGGGTTGGTGTTTTTGATTTTCTCTTTTTTTTTTTTTTTTGCAAGTGTCTTGTTTGAGTCTCTGGCCCAGTGTACATGCAGAATTGCCTCTTTGCAGGAGACTATCTGGTTTGACATACAACCTACAACACTGTGGAGGCCACAGATGGATTCATTGAAGGATATAAGAAGTCCCGAGAGCTCTAACCATGTATCTGACAGTAGATTTGAATCCTTCGTGAATGCTGTCTCTATTTTTTGCAGTGCACTTACTAAAGAACAATCCAAGGGACCAGCCTCATTTTTCCTCTGCCACTGCCCAAGGTTTGCAGGGTTTTTCACAGGCAGCCCCCATCTGTAAGGCACATGGAGCTATAGCTGTGCTGGGCAGAAACTCCTGAAAGCCCAGGGCTGTAGCAGTCCGTCTGTTCTTGATGGGTGATCCTGATGAGCGATCCCAGTGCATCCACGGGGCCATTTCCCACCAGTGCTCATAATCGTTTTGGGAGGGTGGCTTTCTGCAGCGCTTTGCAGGGTGTGCAGCAGGAGAGGGGTTTTTTCTTCCAGAGCACTCCTTGGTGTGCATAAGAACAGCAAATTTTGGACTGGTTTCTGATAAAAGTTAGGGAAGACAGACTCTTGTAGCCTCATTACCTTGAACCTTCCCAACATTATTTCCTGCATTGGTGGAAAACTTAAAAACCCAGACGTTAACTGCTGAGTTGAAAGAAGTGTTATTCCATCCTCTCTCTTTGCTGCTGCCTTTTTTATTCTTCAGAAGCCCCCTCTGGATACATTCCTACCCACAACTTTGTGAAGTGCAGAGGCCAAGTGCCTGGAAATTAACTAGCATAAGGCCAGCTTCTGAGCTGACTTGCACGCAGCATGGCAAATAAAATAACTGCTGGAGTAACTGGAGCTTAACCAGACTGAAAACTAGTCTAAGTAAGCGGAAAAATACTGCTATGACTGTTGTAAAGAGGCCTTACCCTATAGCATTTATGAAATCACAATGCTATAACCAGGTGTCTCAAGCAACAAAAATGGTTGAGTGGTACATAAAAAATTTCAGGCTCACTTTCCTCACCTAAAATAGGGAGCAAAGGGCCAAGGACATCACTGGTTAAACAGGCTATTAAATGGGCTTCAGGGGGAGCTGGATGCAGTTTTGCAAGAGGAAGAAATCAGGAGGACCAGCTGTGAGCTGGAAACTTTGCAGTTGAGATGAGGTAATATGGTCAAATATGTGCCTCTGCGAGTGAAGTTAGTTATTTATTCCCTTCAAAGACTTTCCTATGTCTGTGCAGTCTGAAGATTATTTTTACAGTTAGTATCAGCCTGGCACAGGCCAGGCTTGTTCTCCTGCTGCTGGTGCTGCTGAAGCAGTGGAGGAGCAGCCAGATCTGAAGCCCAGCTTGGGGGCCCTTTGATCGGGGTCTGTAGGATTCCCAGTGACCCAGAGGAAGCCACGAGTGCAGATTATCTTTATCAGGCACTCGAGCTGAGCTTACATGAAGCAAGTCAGAAAGCAGCTGGACTGATACTGCTGTGTTTGACTCTATCAGCAGCCAAGAATGGGATGGCTTAAGGGAGCTACACTGAGTTTACCAGGCACATCTGCACTGTGAGGCTGGACCCCCATCTGCCTTGTGCTGGGTGCATGCACTCAAGGGGGGATATTGCAGAGCAAGATGCAGCCTCCCTAGGGCACCGTGATGGTCTGCTCTTTCTTTTTAGTGTCCCTAGGCCCAGTTTTTTGTCGTCAGGGTCAAGTGGAGGAATCTCTTGATGCTTATCTAGACTGCTCAGCCCCACAGAACTGGCCTCTGAGTGCCTGGACCCCTCGCAGTGCCCCAGCACAGGCAGCTAAAGAGCTCCTGGGCTTGCTATGGTGTGTCCCAGAGCAGGGGATGTCCCCTGTCCCACACCACTGGAGCAGTGGCACTTGATGACTTTCAAGCCAACACTGGGCTATGGCACAACATAGAGCCCTGTGACCCCCTCAAACCTTGCTGTGTTTACCCCAGCGTGTTTGGTGGGAGGCCGGCTGTGAGCAAGCTGGGGTGGGCTACCTGGTTTCTGCTGACAACACAGGCTGCAGTCACTGATGACACAACTGCAGCTTCTGGGGGCCAGATCTGAAATAGTGTGAAATGCCGCACAGAATGGTGCTTGACACCTACCTAGTGATGGGGAGGCACCAGTGCTGTGTTTCTAGGGTGATTAACAGCTCTGGTGTCACACATTCCTCTGCCTCTGCGGCACTCCGCGGTGTCTTGGTCTGGCTGTGCCCTGTGCCACACCTTCCAATGAGCTCCTCCATTCTCAGTAGAGCTGGGCTCCTGCCATCCATCATGTTCCCTTCAGAAATGAGGGTTTAAAAGTGCAGGAGACTGACCAGTCTTCATCTCGGTGAAGGGCTGGAGCAGAGCAAAGATAACAGCTGTGGCATTGTACCCATCCTCTGCACCAAGTGAAGATTAGCTAGTCTGGGCCTAAGCTAAGAGAAAGATGGAAATAATTGTGTTCCTCTTGCTGCATGTGCTCTCTGGTGTTGGGAAACATGCTCAGTGCTGGAGAGTTACCCTTTAGGGGAGCCTTTCAGCAAATTTCAGGCTTGAGTGAGATGAAAGGAGACTTCCAAGAAGTATGGCCAGAGAAGAAAAGGAAAAAAAAAAAAAAAAAGACAAGAGAAATACTTGCTTTGAGATTCTGCTTCGAGAGACTTGGGGTTATCTGGGTTTAGAACATTTAAATTAAGGGAGAAGTCAAAGAAACAGAAGACGTCACCAGGACATTTTGATGCAAGGCGATTTCTTAACATGCACAGATCACTCCTGACTTTAGCAGACTTACCCGTACTTAGCTTAGAGGCCGGAACTGGAAAAAACAGTAGAGTGCTAGGGTTTCTTACCAGGGGGTTTGGTGTGCAATCCCTTGTTTGGCAGGACATGCGTTTTACTGGTCTTACACAACCCAATCTTTCCAGTGCCTTGGCTGAGCTTTCCATCACACGCAGTCCTCTGTTCCTGCTGTGGCCCATGCCTGTGTCACTCAATTTTGAGACCTCAAGCACACAATTCCATTTCCAGTTCTTGCTGGATTCTTCAAGGCCTTTTCCTTCAAGAGCTCCTTGCATGGGAGCCTCAAACAGGTTGCTCCATGTTTCTGGCACTGCTGGAGGCCGGGTCCCCTGCCAGCCTTGCTGCTTGTCACCAGCTCGCTGGCATTCTTGGGCTGCCTGGGACAACACATCAGTGCCTTGGAAAGCAGAGGGAAAACAGCAGAAATCATGCTGGAGCTTTATTTTTCTTTCTTGTTTTGACAACCTCTGGCAAAGATCTAGATGAGAACAGAGGGGCTGCAGGAATGATTGAGGAGGGATTTTTCTGTGCAGTGTTGTTTTTAAGATGGGATTTGCCAGGACAGCCACCCACCTGTTCAGACAAGGCCTCAATTGTGGTTGGCGGGGGTGAACAACCGAGTATCTGTGTTCCCCTCCAAGAGCCGCAGTTCCTGGGTTATTTTTAGCAGATTTGCACACCTCTGTTTATTTGCTCTCCCTGGTGCACATTCCTCGGTCCCTGCGACTTCCTCCGTAACACAGCCAAAGCCGGGGGCAGAGAGGAGCTCTGAGTGCATGCTCTGGCTAATGGGAAAGGATTGTTTGAGCCTGGTGCCCATTCAGTATAAATCAGAGCTGTGGGCTTTGCCTCTGCAGGTCCCTGGGAGCCATCCTCTCTCACAGTGACGATGCCCCGCCACCTCTCCCCTGCCTCTCTGGATGTGTTTGGAGCTTATAGGGACTGTATCTTCATCTGTTTTTCATTTCCTTGGGTGCTGCTGGGCTATCGGCTTGTTTTGTCCTTAATGGCAGCTTGCTGCTCTGCACAGACTCCAAGACCAGGGAGGTGTTTAGTCTGCTGTGGGCTTTTTCTGTGCTCATAAAATAAGGGAGAGAGTAACTGATGTCTTGGGGGTAGAGGGAAGGGATTTATCAGTGCAGAAAGTCGGGCCGATCTGAAGGAATCTCATTAGATGTGGATGAGTCCTTAAGTGGTAAAAATAATCAGTCAGCTGCATAAAACAAAATGCTTGTGGACTTGAGTGGTGCTGTCAGAGCCTGGCTATCGGTGTGGTCTCCTTACTGCAGTCCCCGAGAGCCTCGTTGACGCTGGTGTGCATCTTCTCAATGTGCCTGTGAAATAGGAAAGGAATTTCTTATCCCTGTCATCAGAGAGAGCTGAGAGGAGGAGAGATGGCTGCCTGTCTGCCCTACAGCACAGGTTGGGCTCCCAGGGCCACCCTGGAGCCCACAGTTTTGGCTTAGTCTCTGTGACTTGCCCAAGGTCATGCAGGAAAGTCCATTGCAAAGCGTGGACTTTCAGCGTAGGAACGCCTAACTCAGGGACCAGCCTTCCGTTTCCTTCGCTTTACTGCACTTACTGCTGACTTGCTCTCTGGGTGGGTCTCTGCTCTTTTCCCCTGTGCTTGGGACATTGTTACTTGTTTGCACAGGTAGGAAAGTTCTTGGACAACTCTATTTCCTCTCATTCTGTATTTTCTCTCAGGGTTTGCATTAACCCTTGATCTAATGCATTTTCAATGTGAGCCTGCATTCCTTACTCCTTAAGTCGAGATCTTTGGCCATTGCAGCGTGGTCACTTGGGAAGGCTGAGCAGTTTGAGGATCAGCTTTGAAATATTCCGACTCATGAACCACAGCACAACTGGCTCAGCCCTTCCCTGTTTCCAGCAGAGAGGACTGCTTGGTTACAGGAATGTAGCACACGGACTGGTTCAGGCATGGCTAAAGCCAATGTGACCTGTTAGGGGTTTTGGTGGCCTGAAACCTCTAACAATTCTGCTGCTACCAGAGCTGCTCTTCAGCAGATGTGTCCACTGACCTCCCTGCAGCTTAATGTTGGCTGATGTGAAGGGGGATCTTAGAAACCAATGTCTGGGAAACTGCATGTAATATTAGTCTCCGTGTCACCCTGCACACCTCTGGCTCAATACCCTGAGCTGATATTTCTCATCTCATTTGCTGCTGTGCCACACAGCTGCCTTGGGTGGTACCCTTGCCTGCAGTCAGGTCAGAGTGGTGCATAACGAGAATCTGAGTGGTGTGATGGGCACACTCCAGAGTGCTTTGGGTTGGGATGTGGACTGGCTGCCTAGGCTTCCTGTTTGCAGGAAGGTTACAGGATCGCTGGGATGTTTCTATTGGAAATGCGGTACAGTTACATTGACTGTAGAATATGGCTTGGTGTGGGGGTACATGGGGAAGAAAGAGAACCGGGTCCTGGCAGAGCACCTACTGCTCCTACCCGAGGCAAAAGCAGCTTTTTCTGGGCTGAGTCCTAAGCAGACTTTGCCTGTGTACAGAGACATCCGCTCATGTTGCACTTGGAGACTGTTGTCTGTTTTCACAGAGGAGCTGATGACCTCTCGCATCCATCTTAACAGTTGGGTGGTGATTACTTGGTGATTCAAGGCACGGTATCAGTATCTGAAAGTGAAATGACGACAGTGGTCCTGACGGCGCTGGGATTAGCAGCGTCTCTCCTCTCCTGCCACCCACCACTTGCCGCGAAGCTAGAAACAATAGGAGCACGTTCTATGTACAGCTTTAATATGGTTTGGCCATGAAACTGTGTACACTCCAACTAGTTTGCTGCATGTTAAACAAACAGGGAGACTCCTCCTTATAGTGAAAGCAGAACCATTAATAACATTGTTTATAATGTGCTTATTTGCTGATTTGGAGGTCAAGGATGTTTGACATTCCTGCTGCTCAAAGGGGGCTCGCTTAGCAAGGACCTCTGCTTTACATCCAACACGTCTCCCTTTTTTTTTTTTTGAAAACCACATCTACATTTTCCTGAGAAATGTTTACGGTTTGGAGGTCACTGACATAATTTTAAACATCTGCTCAGCTCAGAAAGGGAGAAATTGTAATTGTTTTTGCCATGGCCCTCTTAAGCCTCGGCTATTTCTCTCATGTGCTGTGATTCATGTGTCACACTCTTGCTTACTTCAAGCATCTTGAAATGCACAAACAGCAATTACTTCAGAGCCAGGGAAAGCAAACAGCTCAGCACCTGCTGCTTGCATGCTGTGGCTTTAAAGCAGACTCTTGAAATGAATTTTTCACTTGTGGGAAGCCCAGCCTTGATAGTGCAGGAGAAGGAGGCTTTGCCTTCAGCCCTGTGTCAAGTAGGCAATGAAGACCTGGATACACACTGCCTGGTTTCATATCTGCTTTGTAGGGAGGCTGGTGAGGTCACCAGCAGGTGCTGTCTGTGCCGACTGTTGGTCCTATGGAAGTCTTCCACCATTCCATCAATAACCGAGACACCTTTCAGTAGCTGGAGTGTGGTTATAGCAAGAGCCCTGCACTGTGCTGATGCTTTCATTGCTGGCCCATCTGTGTGATGAGGTTGAGGACATCTGCAAGTTTGTCCTGGCTCAGGAGGGCTGAGTATCAGTAAGAAAAGTTGGTAGTTGTTCAAAGCTTTGCTTTCTTATGTCAGGGAGCTGACAGCTGGGATATCTTCGAAAAACCGTGACTGAGCTAAAAGTGTTAAAATATGCTTTTCTCTAATTTTTGTATGTTGTGCTTAGTATTTCTTTGCTCTCTGTCCCCTACACCGGTCTGTCTTATCATTCCAAGCCTGCAATGGAAGTAGAGTTTGATGTGATGATGACTCTGGTAAATGGCTGATGACAGTGATGTGATGAGTGATTTACAGAAGTAGTTTCTATTATTTGAAAACAACCCACTTCTCTGCAGAGCACACCGTCAGACAAACAAGACAAGGGAAGCAGATGCATTATTGATCTATGAAACAACCTGGGCTGCTTCTTAAATATGAAAGAGATACCCAAAGGCTGCCAAAATGCATTTTGGTGAGGAAAGTAAGGCAACCAACTGCTTTTACTGCAAAGAAAACAGGCCAGGGTTCAGAGCTGTGCATCTACCACCTCTAGAGAAGCACATGGAAACTTGTGTCTCAACATTTCTAGAGCAAGTACGCACCCCTGCCCCAAGGGAAGGAGCAAGTCCCTGTGGGATTACACCAAAACACAAGTCTGGGGTTCTGTGTCCTTTGGATCCAACCCCTCTTGTGGGTCCTGCCCTATTAAGTCCCACGTATAAAATCTGCCTTTGGAAACATCTTGGTAGAAGCAGGCAGAGTCGTGGCTCTGTCCATACACGTGTGCTGGCTGGGCAGGGTGACCAGCTTTGTCTGCCTTTCCTGCAGCACCAGGATTCAGGGTCTCTCTTCCTCTTACACAGGTGCTGAGTTTCAAATACCATGTGGGAACTCAAAGACCTCCACCCATGTCTCACATGTGGCTCATCCTGGCCAACTACACACAAACCTCCTCGGAGGTGTGGAGGCTTGCAGAGAGTGTGGTCACAGAAGTCTTATTGCTTTACAAAACTTAGCTAAAAATAGGAAATGATGTAGACTGTCATGGCAGAATTTCAAGTTCTAAATAGTATTTTAATTTTTATTTTAACCCTAGTTCCCTGAGGAGAAAAGGATGGTGTGCTCATAGGGGGCCACGTTTGTGTTTGCCTGTGTTTGTTTATCCATCCATATTTGTTCCTGCATGTTGGTTTTTGAACCTCTGGGCCAATTTCAGGAAAATCTGACATTTTGATAGTGGTCTTGAAGGTTTTAGATCTTAAAAATTGTGTGGAAATAAGCAGCTCGAAAAAGAAAATATTTTTATGGATAGCTGCAGTGAGGAGAAGACTGACATCTAAGCTCAGCCCTTATTAGACAGCAGAGAATCCACACAGGAGGATGCTGTAAATGCTCCAAAAACAGAAGGAGTTTCAATCACAGCACATCCTTTATCGTGCACCAGAGAATCCAACCACAATGCAGAAATCCCCAGGAAACTACCCTGTGTCATTTCTGCTGCTTATAGAAAAACTCATCTGGTTTGTTTGTTTGTTTGTGTTTTGTTCTGTGTTTTTTTCATTATTTTATGGGGAAGCCGCGGGGCATGACATTTTAAATTAGGATTATATTGCTATAGGAAATGGTGAGAAAGGTCACAGAAATATCCCTCACTTGGCAACAGAAGATGGTTAAAACCATGTCCAGGCTGCGCTCTGCTGAGCAGGGTGTTGAAAATGTGCTGAAACGAGGCGTGGGAACGTGGAGCCCTGCTCTGGGCAGCCCTCTCGGGAGGTGATGGGAGTATCTGGGAGGTCAGTGTGGCCTGCCAACACCGCGCTGCCCTGGGTACCTCTCCCCAGCCTTGAGTTCCATTGCTGTGCTCGCTGCCATCCCCATGGGTTTACTGTGCTATAGGCAAATAGAGACTGGAAGAGTATAGGATCCATAGAGGGGCCAGACTTTCACGTGGTATCAGTGGTGGGATTCATCTCACCAAAGTGGTGCTGTCTACAAGATATCTAAGGCTAAGCTATTTTCTGTGACATCTCTTTAATTAGAATCAATAGGCAAAAATACAGCAACCCCCCTGCCCGGAGGTACCCTAAGGTAGGTGGGGGCATACCTTGTGAGGGTCATTGCTTCTTGTCATTGACTTCACCAGAGCTCAGGGTGACCTGTTTAGATTTGGCCGCCTCACTTGTAGACACCCTGTTAAGGGCAGGTGAATCCTACTCAAGCTGTTCTCATCCACAGTGGTGGCTTCTGGAAAAGAAGTGTTTTAGTGCAAGGTTTTAGTCCACCTCTACCAACAAGCTCAGCTCGAGACTGAGATTGAGGTGATGAGCAAATATTGCCACCATCCAGCTGCTGTGAAATCCCTGCTCTGGCAGGGTTAGGATGCTGCTAGATGGACCTTAAGTTTGACCTGCCTCTGAAAATAAAGTGCAAATAAATTCTTGCACAGAAATTGTGATTAGGGCAAGCACCTGGTTACGGGGTTACGGAGGGTGTGCTCTGAGCATGTCCGTGTCCTTCTGCACAGTGAGGGAGATCTACAGATGTACTTCACATTGGCTGACTAGTACCTATGAATATTTTGGCACTCTTTATAGCAGCAGCAAAGAGCAGAAATTAGAGGACATGTTGGAGATCTTAATGGGTGTAAGGGCTTTTCTGGTTATGTTGACAAATAATGATGGTGTATTTAATTTTATTTTTCTTCTTTGCCCTCTATTTGCTAATGTTCTTAGCGCAATGGGGAGGCAGCTACACTGCTGCTGCTAATCAAGCCCAGCTGACTCTTGCAAAGAAAGTTTCTGCTTGGAATTACAATGCTTTTCTTGTGACTGTAGTAAAAGAACATCTCAGCCTCTAGTTCTTGCCATTTCTATCTGGAGCTGTATATCCAAGTGTGGGGGTGTGTGACCATATGTACACTCGCTCTTTTATGGGTACTCTGCCCTGACTGCGTTTTCACTCTTTCTATTATTTTTGCACACTGTAAAAGTTATGAAACTCAAAGAAAGAAGCCAGCAATGTGGCCTCTTCTAGGCAGAGATGCTCTTTCTCTGTGGAGACTGGGGTGTTGGAAAGAATGACACTTGTTTTTGTCATAAAAACTGCTTTTGCTAACTCTAGTTTGGCTTAGTGATACCTCTGCAAGATCCTTGGCAGTTCCAAATACCCTTTTGCTATGCTCTCTGCAATTGTTTATTTTATGGTGTCGACTACTTTGTATTGTTAGGACATCGTTGCAGGCCAATATTTTACTTGGCAAAAATCTTTGAGTCACAAGCTCAGCCTCTCAGAATTTCCCACTGTGAGTGATCAGTGAAACCTAAGCATGCTCTTACATCTGCGAAGGACTTTTGGGTAAAAGAGGGGGATTAGCAAAGAGGTGATCTCAGCCGCTTGCACTTTGCATGCAGCATATGGGGTAATTTAACAATCATAACTTAAGTGCTGCAAGATGATGCTTGTGACTCCTCCCCAGCGTCTACAGCTGTGAAGTGCTAAAGCACGCCACTCGCTGCTTTACTGGGGGCTCGAGACCAAAACCAGTTGGAAATTCAAAATTAAAACCTATCCCTTATTGAACGTGTCATCTCTGAGGTGTGAATGCATGTCCTTGTGTGTACACACGCACACAGAGGCTCACAAACAGCAGGTGGTTATTTTAGGGACAGAGACAGGTGGAGAAGGATCCTGTGTTTGTGGATTTGGTCTTGTGAAGTTTCTCTTACTAAAAAGTACCTAAAGTCTCATCTGGAATGTGATGGTTCAGGTTCTCCTGACAGGTAGATGAGTGTGTGGTACAAATTTGGAGTTGGGATTTGCTGAATGCTGAGATGGCTCAGTCTGGATGTCTCATCACCATGCCCTTATTTAGAGTTTGATGTTGGAGAAATTATCGCTCTATTTTTATAGAAACCTTGGCACCTATCTTTTTTTGCAGTGAGGCTGTTGCATCTGTTGGCTCTGGATGAGCCTTGTACCTATCATAGGATCATAGAATCATAGAATGGTTTAGGTTGGAAGGGACCTTAAAGATCAGCAGAGAAGCCACCCTGTCCTGGTGAACTGCAGCAGAAACCTGTTGCAGTGACTCACAACAGCCATGGTAGCCTAAGCCCTAGTCACAGGAAAGCCCTGTCCATCTCCCAGCAGGCTATGCTCCTTGTAATGCTCCTGCTTGTGAGGAGCACAAATGGGCAAATCTCCTCCATCTCCTCTGTTGCACAAGAGCTACTTCCCCAGTAAATAGCTTTTTCTGTCTTGCCAAACTGGCTCACCACAAGCAGTGATATCTGTGATGGTGCTGGGACAAGGTACTTCTGCAGCCTGGTTTGGATGGTCCTCTGGCCACAGGAGGTCTTGTAGAATTAACCGGGCTTGCCCAGGTAGCTGTACTTAAAGTCTTGAGAACTGGAGGTGAAACCAATCACCAGCAGATGAGTCCTAGTTATGTAGGAATGAACCATCACAGCTCACAGTTAGAAGCAGGATCTAAGCCTGGATTGGCAGAGCAGCGGAGAGTGGGCTGTGTTTCATCCCAGGAGAATTGAGGGTTATTTTGGCGGAGCACAATGGAAAAAGCACGGACCGTGGCTGCCTTTGCAACTCTTGGCTGTGCGATGACAGAGTTTGTCTCCTGGCCTGCCAGGCTTTTTCGCCTTCATTAGTACAAGCTTATTTTGGAGCCTTTTTTTTTTTCCTTTCCTTCCACTCTCTCTCTGGCTGGCTGAAGCCCACGTTGATGGGAGCATCCAGCAGATAAGAAAACGGTGCGAGTTACGTTTTGCATCATCTATGGTTGGAATTCCAGTGCTGCAGGGTCAGCTTTAAATTATCCCTAGAGGGCTGGTTGTGTTTTATAAGCTGGATGGCTTGGCTCACAGCCGTTTGATTTTTCCAAATAGTATAAATCTATAGACATTCGCCTTTGGCACAAAAAACCTCCCCACTTCGAAGTCAAGAATAATTATTTTCCCAGAGCCAAGGTCAGCAGCTGGAGTCAAATAATGGGATGAAAAAAGCCACTCTTGCTGCTTTTCACATGATTTTTTTAAAGTAATTTTTAAAAGTAATTTTAGTGCATTAGTATCTGCCCCTTGCTCCCATGGCAGCCCAGGCAGAGCTCCTTCACCCAGGTACAGCTCCCAGTACCCTCCAACAGGGCAGTAATTCCCTCTGAAATGAATGCCATTCATGTAACAACCTGGATAAATCCACCCTCACCTTCTCCAGCTTCCTGACCAAAACTTTGGAAAACCTGAGTTGAATTAATAATAAAAAAGGTTATACTGAGACAAAAGCCCAGCACATTTGTTAATACCATCCACACTGGTGTCAGAATGGAGGTTTTGCAACACTTGCTAGTTTTTCTTCTTAACCCAGAGTCATAGAAATAGAGGGGAGAAAAGGGAGGAAAGAGAAAAACGAGGATCGGTTTGGAAATCAGCAAGCCTTGGGTTCTACCACTGTGTGATTTGCATCTACCCATTGAAGAGCTCAGAATCTGCTCTTGGCTCAGCAAGAACACGTGTGTACATCTGAGTGTGACGAGTTTGTGGATATTTATTGTTGAACTTCCTGTGGGACAGTTTAGTTCTACTTCTGGGCCCAGATACAGTTGCCATGGTGCAATGTGCTGCCCAAGCCCACCGAGCTGTGCTGGCTCCCGGTACAGGTGTCCTCTGCCATGGACATGTGCCAGGTTGTGAGAATCAGCTCTACCTGCAGTGACAAATGCAGGGAAAGCCACAAGAAATGGGCAGTATTGCCCCTGCCTAATGGTGGATGTTTCCCTAAGATTTTCCAAATTTGTCCAAAACTCCCCAATTTCCCTTTTTTAAATTTCTGTGGAGATGGAGATAATGTAGCTTACATCCATTGAAATCTTTCGTTTGGATTCCTACTTTTTCAGGGAGAAATTCTCTTAGCAAGTAACTTGCGCTAAAAATGCCAATTTGGGCTTTAAAAGAGTTAAATGGAAAAAATTGGAGAATACTAAAATTCCTTCCCAAAAGACTTTGGAAGGAATCTGGTTTCTCACTCAGTTCTTTTGGAGCAACCAGAGCTCCCTTGCTGGCCGCAGTGCCACTGTGCTGGAGAAGTCCCATACTCTCCTGCCTCTTCAGCTGTGGATTTAGGGATGAGCCCCTGGACAACCCTTTGCACCTGGCTCTGTAGAGAGGAGTTTGGATGCAGGAGGAAAGTCCCTCACTGCTGGCCCGACTGGAGGTTTGGAGGAGAAAAATGTACACTGCATCTGTGAAGTGTATTATTAGCTATATCTAGCATGATTTTCCTTCTTAGACTCTTGAATTTATTAAGGATTATTATTTCAGGCACCCTTTCCCCCTGCTACTGAAAGCCCATTAACATGGAAAACAAACCCTGCTCTTTCTGAACACATGGATCTTTTTGGGCTGGACCAGCTTGTGTCAGAGTGACATAACCCAAAAAAGGCAGTAGGAACCATTTGACTGATATTTTGCTGCCAGAAATATGGAAGGTTAAAATAATTCTTGGCAGGGTCTTCCTCCCCTGCGGATCCCAGGTGTTGGACACGGCAATTCCAACTCTGCCTTTGCTGCTCTGGCCTCTCGCGTGGCTGTGAAGCAATTCATGGCAGAGAAAGCAAAGGGCAAGGAGCCACGGCTGAGGAGGGACAGGCTGGGCTTGGGCCAGCACACGCTTCCCTCTCCAGCTCTGCAGCTCCCCGTGCTCTCAGCTTGGTATGGATTTAGCTCCATCCTGGTAGTGCTGTAGGCCCTGGGCTGTGAGGGCTTTTCCTGGGCTGAGGAAGGAGGCTCTACCATGAGCTGTTGCCTTCAGGCCAGGATGGAGCTCCTGGCTCTACAGAATGAGGAAAACTGGGGTAAAAACCAGATGAGACAACACCAGTGAGATGCAAAAAGGTTCTCTGTTGAAAACCACAGCTGATGGCTGAGGGGAGGTGACAGCTATTGCTTTGCAGTTGTCGGGGTATATTTGTTCCACATAGGTGTGCCTTTTCTTCCCCTTTTATATTTTTCGTATGTCAATATTGAAGGTGTTATTTGTTATCTTTTCTACATAGTTGATGTACTTCCTCCTTCAGCTTCCTCACTGCTCACTGTATTTCCTGGGTAAACACTGGTTGTGTTCTGCCGTACCCCTGCTAAAAAACTGGCCCCTGGGGCTGCTTGAGGTCTCAGCCAACAAGATGGGCTCAAGGGGAAGGGTAACGGCTGAGGTAGCTCGTGTCCCTGGAGACTTCAGCGCAAAAAAAACCCCCAATATTTAACATGACCTTGTGTAACACACTACTCCTTTCCTT
The DNA here is from genome assembly GCA_013400335.1 of Eurystomus gularis. Lineage (NCBI taxonomy): Eukaryota > Metazoa > Chordata > Aves > Coraciiformes > Coraciidae > Eurystomus > Eurystomus gularis. Next base: position 522,782 of record VZZY01016650.1, read on the forward strand.
GTCTGACTTCCAAGTCTGTTCAATAGTAAAAACAATGATTTCTCCCTTCTAAGATACGCCAGCATCTGTGTGATCAGCCTTAGTATGAATCTTAGAGGAATGGGCCCATTTTTGTGACATATCCAGATTTCTGGCTGGTGTAAATCAAGACAGTTTTGTCACAGGCAGTCAGAGCGCAGCTGTTTTGCACCAGACATCCATTTTGCAGCTTGAGGTATGAGCAGGTCATTTTGTAAGGTATGAACGCAGTTTTCAGGTGAATTGAATCTCTTTGTGTAGAGAGCTTTCAGATCAATGGATGCATCGTGTTCCTGTTCAACAGTTAAAACTTACCGTCTTCAAAGCAATCTCCAAAGACTGCCTGATCAAGCCTTGAAATCCCCTCCCCCAGGGATCAAGCAAGTTTTATTACCTTATTTTACATAGCAGCAACCCAAGGCTGGGGTTATGGCTGGCATTTTGGAAAGCCGCCTCTAACTCTGGGTGCCTTCAGGTTTTATTCTGATCCTCCAGTGTGCCGAGGGTTCTGTCACCCTCGCTGCTATCATGAGATGCTGCTTGGTGGGTGTCTGATCCTCAGCTCATGCTGAGAAGTGGGAGGGTGGTGGCAAAGCTGAGGGAAGAAAGGCAATTTGGATGATGGATGTCCATAAGCCATGCAGTTGCTGTTGGGATTACTGTCCAACTGCACCATAGGTTCCCAGCTCAGCCCAAACCTACCAGCTCCAGCAAGGCAGGAAGACTAGATTTGGAGATCTTAAATTTCTTTTTTCCCCACACCAGACATTGCCCTTTGGACTGTTCAGTGTAATTCCTGGTATCAGATGAGGAACCGTTGCCCAAGGGAGCGCGGCCGACTGTTTGCCCGCCTGTTTCTCTATTGCTCTGCACCTGGTGTTGTCGTTCCTGCCTGTCCCGAGTGGGTGTATAATGGTTCCCACTCACATTTCACAGACACCACGGACAGGTAAACAAGGTGAAGGCTGGGATGGTCAGGCTCAGAGAGATGAGATGAACATACCTACTTGCACAGCTTATACCAGTAACACGTGCTTCATATCCATGGGTCATTCCCTACCAGGATACCCACAGAGCTTCACTATTTGTGTAAGCGGTGTAACCAAGCCATGCAGGAAAGACTCCAGCAAACACTCCGCAAAGCAGCAGCTCTCCCTCACTGGTCCTACAGCCTAGCTAGGCATGGGTTTATTTAAGAAGCTGAGCAGGATGTATTTTCCACATAATAAGGGTGTTGATGAGGTTTGTTCACTTCAAGCTGCCCAAGGTGTGTTTGTTTGCAGGTATGAGCCCCTCCAAACCAAGCAGGACACCAAAGTCCATTTGTTTTACACAGTGTGTACTTGGTGTCTCTCATATGCTGGTAATGTTTCTTGGGAAACAAGAAGTTTGCACCGAGTTTATCTTCTGTGGATGGGATGGTCACTTCTGATTTCATTTGTCTTTACACTCATGTAGTACTAACAGAAGTAGAAATGGGAGTAGCTACAGTTCCACCATGGCCACAGCTTCAGATGGGTTTTGAAGAGAGGCGACTGCAAGGTCTGTGCAAAACCTCAACCCTGATTGAGCCATCTTGGCATCAGGTGGTGCCTGTGGGTTTTGGTGGTGCAGGTATGGAGCACACCTTCCAGCAGGCAGAGCATGGCACGTGGGGAAACTGGTGGTGGTAGGAGAGGGGATGGGGCTGCAGAGACCTGGGCTGCATCAGCAAAAAATGGTGGGAGTCCGAACTCTGTGATAAAATTACAAAAACCAAGGCTAACTGTGGGAAGAAGGTGCAGATTACTAAAATAGATGTTGGCAGAAGGAAATTTGGCCCAAGAATGGGGTAAACCAGGTCGGTCTCCAATTGTTTAAGCCATGGATTAAATACAGGGAGTGGGACTTGGTGTATGGGAAAGGCTACTGGTCCGGTTTGAGGCATATTGGTGTTACCAGCCAGAAAAGGACTGTTTCAAGTTACAGATGCCTGTCTCTTATGTTCATGGAGGTACCAGGATCTCTTGTATTGAGTTAGTAGGGATGAACCATTCTCTGAAAAGTAGGTTAATGTGGCATTGGATCTGATATTAGCATCTCTTTGAAATAGAATTTATTTTTTTTTAAAAATCAAATTATCTCTGTGCTGTCAGTGTGAAGCTTGCAGGACAAATTTATCTGCCCATTGGTAGAATCTTAATTTTAGATACTAGTAAAACTTGTGCTCATAGGACCATCTTTTTCACCCTCATTAATACTGAAATACATTTTTCTACGACAGAAAAACCCAAAGAGCTGTGTTAGAGGCAAATATTGGACTGGAATGACAGGAAGAAATGGTGCCACCCAGAAACTAAGTCCAATGACTTGGGGTGAAGCTTTGGCCTTATTCAAATGAGTGGTGAAATTTGCATCAGCTTCAGCTGAGCTGAGATAAAGCTTAATCTGTCATAGATCATAACCCTTTGCTGTTTATAACAAGAGAAGTGTGGATATGGGTTTCTAGGCTTCAGGCGCATCTGATTGGTTCATAGTTGCCTTACTGAAGCCAACTGCAAAAGTCATATTGACTTCAATGTGACCAGGTTTGGGCCCTGAGGCAATCTTACCCTTTTAGTCAGCCGAGATCAAGTGTTATATGAATTCAATACCTGATGAATCACCTCTTAGGATATAATCTTTCCCATTGCAGGGGAAGGAGTGTATTGGACAACACAATGTGATCCTTCACTCTTTAACTACTAAGAAACTAATCCAACTAAATCTTCTGGCAGCAGACATCTGAAAAACGCTGGAAAGTGCCACGCCATGAACGTGGCAATACGCTGTAAAAATAGCTTTACACTGAACTGCTATTTTATTACAGCAGTTGCTATAGTTTCTGGTTCTGGCAGAGATTCCCTCCCTGTAAACCTTGACTTTAAAGGGGGACGTTGTAAGTCAGCTGTTGTGATTCCCTTTAGGCTAAAACTTGGCACCAAGACATCCGCACGTTAAACTCATCCCCTGCAGGTCTTCTGAGCTTTCTCAAAGTGCGTGTGCGTGGCTTGCGCGCAGCAGAAATATCAGCTCAGATTCACCAACTGCCCTAAAAGGCTCCTTGCTGGGTTACAGGCAGTGGGGCCTTATTGCAAGGCAGGAGCAGTCCCAAGAGCAGCCAAGGGCAGGAGCGACTCAGCGTAGGCACACCATGTGAGCTGGAATATCAACGTGAAGGTCAACTTCTCCTTTATTACCATCTCCCTCTGTTTTGTATATTATATTTCACTCCTTCCAAGGATAAGGTAGAAAATGAGAAAACCCATATGTGTTCCTGGATCTCTGCTTCTCTGTACAACTTCCATCTGTCCCGAGCAGCGAGGCGTGGAAGCTGCAGGGAACAGGGGAGAGCAAAGAGGGTCTTACCAGCCAGGTCGCCGCTCGGTTTGAGCGTGCTGTGCCCCACAGCAGTAGGGAAGAAAGTGGGTGCAGAGAAATTCCCCACTCCCTACCCTGGCATCACCAGGGAGAAGCTCAGCACGAAGTGCTGGCATATCTTCCAGCTCTCATGAGCTGTGCAGAGGACCCAGTGCTGGCCTCCCTGCAGAAGGCAGATGTTCTCCTGGGGGTTGTTCAGGAAGACTGGAGGCCAAGGTGTGGACAAGGTGGCCAAATTTTTCATTTCCTGACAACAGTTTGCAGTCATTTTTGGTTAGCAAGAAGCAAGTAGGATTTTTTTTTTTCTTAAGTTAGCATGAATCAAGCCAGCACTAGAAATATCCCACCTGGAGGTCAGTGTTTCTTGTAAAGGTGGAGATACGTCACTGCAAGATGTCAGGTAAACTAAAGCCTAGAAATGAATTATTTGTTTGGGGTCTCTGTACAATAGAGCCTAGCAGAAACTGCCATTATTTGTGTCATGGTCTGTTGCTGTTGGCTCAGGTCCTGTACACGACCAGGCTCATTCTCACACCAAGTATTGGGGTCTGCATCCTGCAGAAAGCTTTTGGTGATGGAGGGACCTGGGCAGCATCCCTTTGGGATGTGCACCCATGCACAGCTCTGGGGAATCTCCAGCTCAGAGTGGGTCAGGTCAGATTTGCCATGTCAACCTCAGAGAAGGGAAGGGAACTCTTAAAAAAAAGAAAAAAATTCCTTTCCATCCTCTGGTGCCTCTGATCCCACATTCCCACATTGTGTCAATGCTCAGGAATCACCCATGCACACGGGTGATGCCGTGGTCTAGTCATCATCGTGGGATGGTCCCATTGCAGGCAGGTCACTCAGCAGGTTTCTGTTTGAAGTTTAGGCAAGGTCTGGACATTCTTTTTAGTTTCTTTTTCCTTCTTGCCCTGCCGGGACAAACACACTTCTGTTGTGTCGGAGCCAGCTGCGCTTTATGCAGACCAGATGCCCATCGCAGACGGCTGTCAGGTGTTGCTGCCACAAGCCATGACTGATTTGTGCTGTAGAGGTTGGCCTGGGAAAGCAGAAGTTCTGCTCCAGCCCAGTGCTCTTCCCATGGCAGTGCTGGTGTCCCCACCGAGGCTGCATAGGACCCACATTTCTGCAGCATCTCCCAAAGGTCCCCATGGTGGGACCCGTCTGAGCATGATGCAGCTGTGCAGCCACTGCCTTGGGGGAAAGATGCTTTCAGAAAAAGGGAGCAAGGAGCAGTCACTGAGAGAAATGTGAGATGGCCTGTGGAGATCACAGCCTCCCACTTGCTCCTGCAGAGCCCCAGGCAGGCAGGGGTGATGAGATGCCTTCCTTGCCCTCCTAAACCAGGGTTTGCTTAGGAAAAATGCACCACGTGCCCTGGTCCTCGCCACCAGCGCCTTTCCTTGTGGGTTTCTGTGTGCTGCAGTTGCATGTTGCAGACATCTGGATTCAATAACCCTGTTGATACAGCCCATAAAATTAGAAACCGAACACTGCGGAAGGCAGAGGTCAGCAAGTGATTCATCCCGATATAATGCGCTGGGGCTGGAGCGCTCCGTGACTCAGGATGGGGCTTTGGGGGGCCCTGGGGGTGCGACAGGGCAGCCCCCTGCCCACAGCTCCCTCTGCTTCATGCAGAGAAGTGGGAAAGCAGGGGGAGGCATTCATCTCCTCCGGCGTTCCCCCGACCTTGGGGGGAGAGAACTGGCACCTCCGGCCCCTGAGCATCTCTGCGGCTTGCAGAGGAAGCGCTGCATGGCCCGTTATTGGGAGGCTAATTGAGGACTTGGAAAAATTTGGCTCGTTTCCTCTTCACAAACGTCTTGTGTAACTACAGGCAAATCCCTGCTTTCCTTCTAGCCTACTGCTGTGGCTGCAAAACCGGGACTTGAGCCTGCTGAAAGTCCCATTTGGGGTGAAGAAGTCTCCACGTGTACATCTGCTTATCCCTGTGGTGTGCTGGGCAGCAAGGCTGAACTGCAGCCTGTTGCTGGTCTTCCTTGCCCTTACAATGCTTTCCAAGCACCTAACTACCTGTGCCATCCTCCCTGAGGAACAGGAGGTGGCTGCAGTGTCCCCTGGCTAATGCTCTGGCTGGCCAAAGTTCTGGCTGGAGCCTGACTCTGACAGGTCCCTTGTCACCAGCTGGCACCAGCGCTTCGTGCCCTGAGCCTCACTCTAGATGGTTTTACCACCCAAACTCCTGCTTGCCCCAGTGGCTCTGGGTCACCACTGTCTTTGGCCAGGTTTGGGGAGGTGAGAAGTCTGATTCCCGCTCTGCAGTGCCCTGTTACTCCTCTCTCCCTGGTGAGCAGAGCTGGAGAAGATGTGTTGTTCTGTAATGTGCCAGGCCTGAGCAGGGACCAAGGGATGGATGTGGGTTAGACTACACATGGCAGGGTTTAAAGCTCATGCTTTAATATACTAAAATGGAGAATGAAAGAGGAGGGGAAGGGATGGAGAATATGAGAGAGCAGAGCATAGATTCGGACTGGACTGCTGTACTGTTGAGCAAAAATTCAGAGATCCATGGCCCATGGATACCCCCGTGCGTGCAGGCTGGTGAGTGTGTGTGTGCTCATCGCCCTGGATTTATCTTCTGATTTCTGAGCCTCAGTGGTACTTGCTCACTTCATGTTCTCTCCACAGCCGAGAGAGCGAGAAACTTGCATATTTGCGTGGTGACAACATGCAATCCGCTGTCTCCAGAGTACAAAGGCACTCGTCAGAGGGATGAAGGATTGTTTTCATCATCGTAAGCATGGGCCCTGACTCACACAGCAATGCTGCGTGATGGGGGAGGGATTTCCAAGTCAGGAGGAGAGCCAGAGCCTGAATCCTGCCAACAGACCTTACCTGTGCAGGGCTGCAAAGGTTTCACAGAGTTTGCTATAGCCCTTGTGTCCCTCGCGTTCTCCTCTGGAAGTTGGGTATCACCCAGTGTGTGTGACTTGGCTCTTGTAGGAACCACGAGGCAGGATAGTCAGAGCAGGGACTGCTATTTGGGCTGGTGGCAGCGGCAAGCAGGTGGTGTCACACCAGTTCCAGACTGGGGGTGTACACTGGCCAAACTGGGGAGCTGCTCTGGGGCCTGGTGCTACTGCCTTGGTTCTCGTAGAGCTCTGCAGCAATGGTGTTTGCCAATCTTGGTCAGTAAGATGAGGAGGGGGTTAAGCCATCCCGCCATGGTCTAGCCACCCACCTGGTCTAGACAAGAGGTTTTATTATAACTATTGCTTTTTATCTTTATCATTCTTCCTTTTTAATTCCCCCTGCTTGACCTCAACACATGGAGACCACCAGTCCTGTTGGCACGAAACCACGTTTTCTTACTACCCTGTAGCCAAGATGGTAATCTCCAGAGCCACTTCCCAGGCAATTTTTTGGGTGGATAGTATCCGTGGTTTCCCTTGTGTTTGCACAAGTATTTATATCTGCAAACACACGGAGCAACTCTCAGCCCCTGGTATTGCAGTGGAGCATCTTGCACTTCCAAGCCTTGATGATTCGGAGACTTTTCCTCCCCTCGAACCTTCAGCCCAGGGGAGGCTGTTAATCTTCCAGCCTATGACACATTCTTTCACACCCACCCTGCCAAGTCCCTCGCTGTGCTGGGAGGGAGCTTGCTGAGGACTTGCAGTGTTTATAGCTACCCAGGTTCTCTGGCATGTGGAGGGGGCTTGCAGCTCGTGTCGCTCCCCAGGACTCTCATGGCAGGAGGCACAAGCCCCATCACCTGGGGGGCTGCCTTTCCTGGCTGTGTCTGTGCTGAGATTTTTGGGAAACCAAGGTTTGTGGCATTGCGTGATTGTGGTTTTTAGCAGCAGTGGGGGATAATCTGATCCAGGACACAGCTGCCTTCACTCTGCAGCATCAATCCTGGTGTGAAGTCCCAGGGATGTTCCTCAGCCTCATCTTCCCTGTTGCTGGTGCCAGGGGGATTCCTTAAGGATAAGATGGGGTTTTTTGCATAAACCTCAGTATCCAGCACAGGACAAATAAGTTGCCAAGAGAAGGTCTTGTGTTTTGCATGAGGCTCTAAGCTGGACTTCAGCAGGTTGAGCTGGACCCTGGAGGCCAAGGCGGTCTGTGCTTCTAACATCTAAAATAATGGATTTTAATGCTGGATTAGCAGGAGCTGCAATAGGGCAGCACTAGGTTGGTGAGGCACTGGGGCAGGTTGCCCAGAGAAGTTGTAGGTATCCCATCCCTGGAAGTGTTCAAGGTCAGGTTAGACAGGGCTTTGAGCAACCTGCTTTAGTTGAAGATGTCCCTGCTCAGTGCAGGGCAGTTGGAGCTAGGAGATCTTTAAGATCCTTTCCAAACCATGTTGTGATTCTGTGCATGGCCCAGACCTCCCCAGGAGGCTTATGAGGGCACAAAGTCTGGCTGCCCTGCAAGTGTGCCCAGTGGCTTCCCTGAGGAGCAGGCTGCGTGGGGTCAGCATGGTGTGGCTTCGCAGAGACAGCTCTCAGTTGCTTCCCCACCCAGCACAGATCTTGCTCCTTTTAAGGTGAATTCTAATCCCATCTAACTTTGCTGAAGGCAAACTGATATTCCCCGAGGATGCACAGGCAGGATCAAAGACCAGCAAGATATTTTTTTTTCTGGAAAGTTTGGCTGCGTTAGGCTAGACTTTTATAAATATGCACATCAACTATATGACCTGTGTTTCATTTCAAGGATATTTTATTAACTTTATTTTTTTGACTTGTCGTGGCTTGAGTGCGGCTTGGCTGAACGGCTTCAGACTGTTAATAGCTCTGGCCTTGGTGCGAGCTTGTGCTGTTAACTAATTTGCAACGGGTTTCTTTAATTATGAATGCTCTTACTTTTTCACATCATCACAGTCTGCATGGCAGATACATCATTTTAGAAACCATGTGCCTAGGCCACGAGGGATTTGTAAAGGCTGTGGCTCAGCTGGGAGTGCAGGCACGGGCCACACAGGCACCAGGACATCTGCAGGCAGGGGACCAGACGTGAGTTGGGAACACCAAAGAGAAAAGTGGTGTATAGAGCTCGTAGCAAGGGGATGGAAGCTCAATACTGCTGAAAAATCACACCCAAGTAGTCACAAATGATGCAGCCAGAGTTGTCAGCTGCAGATGAAACCACTCATCTTTATCTCTCCCCAGCAGAGTTTCTACTCTGTGATGGGGGCTGCAAATGTTGCAGAGCCCGCAGAGCGGTGCAGAGGCTGAAGCACCTTTGCAGGGTGGAACCCTGGGAGGAAGCGCCCAGCCAAAGGAGGCAAACCAAATGAAATAAAAGCTCTTTCTGTTTTCCTAATTGCTGGTATTTTAAAGAAAAAAAGCCACAAACGAAAAAACCTGAAAGGAGCCTATGGTGGGACAGGAGCTCAGCGGTGCTGGGTTGTAGCTCTGGTGGGTTTAGCAATGCTGCTTCCTGCTGCCAGTGTCTTTTGGGGGAACTGAAGCAAATCGGGCTGCCCAATGCAAAGGGAAAGGCGAGCGCTGAAACAAAAGGCTGTGCTGCCAGCTCAGTGAGCTGGAGAAGCTGCAGAGTTCTGACTTAGTGCAGAAATCAGCCACAGAGGGAAGGAGAAGTTAATTAGATGGAATAAATTGCATTATGGGGCTTGCTGGTAACCGGGCGCAGGGAAGCTGCCGTGGCTGAGGGCAGCACTGAGGGCAGGGAGCCTTGTCCGGACATGCAGTCACAAGACTGGGGCTGTCGGGATGATCTGAGCCGCTGGCACCATGATGAACATGTGTTCATCAGAGCCCAGTGGAAGGATCTGGCTCTGGGGTGCTGCTGGGCTCTGGCAGGTTTAGCCTTGGGGTGACAAGAAAGTGTTGGGGTGCAGGAGGTGTTTGGAGTTTGGGTAGATCCAGCTCCCCTCCTCCTGTTACACTTGTTGCTTTGCATCTGCACCTCAACACCCAGCGAGGTACCTTGTGTCGTGGTGGTGGCCCATGTGTGACATGGAAGCGCTGCGTGGGCTGAGGGCTCTGCCTGCGAGCCAGCTCCTGCGTGGGCAGCCTGCTGCTCAGCTCTCCTGTCCTGGGTCTGCTCCCATGGAGCAGCCTGGGTGTGGTGTGTAGCAGGAGCTGCCAGCTTCTGAATTGAGACTTTGGCTCTGCCTGGCCAAACCATGTGTGCTCTGAAGCCAGGCAGCTCGGATCTGAAAAAACGAAAAGTTTTTCCAGTTCCCCCCTCCATTCCTTCCCTCACCCCCAGCTCTGAAGGCACAAGGAGAGTTCAGGAGTTTCACACAGCATCCAGTTTCAGGCAACTGGTTTCTGTAAAGCTAATTGAAAATATTCCTCCGCACTGTTCCCACTCACACGAGACTGTCTGGGAGGTCAGGGCTGTGGCAATGTTCCCGCGCATCCCTGGGATGGAGCTCGGGCAGCCACCGTCCGGCACACGGTGCCAAGGAAGGCACCGAGTGGTTACACCGGAGCTGGAAGTTTTGTCAGATCCTTGTAAATTCTCAGAGCTTTATGGTAACTGCTGAACCCCGGAGAATAGCCATCCCAAAGAATTTATGATGCAAATGTTCGTCTCAGACTTTTCAGAGGCGAGTGCGAAATGGCTGAAATCATCGGGATTTGCACAGCATGAGCTGATTGAGATGTGTGGCTTCCTGTGAAAACGGTTTTAGCAAAGCCTCTCTCCATCATCTCTGTAATCCTTGATGCCCGCCTTGCTCAGCAAGGCCCTGACACTGCCTGGGGTGGGAGCTGTCCCAAGGAATCTGCATTGGAGCTGATGCCAAGAGGCAGTGGCTGATGTCTATGCATCCGTGGAGGACCCTGGCCCATTTCAAGGGGTTGGATCCACCCACAGGCTGCTGATGGGACACCCTGCCTGGGTGCAACCCTTCACCTGCCGTTCTTGGTACAGGGTTCGGGCTTACGGACGAGGGTTGCGTCAGGAGCGAGGCTCCGTGCAAAGCCTCAGGTTTAGGAGCTGGGCATTGACTTTTGGTGAATTACCTTCATATTCTTAGTTCTTCGCTCACTCGCGAGTGTCACAACAAGAGAGCCTGGAAAGACGCCCAAACGCACCAGAAAGGAATCTAATTTCTTTTCGAGGGAGTTGCTGCAGAAAAACATTTGAGTTATTTGCTAAGCTCTAATAAAGATACTTTGCATTTGCATTGCAGCTTCCACCTAAGGGCATCTTGGCACAGCCGGTAATTAAACCTCCAAGTCCTTGTGAGGGAGACAAAGCCCTTTTCTAACATTTGACAGACAGCTAAACTTTGGGCCAGGGTCAGATTAAGTGGCTTGCTCGGAGATGTACATTGAGTGTGCGGCAAATCCAAACTCAAACAAGAGCCTCGCTCAGCCCAAAGAGACATTTGGGATTCTGGTCCCTCCGCTCTGCTCCAGTTGGCTTTTTGTAAGCCTCTGTCGTTTGATGGCAGCTCAGAGACATCCCTTCTCGGTATTAAATGCAGGAAGGTCTTTTGTCGGACTTAGGCAACGAGGAGAGCTAATTGCAAATTCAATCTTGGTTTAGAAAATGCAGCTCAGTCTCCATTACCTTAGCAGCCAGAGAGTTATCTCTCAGGACTTTGCACCACTGCTATATTCATTTCAGGTCTGTTTTCTTTAAAGCTTTATGGTCAGTAATTAATGGTATAATTACACAGCGACATAATGACAGCTCCTGACACAGCAAAGCTCAGGGGCAGGGCACTGAGTGTCACCCATTGTTCGTTCCTGTTTCTTTATTTTGGAGGGTGAAAGCAGGCGGCTTTGGGGTTTGCTTGGAGCTGGCTGCCTGGTTCCCGGTGGGAGAAGCCTTGTGCATTGGTGCTGTGTTGGAAGGCACCAGCACCTCACAGAAACTCACGTGTCCCTTTGCTGAGAAGTCTCCTGTCACTTCTTGTAGAATCATTTAGGTTGGAAAAGACCTCTAGGATCATCAAGTCCAACCTTCATCCCAACATCTTCCTGACCACTCCCAAAGTGCCACATCTTGTTTTTTGAACACCTCCAGGGATGGTGACTCTACCACTTCCCTGGGCAGCCTGTTCCAATGCCTGACCACTCTTTCAGTAAAGAATTTCTTCCTAATACCCAATCTAAACCTCCCTCTGGCGCAAATTGAGGCCATTACCTCTTGTCCTGACTTTTACAGCCCATCTTGCTCACCAGTTGCCTTCATCTGCTGCACAAATCCTGAAGGTGATGACCTGGTGGGAATTCAGCATGGCTGGCCACCCATCAACAGGGCAGAGCTGAGCCTGGCAGAGCTGTGAGCTGAGGGAGTAGTTCTCTCTGTGCCTCTGGGCTGTTTCTGGGGTTTCCACATTACCTCCCATCCATGCAGCTGAACAAGAGTGGATCTGAAAGGTGGGGGTTGATGCGCTCTGGGGAGTTACGGCATGCAGGTACAGGCAAGCAGGGACATGTGGTGGGCTCTTGGGGCTCCCTTTCCCATCAGGAGCAGTGCTTGGTGGTACAGTTTCCTTGGGTTGCAGTGCTGCAGGCAGGATGAGGTCTTAGACCTGCTCCCTGGTCTCCTTCAACCTTCCCAGCAGGCAGAGTGTGTACATCCATGGTGAGGACAGGTCTCCCCACCCTGGACTATCAGGGCACAGGCAGGCCTCAGGGATATCTGGTGGAGTTATTTTAGAGTTTATCACCTACACTTGCTGCCCTAGGGATGGAGACTTAAGCTCTTGGGTGTTTTCCGGGCTTCCAAGTCACACAGTCCCAGTCTGAGCCCCTGTCTCTGCCCTGAGCACAGCCAGTGCCACCTGAGCCCTCACAGCCATCAGGACACAGCCAGGCTGGAAAGACACGGTTGCCTGTGGATCAAACCTTGGCTGCTCTTCCATCCCCATCTACTGGCCAGCCTGGAAAAGAGCTTTCTGGGGAAATTTCACGCTGCTGCGGTTTGCGGACAGGCATTTTGAGCACAGTCACACTGACCCTGTGATCCTTGTGCCATCCCCACCTGGCCATAGTCAGGGAGGTGGGACCAAGAGCGGATCTCTGTGAGGAGAAGCTCCTACCAGGATGAATCAAAGCGGTCCACTCTGGGTGTGGGGGGCGAGGGTGGCACAGCTTTGCAAGTCCCTGTGGAGTCTGCACTTAGAGAAGGAAGCTGCTTTGTGCTCAGCTTGGTGTCGGATCTCTAAGAATGCTTTGGAGTTTGTCTTCTTGCTTCCTATACTGGGTCTTAGAGGAGAAAGCAATGCTGGGGGCTGGGAGTGGGATGGTAACTATGCTGAACTCTGCATGCTCTTGGGCAGGTTCCGAGCTTTCTGCTTTCTCAGTGTACTTTTCCAAAGAAAACAGGAGCAGCAAAACCTTTATGCCTCACTGAGAGGCTGCTGAACATGTATGTTGTTCCTGGGCAAAGCTGCTTCATTTTTGTTTTCTTGCCCCTCTGTGAGGGGAGCAGAAAATCCCCAGGAGCTGGGACTGTGGCTGGATGAAGGGCAGGTCCTGATGGCTTTTCTGCCCTGGTTTTGTAGTGCTTCTGGTCTCTTGGTTTGCACCAGCTTTAATCAAAGCCATGCAGGCTGATGGCAGCGATGTTGTGAGGGTGCTTTATTGGTGGAGCTTGTTCCCAGAGGTGGGAATAGGACAGTGATGCTGTGGGCACCTGGCATGCTACTGCCAGACTGGAAACGCGATGGTGGACGGTCTCTCCTTCGCAGGCAGTGGGTAGAGGGGCTGAGTCAGGGTGATGGAAGCAGGGCAGTGGTTACACTGGTGCTCTGCAGAGAAATCATCTCTGGGAATTGCAGCATCAGGTTTTGCAGGTTCCTGGCTGCGGTGGCTGGATCTCAGCTCTCCCTTGGAGGACTTGGCTCCCTGGAGCACAGCACTGACCTCTGCTTTTAATTGATTTTTTTTTTTTTCTATTTGGCTGATCTCTCCATCTCAGAAAACTTCAAGGGGAGGAAGCCCTATGGAGATAGGAGGCCTGGCCCATGCTCAAAGCAATAAAGCACCAGAGAGAAAAAAAAAAAGGAGAGGAAAAAAAAAAAAGGACAAGACACTAAGGCCTCAGAAGCCCAGCCCAGCAGGAAGGTTTACTTTGCCTTGTAGGCAGCTTTAAATCATGTTGTCTGATCATCCTGCAGCATGAACAAATTAGGCAGTGATTTAAATGGAGGGGTGTAATTACCAGCGATCAGACCTGGGTGCTGCTGACCCCCTCTCCTCCCCACCAAGGCAGGTGCTCATATCTTCATGCCCAAGCAGATGCTGTTTTATTCCTCCTTGTGATGGTGGTAGCACAGGTGTAAGTTCTGACGCAGGGAGCTCATGTCTCTGGGCATTAATGTTAGGAGGAGGTTGTGCCAGGAAGGCCATTTCTCTGGTCACCCACTGGAAGGGTGACTGTGGTCCTCTGCTCTCCATCACAGGGTGGCTCCTGCTGGCACATGGACACGGGCCCAGGGGAGGCAGAATGAGGCCAGATACCCCTTGTTCCCCAAGGGGATCATTGAAGAGGGGAAGGTGTGTGCTCAAGGGAAGGGATTTCATCTCCTGCTCTCAATGACATGGTCATTTTCAATTGGAATTTTTTACAAAATAGGGAAGAAAGTGGCATTGATGTCCCTAAAACCATTCTGGCTTTCGGGTGTAATGTTCAGAAACCTCTCTGCAGTTCTTTTATTAATTTCTGGTTTAGATGAGATGCTCATCCTGTGTTTGGGATGCTGGGAGAAATCAGGGATTGGACAGGAATGGGTTTCCCTGAATCCTGGGGAGTTGGACATGCCTGTCTGGCAGCCTCAGCCACAAGGGTTGGAAGACCTACTGGCAACTCTGAGCTCTGCCCAGACCTTTCGCCTCAAGTTTTTTTTTCCAGATGCACTGACAGTGCAATTTCTGCCTTTGCAGACACAGATCTGAAGACACAGATTGCAGACACAATCTGATAGGTTGTTCCAGTCGCTGCCAAACAGCAGATGCCCTTAATTTTGAGATCAAAATGCCACTGGCTGCATTTGCAGTGAGGTCAACTTATCCTCGTGCTGATGAGAAGGAATCGAGAGCTGTGGTGAGAGGAGCCATCCCCAAACCAGCCACAGCCATCCCCACGCTCAGCCTCAGCCACAGCCCAGGCTGGTTTGCTTGGAGACACGTCTCTGCTTTTGCTGTCAGGGCCTGTTTAGCCTCAGTAAACCAGAATGATTGCACAGCTAGAGCACAGCCCCTCTGATCTTGGATCCAAGTTCAGCTCTTCATGTTTAAGAGAAAAAAGGAAAGTCCTCCTAAAGATGCAGCCAAAGCAGTGGTGATGCAGGACCTGGGGGTGGGTTGTGGGATTATGGATACTGGCTGCAAAGTCTTCACAGATTATCCTGAAAGGATGATGTACTGTTGCAGATGGGTTACTAAGAGTCTACCTCGTACATCTACTGCTAGCAGAAAAAAACGATCAGGAAGCTGTACTGGCAGCTAAAAGCAGAGTATCTACTAAATCTCACGCAGGCAGTTGAGCCTGGATTTTGTTCCATTGGTGATGGTTCAAGCATCACACACCGTCCTGAGCCTGGGCATAACACTGAACCATCACATATGGTGGAAAGTAATGCAAACTCCTCCACAGATGGAGGCACGTGCTGCAGCCCCCTCTGATCAGAGGAGTAGGAACACGGCTGAAATTCAGTGTGTGCTCAAGTGCTCTGCTGGGATCCCGTGGATCCAGAGTCTGGATTCTGACCCCTGGCACACCTTACAGGGTTTGGTGTTAGCTTGAATCGGGGGGAGAATATATCTATGCTGTAGTCATGGTAGCTGACACCATGTACACCATGGGACACACATGCCCCTCTCACTTGGGCACAGCATGGCACATGGAGAGGGATGTCCTCGGTGGCTGATGAGCTCCCCATCTGTGAAGACAGTGGCAGACTGGAAGCACTGGACTGCTGAGGAGACCATCACTAAGCACAAACTCACTTGGATCCAGTTACTTCACTGCAACAAGTTACATCGTGTGGGAAGCTCGTGTACTCTTCCTCTTCCCATCTGCTGCCAATTACAAACCTGGCCACTAGTTTTATGCCAATGAAACAAAAATGTCCCTTTGTAGCACCACTGGGAGACTGGGTGATGCTGGTTCCTTGAAACCTCCTTATTGCCCAAACCCCAATAGCAGGTTCTGGGCTGAGGACAGCTCTGTGCACTAGGAAGGTGTTTATATTTATTGTACAGTTCTTATTCTGTATGCACAAAGTGGTCAGATTCCAAAGCCCTCACTTTCCAGGCCCATCTGAAAGACTTTTTTTCCTCTGACAAGTTTAGCAGGAGTTTACCAATGACAGGCAAGATCTGTTTTGGTGAGCGCTGCTGGGATCTGGACAATATCTCTTGGGGTTATTTTAGCAGGGTGGAAATCCTACCTTTGACCCAGCAAAAAGAAACATGAGAAGAGGGGATGAAGGTAGGTGAGGAGCAGAGCAATGCTTTGCTTGTCTGAACAGGACAGATCCTTCTCGACCACATGAGCTCTCTCACCACAAGCCACGGCCGTGATGTGGGGACATCTGCTCAGGCAGGTTGGTGGCTCCTTGCCTGTGGCACAGGTTGGGGTCTGAGGTCCTGCAGGAAGGTGCAGGGTGATTTCCCAAGGACAACCTTTCTCTTGTGTGTGAACTTGGCAGCTCAGCGATCAACAGCTGGGTTGGCCCAAGGAACACGGGTCTTGGGCACCTTGTGGTGGAGATGGGGAGTGAGAACTTTGCAGAGTCTGGTGATCATGCTGGGCTCCAGCTGTTGTTCCTCCAAGCTTTCTGAGCTTTGCACAAGCTCCAACAATGCATTGCGTTCCTGTTTCTGCCTTCCCATCCTGGCTCTTGAGAGCCTTCCAGGATGTGACTCCCTCATGCTGCTGGAAAATCTTTTTCCTGACAAAGCTTTCCAATTTTTTTCTCTTTTGAGGGTTGGTTGTTGTATTCTGCTCACGTTCATTATGCAAACACTCCATCATCTACAATCTGCCCTCCTTCAAGGACACTGTTTTTTTCCATTTCCAAGATTGTGATGCTTGAGAGGTGGCCAAACAGCCCAGTTTTTCAGTGTCCTCCTTCAGAGTGTCTTCTATCTAGCATCAACATGGAAAGCAGGAAGCATTGCTCCACTGTCACAACATGGGGATTTTTATGAGCTCCCTTGGACTGGCTTGCAGCAGGTGCTTAAATCTTAGTAAAAAGTGTCACACAATATGACTTCCAAGTATTTTCACACTCCCATTTAGGTGCTGAGAGAAATCAGCTTGATCAGAGCCATCTGTAGAGATCTGCAATGCAGGACTTGGATGGCAGAGAAACTGGTGGCTGTTGACTTAATCCCAAAGAAACTTGCCTGCAGCAGTGCTGGGCTGTGGCTGCGTTTTTCCAAACCATGTAGGTATGTATGTACGGCTGGCATTAGTGGAAATGCCTCAGTTGGTGTGTGGAAAGGGAGAAATGATGCTCCGGAGGCCTTGGGAAGGTGCCTCCCTTAGGAAGGGGAGACCCTTGGGGTTGCAGCAAAAGGGGCCTGGACCATGGAGGACTGTTGGTGTAGGAGGTCAATAGTGCTGTCCCAATCTGTGCATCATTCACCTCACTGGAACCAGGGATGGGCCAGTGCTAAGAGCTTTTGGACCTTCCCAGGAGTGTGCCCATGTCCCTGTGCTCCCCTGGGGTGGCTGACCAAAGCATGTCCAGCATGTCTGCCTGCTGCCCAACATCCCAGCAGGATGGAGTCCTGCAAGCAAACCATGGGATGCACGTCTGTATGTGCTCCAGCAGCAGGACAGGATCACCGCTGTGAGACTGTGGTGAATCCCAAGGTACAAGCGTGGCTATCTCTGCCTTGATCTCTTCTAAATGCATACTGAGACTGCCTGCCAATTTTGTAAAGGAGCCGATCTTTACAATTATCTGTGATCCCCAGTGATATGAGACATTTAATCAGTGTCTCCTGACTTCTTGTCAGATTAATTACCATCAGTGTATGTGTTTTCTGCTGTTTTCAGGGGAATCTGGTCATGGGAAAGTGAAGAAACAGCTCCGTTTATTTCAGTGGAGTTTGCAGGAGGAGGGGGGACACCGAGGGTCTCGTGGGGTGTCCATGTGCAGCGTTGCTTCTGCCCATCGTGCGGCCTTGGGCTGGCCTGGTCCTGCAGACAGTATCAGCAAGAGCATTACTTGTTTGCAAACATTGTGCTCTGCAGGAGTCCTTCCCATGCCATGAGAGGAGCCAGAGCAGCAATGCAGACTCTTCCTGGTCAGCATGGGTGAGCCATTGCTCAACACTTTGTCTTGGTCAGAAGGGACGGGCACATGGGGGAAGAGATGGGAATGGGAAAAGGGTCTGTGCTCCTCGGGAACAGCACAAGGCTCTTCCTCTTCAATCCGTGGGCAGCAGTAATTTTGGCAGCTGCTCCGCTGACAGCGTGGGCTGCTTTCGTGTGTGTGTCCCCCCTCCTGGTTTCTCAGGCTGCAGCCCCGCTCTGAAAGCGAGCTGAGGCATGGAAACCTAATCCAGCACGGGGGCGGCGTGCCTGTCCCCGAATGCTTTTGGGATGGCAGCCGCCCAGTTTTCTCCTCCTCAAGTCCAACGTGATTCTCAGCAGCGTGTCCCCCTCCTGCGCTGGGGCCGGGTGGGGGATGCTGTGTGAGTGCAGCTCCGCACGTGGTACCCATTAGGGATCCTGGTGTACAAACCCGTGGGCAAAACAGGGAAAAGCTGAGGCTGCAGAGAGCAGCGGGCAGGGCTGCCAAGCCCCTCTTCTTCCAGCTGTCCTTGATTAGGAACCCGACCATGCTCCGACCAAACGGTAGCAGAGGCTCCTTTCTATGGCTGTCATTGGGCTGAAGTCCCCCCTGTGTCTCAGTGAGTGGCACTTTCTCTGCTGTGTTCTATGGGGGTGGTGTGAGGACATGCTGTTCTGCTGCTGGGTTCCAGCATCAGCTCCTCTCATGTGATGCTTCTGGCTGGTAGCATCACTTGGGGAAGAAACCCCTTTGTGGCTGTTCCTGTGGGGTCCTGTGGTGCTTGTATATGTGGCACTTCATGACGCGGTCTCTTCTCCCAAGTAACTAACGATGGAACAGGAGGTGATGGCCTCAAGTTGTGCCAGGGGAGGTTTAGGTTGGATATTAGGAGGAAACTATTTACTAAAAGAGTGGTTAGACATTGGAACAGGCTGCCCAGGGCAGTGGTGGAGTCACCATCCCTGGAGGTGTTAAAAAACCGAGTAGATGTTGCACTTTGAGACATGGTCTAGTGGTCAGAGAGATGTTGGGATGAAGGTTGGATTTGATGATCCTAGAGGTCTTTTCCAACCTAAATGAGTCTATGATTCTGTGACACGGTCTAGTGGTCATGGTAGTGTTGGGCTGATGGTTGGACTTGATGATCTTAGCGGTCTTTTCCAGCCATTATGATTCTATGACCTGCTACTTGTCCCCGCTTAGCTGCAGGCAGGCCCAGGAGTATGTGTTGGGGAGAATAAACTGCAGCTCCCAAAAGACAAACCTACATTCACTCTTTTCTTAAAGATAGTGTCTCCATTGGACAAATCCATGAAGTTACTGGGGGAACAGCTAGTTCTGCATCGAGCGTGGGAACTGCCGGGCCAGGAGTGTGGCGGGTAACTGCTCCTGAGCTCAGCAGCGCTGAAGAGCCAGCATGGTTGGAGCCGCTGTGGTTTTGTTCTTCTTTTACAAAAAGTAGATAAAATCTGAGGTTTTTTTGCCAGAAATCTCCCTATTTCTTTCCCCTCTCCCCGACAGAGGCTGCAGAGAAGAAATGCGTTTGGAGCCCCTTGGGCTTTTCCCATGGAGTACTCGGCTTGTTAAAATATTTGACATCAGGGTTCTTTATTACCTGCAATAAAAAGCCTCTGCTAATCTTTAACATGCAGCATGTCAGAGAAAAAGGATTGCATTAAAAACCTGTTTATGAGAGTGTTACTAAATCTTGTAAAAAGGAGTAAAAGTGAATGATGACCGAAAAAACTTCTTTTGTGACAGCAAAGACAGTGCCTGGCAAAACTGCAGAGAGCCTGAACCCAATGCTTGGTGCGAGGATGAACTAGCGCCTCACTCCCTTCCCACCTTTGATTTGCAGTGATTTCCAAGCCTGCTGCTTTTTTTCCTCCACTCTTAATTCCCAGCTTCTCCTTCAGCAAGACAGTCTGGGAACACGTCCGCCTTGCAGAGCTCAGCCTCCCTGGGGCACTGCCCCGTCCACCTGGCACTTGGGTTCAGCTTTCCTTCTTCTATCTAGTTTGGACAGTGTTTGAATATTCCAAAATTAGGCTTTCCTGCAGCATTTTGGCTTTTATAAGGCTGCTGTTTACTGTGGTGTATTAATGCCTGGTGCTTCTTGATATTTTGATCTGTTCTCCCCCTTGCAGGAGTGGGGATCAGAGTTGAGAGGCTGTGGTCCCAGGGTGAGATGGCAGCACCATACCTGCTGCTGCAATAACCGAACAAAAACATCTCGGCTCCTTAGAAGTATAATCGGGTCTCAGCTCCTGCTCAAGATGAGGTTTTCTACTGCCTGCGCTGTAATCGCACGGACATGCCCATTCCCAGAACTCAGCTATTGGATTTCAGACAACGGAGAGGAACAGCATCAGGTGTTGAATTTTTTTTTTTCTACTGCTTCTACACCACAGTTTATTTTTTATATCATTTTTATTGCATTGAAGATAAACAGCAAGTGGACGAGTTCCCATGGGAATCAGGGTCCATCCACTGCTCACGTCAGTTCGGCTGAGAGGAAAGTACAGTCGCGTGAGAGTCTCCAGCGTTTTTGGTGTGGGAGCACTAAAATTTCCCCTCTTTTTATGATTTCATTATATTTACCAAAGCTGGTTCCCATTAAGCCATGAAGCGACTGCTGCAGTGCCTCGTGGTGGGGGGAGGAAGGGCAAAGGGCTGTTTCTCCGTGTCTGGCGTTGCGCTCTGATCCTCACCTCCCTGCCAGCGCAGGGCAGGAGTGGAGGCACAACGAGTGTCACCTCGACTGCTGCTGACAGCAGCTCTGAGCAGGGGTGGAAGGGGCTGCCGGACCCTCTCCTGACCACCCCTGTGTGATCCTAGAGTGGGACCAACATGTCCTTGCTGTCCCCAGCTTGTTCATAGCTGCTTCGATCTGGAAAAGAGTCTGAGTTGGTCCAAAACAGCCTATTTGTCTAGCATTGTCCTTAGACTCAGGAGATGTACCATGGCTCTGTGTCCCACCAGCCTTGGAGAACTATCTCCAGCACATTGGGTGGGCTGGTTACCCCCAGTCTGGGATGGAAATACCAGCTGCCTCAGATGCTGTGGGTATCCTTGGACAAGATGTTGGTCTGTCTTGTTGGTCTGGGTGTGATGTGGGTGCTGTTATAGTCTGGTCATGAAGCCAACAGATCAATCAACCTGCAGACACACTGGCCTGGGTGGATGTGTGGTGATTGTCCCAGGTGGATACGCTCTGTGGAAGTGGTTTCTGAAGGACAGATGTTGTTGGGTGCTGGGACAGTGTCTGCTCAGACAGGAAGGCTGAGGATGAGGTTAACACTAGAATGTCTGCGACCCACAGGAAATCTCCATCCATGTGTGATGGTGATGGATTTGGTGACAGACCCAGCAAACAGCAGCGTAAGGAGTGGGAAGGAGATGTGGGAAAGAGCTGGTGGATGCAAAAGGCATGGGAGAGCTGGAGCATCTTCTGCAACTGCAGTCAGGAAAGCATCTGGAGGTGGGACTGGTGCCATGTGGGGAGATGGGTGATGGCAGATGGAGCCAGAGGGGACCTTTGCATGCTCCCACTTCATGCTATATTTGCCCCTGGGAGTTAGAGAGTGAGATCTGGAAGAATTTCTTGCTTTTATGCTGGAAGCTGAGACCTCAGAGCAAGGACCCTGCCAGGGGAGGCCTGGAGAGAAAAATTCTTTTCTGTGGTTGCATTTTTGAGAAGCCAACCGTCAGAGTGAGGTTCTTTAAAGGCAGCGCTGCCGGCCCTGCTCCGCAGATGGGCTGCCTCGCAGCCGCTCCCATCCATCTCCCTCCAGTGAGTGCAGACCAGCCCCACGCTGCTCAGAACTGAATGGCTTCATGTACATCACGTGCAAAGCAACTGGAGGAAATCAGTAGGTGAGGGATTGGAAGTGGGGCTGGGATCTTGGTGAGGGTGTTAATAAGGTGTTTAGTGAAGCCTATGGAGGCTGAGGCTTTGGTTCAGGGTGTCCTGTGGCCCAGCAGCGTGTTGGAGGGTCACTTGTGCCCTGTGTCCCTGGTGGGGGTGGCACAGTTCTTGAAGGGCACCTTTCAACAGGATACCATCACCAGAAGCATGGGGCTGGCCAGGATGCTGTGCTGACCCCATGCTC
Organism: Eurystomus gularis; assembly: GCA_013400335.1. Classification (NCBI taxonomy): domain Eukaryota; kingdom Metazoa; phylum Chordata; class Aves; order Coraciiformes; family Coraciidae; genus Eurystomus; species Eurystomus gularis. Next base: position 544,526 of record VZZY01016650.1, read on the forward strand.
ATGGGGATGCTCAGACCTGTGCCCTCTGTGTCTTCCTCCAGGACCCAACTCAGCCAGCGTGTCACCCTTCCATAGGACCCATGGATGACAGGCTGGCCGGGTCCCTCCCTGGCTGCTCTGCTCTGTCCTGGGTGCACCAGCTAATATGCCCCGAGGATGAGCAGAGCCAGAACCTGCTCAACGGGAAATGCAGCCTCTCCTATGTCATGGAAATCTGCTCCCCACCTCCCGGCCTGAGGCCAGGGCTGGGCCAGGGGGAGATTAATAGGTGGTAACTGCTGACAGAGAGGAAGTCAGGAGGTGAGACAATGCAGTTGGGTTGCTCTGGATGGTGACAGACCTCTCGCAGGAGAAGTTCCAAACTTCTAACTACAGCATGGTACCTCACATACTAGATAGAGCAGAGTGGAGGATGCCGGATTTGGGTTCCTCCTTGTCCCCAGAGCCAGAAGCTGGTGGTAATGGGACCATGCTCTTCCTGTACATGCCAGGGACATGCTCAAGTGCCTGAGCTCCCCATGCTCCCTGTCAATGGGATGATGCTGGAGGTCATCCTGGTGCTGCAGACACTAAGGCTCCATTCTTCCCAAACATCACTGCCCTGCGTGGGCTGAGTCACCATCTCCTGGCTATAAACCCAGCAGACAGTTTCATCTCACCCCCCCTCGCAGCCTCACGGTGTTTGCTCGCTGCTACCTTGGCAGCCAGGAGATGTTTAATGGGCTCCGGTGCCTCCCTGGGGTGTGCTGAGTCATGGAGGGGAGCAGAAATTTTCCCTCCTGCATGTCCCAATAAAAGATGGAGTTTGCCACCTGGAGCAGAGCCAAGTGTTGGTGCCCCCAGACTTGCTCCTGCAGGGATTTGTGGCATCCCACGCTCCCCAGGATGAGGCCACACCTGAACGTGCCATCAGTTGTCCTCCCTCAGGGGCCTCCCAGCATCTGCCGAGGGGGACCAGGCGGTATGTAGGGCCCACGAGTCGAGACAGAGGTGAATACCTCCTTTGACACCAAGAACTAGACCGAAACTATGTCAACGGAGAGAGCCAGGGCGGCTTTTCCTGTTTTTCCTGTTGGAGGCTTTGAACTGTGTCCTGCAGGGTCAGCGCACGGGGAGACACCTCAGGTTCGGATGGGGAGGGTCTGAAATCCTAGACCCTGGGAAAGGGGAGACCGATTGCCTGGGAGAGGTATGGGTGGGAGAGCCCATCCATCTCCAGGGCATTAGCCAGGAGGAGGAATCTGGGAGCGAGTAGTGACCCATGTTTTCCAGAATGATGGAGGTGGCTTAGGGTGAAGGAGGAGAGCAAATTTGATGTTGGGGTGTTGTGTCTTTGAAAGGCTGCCTCTAACCTATGTGCAATGCTGTTTTGGCTGGTTTGGCTGCTATGGGTAAGAGTGGGGTCTAGAAGGGAAACTGTGAATGCCCTAAAGCATTAGGGATCTCAAAGCACCAGTGTAACTTGAAGAGGACCCCTTGGCTGCAACCAAAACCTCTGGGTTTAGGAACCCCACAAGGATGTTTCAGGACTTGCTGTAAGATGCTCGCTGCCCAGACTGTGCAGGTGGCCCAAAGCCAAGAGAACAATGAATGTACCCAGCCAAGTCTGGAGGGGCAGATTTTAGGGGCAGGGTTTTCCCAGGGCTCAATGATCCTTTCTCCTGCTCTTGTACAAGGAGGCCAGCACAGACCTCAAACCTCTCAGTCCTGTCCAAATAGTGGGTAAAAGCTGCTGGGAGAGGGTAACAGCCCAGCCCAGGAAGGGCAGGTAGCGCTTTGGGGCCACCCATCTCGGAGATTCAACCCCCTCGCTGTGCGAACTGTGGTCTGATTTTATTGCTACAACTACAAAGATACAAAAGCTGATAGCATGGGACCGTTTCTCCTGGTACATAGAAAGGTGTTTTATACTGTACTTTGTTGTTTTGCTGGTAGACCAAGGGGCAGGTCGTACCTGTGGGACACCTTGCATAATCCCTGACTTCAAAAGGTGTTGGCAGCAGAAGCAGGGGAGCAGTGCTGGGCAGTTAAATCAGCTGGAGAAGCTGGGCCTTGGGCCAGCAGCGTAACCCCCCTGCCACCAAAACTGTACGGGTGAAATAAATGCTGGTTTGCTGGTCTGTGGGTATCTCAAGGTTTTGCTGACACAGATGAGTCAGTCCAGGGTTGCACCTTGCCCCATCCAGGACTCAAGGAGTGGCAGTAGGTATTCTCTGGGTGGCTGTTCCCTGCCACCCTCTGCCCAGACTGGTTATTGCTGTAGAAAATGGATTTAGTGGTGTCAGGCTGTGAGTTTTAGTGGCCGGGTGGAAATTGCTGCCAGGTTTAAGCTGTCCAGAAACCTCTCTGCACTATTTTTATTCTTTTGCTGACATCTAGTGTCTGAAAACCTGAAACACAGTGCACTGAGTGGGCTGGGAAATCTGAACAATGGGACAAATGGGGCTGTTTCTCACCCCATTCATGGCCAAACAGGCACCAGCATCTTCCTCTGTGGGAGCCTTGGGGAGCCAAGTGGCCATCAGGATTCCCCCCTATCCTGCTGACTGGTGTTGTCAGGTAGAGCTGCTGAAAATGAGTCCTCACTGGAGCAGGAGAATGAATTTGAAGTGGATTGTTATCCAAGCCTCTTGCTCGATGCACCGTTTTGATGGGTGGTGAATGTGCCAGTGGAAGTAAGGAGCCTGCTGCATTGTCATGGAGATGTGTCCGTGGAGATGACAGCTTTTTTTAGCAGGGCTTGTTGTGATAGGAGAAGGGATGATAGTTTTAAACTAGAAGAGGGGAGATTTAGGCTAGAGAGAAGGAAGACATTCTCGATGCTGAGGGTGGTGAGAGCCTGGCGCAGGTTGCCCAGAGAGGTGGTCGCTGCCCCATCCCTGGAACCATTGCAGGTGAGGTTGGCCGGGGCTCTGAGCAACCTGCTCTAGTTGCAGATGTCCCTGCTCCCTGCAGGGGGTTGGATGAGATGAGCTTGAAAGGTCCCTTCCAACCAAAACCTTTTTGTGATTCTATGATTCCATTCAGGATCCACCTCTGGGATGGCAGCTCTGCAAGGAGGTGTTCAGTGCTGTGCATCCGTGCTGGGTGGAGAGGAGAGCAGGGAACAAGGAGTGGTGGCTCCTGGGTTTGTCTCTCTCCCTCTTATTCTGCTTCTAGTCAGAGCTTGTGGTCTGGTCTCCAGTTGTTATCTCAGGTCAGTGAGTTCTCCTGTTAAGTAAATGTTAATGTCTACTGATTAATAATGTTTATTAATGTCAACTTAAATCCTAGCCTAGTATTCTTGCCATCTGCCTTGATACTCAGGAGTGTTGGGAGCGGCAGGGTGCTGATGATGCCCCAGACATGGGGCTGGTAATTGTGGCTCCATCTCCTGATACTGCACTGAACCCAGGAGCTGGAGAAGGCTCTGTGTGGGCATGGTGGTAACTTGTGGAAGTGACAGGTGACACTGGCTGACCTTGGCATTGTCCCCCCTACACTTCCCTCCCTGGTAATTCAATTCATTGTGATAGGAGCCCAGCTTTTGTCATGCAGGCTGTTATCATTTTATCACCCCTCCAGCGTTCAAGAGGCTGGTCTTGACCACCCAAAATGACCCAGACTCCACGTGTTGCTGTAGGATGAGATAGGGAAGTATCCAAAGTATCATCGAGGACAGAAGGGACCATGACTCAGCCCTGCTCCATGTCCTGACTGGTCTTGTCCTTATGGGCACACCAGCACCCACTTCTGCCCCATGTGAGATTGCTGTTCCTTTGTCCCAGCCTGGCCACAGTAAAACCTCCTCACGCTGCTGTGGGATCTCTGGTGGCTTCAGGGCTCTGTTGTGTCACACCACAGGATGGAGATAGGTGAGTGTTTTTTTGTCCTTGCACATAAAATGTGTTTTAAGATGAAAAGTGCTGTGGGAAATCTCACGCTGAACCGTTTACACCACTGTTCACATGACTTTATTTTGTAAAAGAACCTCTCAAATCTTGTCAGAAGTCAGGGTTTATTTCCCCGTCCTGAGGGTATTTAATCCTCATCTCATTAACTTTCATTTTAATGTACAATTGCTGAGGAAAGAAAATAACCAAAATATTTTGTCTTAGGGAAAAGATCAGATATATATTTATCCCGAAGCCATCAGAGATGCTTATCAGCATGTTTTTCTCTTTTCCCTGGCTGTGTGAGATTGCAGAAGAACCAGTTTTGCTTGGCTTTGGCTTTCTGAGAGAAGAAATGATTGCTGGAGAAATTCAACTGGGCAGCAAGTCCCTGCGCGGGATGGAGTTGATGATTTGAGCATGGGATAGGAAGCAAAAAGCATCACTGCGTAGGATGATGTTGGGGCACCCTGGGTGATGGAAGGACTTGGCTCGGAAAAAAGGAGACAGGGTTGTTTTGTTTGGTTTTTTTTTTTCTCCCTCAACAATTGATGCAGAAAAACATCCTCTGAGTGGGGTCTAATTTATTTCTGCAGTTGAAACCATCTGCTTCTCGTTTTCAGCTACAACCAGCCCAGGTTTACCGAATTTTAAACAAGGGTTAAATGTGATTATTAAGCCAAATCTCACCTTCTTCCCCAGGCTTTGCTGAGACCATACCCAGGTGCAGGGCTCTCTGGAGGTAGAGGAATTCAGGGCATTCCACCAGCCCCATCCGTGAGTGCTGCTCTGGATAATGGGCGAAAACAAATACTGGTAAAATTGCTTCTTGCAAAGCTGGAATGAACTTTGCTAAAAACTGCTTGAAAACAACTTTTGCCAAACATCACATCAATAAAAAACAATAGGAAAGGGTGGGATTTTTTCCCATCTTGGTACTTTTCAACCACCATTCCCTTATGTTTCATACTTTCTGTACGAAACAGGAGAAAACTCCTCCGGCTGCTGCAGGTAGAAGCTCAGAGAGTGATGGAGGTGGAGGTGGCTCATGGGGCAGATGGGGCCAATAGGGCAGATTCCCCACAGAGCAGCCCTGACGTGGGGAGGACAGAAAGAGTTAAGCCGCAGCACTGCTGGGAGAGCTCAGGTGTGGCTCTGCTTTCCTTTCCTCCAGAATTACAGCACCGGCTTGCCAGGCTTTGGGGAGATCTTAGGAAATGCCTGGCCCAGGAGAGCTGCCCTCAAACCTGGGGCTGGAGGGTCCCACCCTGCGGAGTGGGGCCATGAGGGCAACACCTTTCCTCAGGACCAAGCTGGCCTGGAGGACATCATCAGCGGGGGAGGTGAAGCAGATGGTGCACACAGATTGGCCCTGCGCAGGCTGGTTTTGAATGACTGAGAAGGCAGCCAGTGCTCAGGAGAGCAGGAAGGGTGAGATGTACCGTTACTGCTGCTTGGCCAAGGAGGTGGTGGTGGTGACATCCTGCCCGGAGCATCGCCAGGCTGCCCTGGGGAGCAGCTGGACCTGCAGCCCCTCTGAGGACAACCAGCTGCTGACCTGTGGGTTAGGACACATAACTATAACCAGGAACCTGGTCATGAGTGAACAGCCTGGGTAAGTGAAGAGTAAATATTTTTTGGTGTAACCCTGGAAGCAAGTTCAATAGGTAAGTGGCAGAGCGAGGTTTGAAAAATGATGCTGCTTGTCCTCTCTCTGTCTGGATTTACCTCCTCCCCTGGGAGGAAGGCTCTGCTTCCAAAGCAAGTGGCCATTGCCACTGTGGGAATGGGAACTTTAATAAAACTTTTGGTCCTGTGCATTCACCAGATATTGCAGCCAGTGCTGTGCAAAGGGCATCCCACACTGTGCCTGTCACCCTGGCTGCCTGGAAAGCTCTGCTGATGTCTGAGGGTCGAACAGCCTGCGATGTGAGTCCAGGTCTTCAGAGACCCCAGTGAGATGGCACCCTGGCAGAGATGCCTCTTGCCCAGTTTTAGGCGCTTGTCCTGAGATGCTCTAGATCAGTTGGCAGGGCTGGACCCTGTACTGGTCCCACTAAGTGCTTGGCAGATCTTGTTCCACCCCTCTCCAGTTTTTAGGCTGGAAAGTGGTTTCGAATCCCTCATTCCAGGTGAGAGCTTGGATGGGGCGGCTGTTTTCTACCCTCTTCCAGCAGTTTTTAAAATCATGAATGGCAGGATTGCATTCCTATGGGCCTGTTGCCGACGTTCACTCATGAACAAATGTTTTAGTTCCTGCTGCTGGTGGAGAGTTTCCTTGGGCTTTGAGAGAAGGCAGCAAAGCTGGACAATGTGGGGTGATGTCCTCTGGTGTTGTTTAAAAGGTGCAGTCATCCAAGTTGAATGGTGACCTGGTCCTTTCTGCTGGAGAGGACTCCACTGCAGTTCTGGGCATCCAACACCTATCACCGAGCCCAGAGGGTTTCCTCTTCTTGGTCTTCTGATGCTAGAGAGAGTGGGTCAGTGATGGCTCTCTGGTTTGCTCACAGGATGACCTTCTTCAGACCCACCTGGTGTATGACTGGAAGCTGAAGTCTCTTGAGAAAGCAGTTCTCAGACTACAGAACAGCACCCAGGCTAGCATGGTAAGGCAGGACACAGCTGGGTTTGCTCCTAGCTTGCTATTGGTGCCATGGATTATTTACCTCCCCATAAAATGATGATAGTCACAATTCTGCTCAACTTCTATTAGATAATTTCTGGAGGGCATCAGCAGAGGTCCTGGTGGAGGAGGAGAACAGGACTTAGTCTGTGGTGAGGAAGATTTCAGATTAGGATGGGTTTTCGAAAGAAGCCCGTGGCAGGGGATTGACTAGATGATTTCTTGCAGTTCAGTCTGTGTTTGTTAAAGCGAGGTAAGATAGGAATGAACTGGTCTAAAATCCACAAATTTGGCTGACATCTGAGGGATGAAGCCAGTATGAGATTCTATGGGATGAATTAAGTTTCCCTGGACTGTGATCTTACTATGTGCGGATTTGGCTTTCAAGTGTCTCTGTAAACGCACAGTTCAGCATGGGCTTACTCCCAAATACTCACTCCTGGGTGCTCTGGGCTTCAGGAGAAGTCAGACCGTGTCAAACCCTGCTGGTATTATAGAGCAGTCCTACTTTGGGAGGAGCTGGGTCTCACCCAGCTGAGCAGGAAATCTGAAGCCCAAACTCTGTTTATTCCAAATAAAAGCCAAACTCACCAAGAACCTCATTTGCAGGCTGATTTGTTTCAAGCCTAAATGAAGATTTCTCCATCTCAGGAAGGTGGAACTCCCTTTTGCAGAGTTCTGTTGGAGAATTATCCTCCAAACTGAACCTTGGTTATATCATCCAGCTGCCTGTTGAGTGCATCTTTGGTGAATCATCACTCTTGAGGGCACCAACCACCCAAATAGAAGTGTCATCTACTGCTGGGTGTGACTAACAGCATCACTTGTCACCTTCGGCAAAGTGTGAGCCATAGTGGAAGTTATAAGACACAAAATAGTCACGGTGGTTTCCTGGTGTGACCAGCTTTGTAACAAACATCCTTGAAAAACAGCCTCAGCCCCGTGTTTCAAAGTTACAGCTGCCTCTGTGCTGCTGAGTTTTCCGTTTCCAAAAAGGTGTTGGACGTGCCACCATTTGCAGGGGAGGTACCCCGGGGTGGAAAGGGGCTGATGGCAGCAGAAGACAACTTGAAGGATGGTACAACAGGTGACATCTGTCCTATAGATGTCTGTCCTGGGTGTCGAAAGCCTTGTAGGACGGTTTAGGCTGCTTCTGGTCCCAGTGGGGACAGCCAAGTGGGAGGTAAAGGCCTTTCTGGAGGAGAAGGTGAAGCACATCAACAGGACCAAGTGCCTCCTCTGAAAAGCAGGGTAGTCTGAGGTGTCTCCCACGACAGTGGCTGGAGGGAGAGGGAGTTGGGAGGGCAGTGCCTGCCCTGCCCACCCCAGCGTGCTGTACCCCCCGCCAGATGCCTTGAGTAGCTAACCCAGGTGAATCTCTCCATTTTTTGGGGGGCTGGAAGTGCTGTGAATTCAGGAAGGTGGATGCTCTCCTCAGGGTTTACATCAGGCTGAAGGACAAACTCTCTCCTATCAGGTGGGTTATCATGGAGTCTGATATCTGCTTGTACTTACTTTTGCAGAGCTGTACTTGAGGGCAGGTTCTTGCTTATGAACAGCTCTGTGCTATCATTTGGTGGAAGAAGCAAAGGCCCAGAAAACTGCAGGTGAACCAGGCTGGAGCCCACCATACTGTCCTTTCTCTGTGACAAGATGATCACTTTGGATTTGCAACGTTACATTGGCTGCGGTGAGAGCAAGCACAACAGGCCCGGAACTTCCTGCATTTTAATTTGCTGAAACTGGAACTTTTCAGATGTCCTGATAAAACTTCCCTTAAGAACGTGTTTCAAATCCAGGAGGGACTTTCTTGTCAGAAGACCTACAGAGAATGAGAAAGAGCCAGATAAAAAGGGCTTGAACTCGTACTGTGAGCAACAGAGACCAAACTCCCTGCTCATCTCATTCAAGACAAGATGCATGAACTCAGTGAGTCCCTGGAGACTGGGGTCAGGCCGGGAGCTAACTCGGCTTTATCTTCTGGTGAATGATTTCAGGTCCCATCTTGACAGGGAATGGGAAAACTGCAGTGATTACAAGATATTTTTGGAGCTGACAGCAGTTTCTTGCCTGGTTTTAGTGACAGGTTGTGATGAGGTGTTAGCAGGTTGGGGATGATCAAAAGGAGAGGAGAGGGATTCCCCAGACCAAGAGGGATGCTGGGTCTCACCCAACACCACCTTAGAGCAGAGGGCAAGAAAGACCAGGGGTTTATGCCTCCCCCCTTTAGCTTTGTCCTGGTCTTCCTTCAAAATGATAAACAGCAGCAGTCAGCCGATAATGATTTAGTATGTGGAAAGCCGGAGCTTTATCGGTGTCCCTATCCCGGCTTCTTTTAAGTCACTGGTAGAAATCTCATGAGCAGCGAGACGTAAACCGGCTGAGTTTGTACCCACGCAAGGTAATGTGGCTGAGCCTCCTAAATCCCACTGGTTTTTATCTATCAGTCCAGTTTCCTCAGCAAAGGGAAAACTACCAGGTACCAGCAGGGATGAAGAGAAGGGCTTGTGCTGGCTGGGGTCAATCTTGAAAAGCGCTTTGTACCCCAAGTGTCAGCAGATGGGGACTGGAGCTCCAGCACTGCTGTGTGGTTGGGATGCTGAACCAGCTTCTCTTCTGTTTTCAGGCAGGAATAATTTCTCCCCAAAACAGCGATCGAGGCAGCCCTGCAAGAGAGCTCCAATGCCTCTGGGTGGCACAAGAGCATGTCTGATCACAGCGGGACATGCAGCCTCTCCCTTCTTCTCCAGCTCTGCATGAACTAATTGCAGATCCCAGGATCAAGGAGTCCTTTCAGATCTCTGTCCCCCTTTGTTGTGTGTGGTTGTGAGTTGGAGGAAGCAGAGGTGCTGTGCAGAGCACCTCGAGCCCCACGTTGTGTCCCAAAGTGCTGAGAGGTGGCAGGTGCCCCATCTCCAGAAACATCCCAGGTGAGGTTGGCCGGGACTCTGAGCAACCTGCTCTAGCTGCAGATGTCCCTGCTCCCTGCAGGGAGGTTGGACTAGATGAGATTTAAAGGTCTCTTCCCACCCAAACCAGTCTGTGATTCTCTATGGGGTTGCTCAGTGGGAAACAGCAATCAGGCCCCTGATCTACATGTGCTCAGAATCTCCCATTTGGACAGGACCTCTACAGCACTGGCTGGCAGGTTCTGATCCTCTGGACAACGTGAGGAACTGGTCCTGCCACCCAAGGACCATTGTCCCTGTCCCCATGGTGCATGAGTCCCAGGTACCATGACCCCAGGTTAAAACTGGAGCAGCAATCATTACTCTCTTTCCTTTTATTCCTGAAGAGATGTGCTGGATCAAAATGATGGTATCTGCAATGAGACAATCCAATAATCTCATCTCTGCCCCCCAACCAAAGACAAGGAGTGGTTTCCTCAAATGTAGATCCCAGGTTTGGTGGTTTTAATACTCACCAACCTTCTAGGGGGAGGTGGACGTTGGTCAGAGATTTCTGGAGACAATGAGTGAAACCCACCTCACCACCTTGGACACCCACCTCCATTAGTGGTGGTGCAGCATGCTCCAGAGGTGTCTGTCTCCTGCCACCGACTCCAGAGAGAGCCTCAGAGACTGGCTTAGACTCATAAGGACACTTAGGAAAGAAAATCCAAATTAAATAAAGGTTTATGGGTTAAACTCCTTGGTAGGAGAGTCTTACACGGAATTCAGTTTACTTTCATTCATTTAAGGAGAACTAAACTGAGTCATGGTCATTTTAATTCTGCTAAGAATGATACAAAGAAGTTTAATGTGACTTACCTTAATCCACTTGAAAAATCAATTCAGATTAATTTTCTTGAGTGTCTTGCATAGTTTGCCTTTGATTTTTCACATGTTAATTAGGTTTATTGTGCGTGGCTGGAACCCAGCATGACTGTAGCTTCCATCAGTCACAGAAAATGCTCATGCGGTTATGTGCAGACTCCAAATACAAATATGTTGGGTAACCACAACAGAGAATGCCCCTGGACAGGTCCTCTTAACAATTGCACAGAATCACTGTGGTTAGCAGGGACCTCTGGAGATCTTGCATCCAGCCCATCTGCTTAGAGAAGGGTCACCTGGGGCAAGCTGCTCAGGGCCATGTCCAGCTGGGTTTGAATATCTGCAAGGATGGAGACTCCAAAACCTCTCTGGGCAAACTTCTCCAATATTGACCATCTTTGCAGTAAAAAAAAACGTTTTTCTTATGTTTCTAACCCACTCTTTTCTGTTTTTCTGTTTCCCTCAGCATGTGATGCAGAGCTGGAGACAACCAAAAAGTGACCAGCACTGCTCCCTGGGAACAGCTGTACCCAGATCAGCCTGGAAGATTTGGACACTGGCATCAAGTGCTATCTGACAGGAGTTTGTACTTTAGCTGCTACTGATTTGAGGTTGAGATATCTGGGGCTGATATTTACCTTGGCATGACGTACAGAAGCATCGACCAAACAAGTTCAGAAAGCAACAGTTGCACTTTGGGGAACCACTTCTGGACCATCCTCCAGAATGGGAAAGGGTTTTCTGCATGGTACAGTGATGTGGAGATGCCCCTCAAAACGGGTGTGTTTGGTAGGGTAGGGATCCACCCCAACTACCCCAGCGTGACTTTGTCCTTTTACAAGGTCACCTATGATAATGTGATCTTGAGGCACCGATATGAGCCGCTCTACCCTGACTTTTGGCTTTTAAAGGAAGAAAATTGTCAGGATAATGTGTCTAGGGGAAGATGCTAAGAAGATCCCAACATCCTTGCATTCCTTTGGGGAGCTTCTCCCTTGGAAGCATCTGAGTTAGAAGAATTGGCCAACACTTGGGCTATGCTGTGATGCCAGTGCTTTTGCTGCAGGTAGCCAAGTGAAGAAGGGAGAGATGTTTCAGTAAAGACTCTTGTCATCAAATGTGGCTCTGAGCATCCTGTATTTTAGAAGTGGACAAGGCTTGAGGGTTCATGCAGTTGCTTGTCCAGGGGTCAGTGCAGATTGTTCCCAGCAGTATATCTGTTAATATTCCGGTTAGTATGAGTTAAAGCCTTTTAAAAAAATTTTCCTCTTCCAAGGATGGTGTTGTGTCACTGTCCTGACCTGCTGGTCTTACCATGCTGGTGTGAGTGGGTGGGCAGACCCTAGTTGTGTTGCCATTTTCCCTGCTTCACCTGGAATGGTCTCAGCCACCAGCTCTCTTCTAAACTGGCTCCAGGATCAGGGTGGCACTGGGATGGTGAAAGGTTCCTCTTGGTTCTCTCACCGCCAGGCCTGCATGGAGAACAAAGAGCTATGAGTGAAGCTGGGGCAGGCAATGCTCTGGCGGGAGAGAGTCCACGTGGTGACTTTCAGTACCAAAAACTCCTTTCCTTCTCCAGAGGTAACTGGGAAGCGAGTGGAAGGCGCTGGTGGGGAGCTCGGAGGGGAGGAGGCCACACATATGAAGACAAGGATGAGCCAGGCTCGGTGCTGGAGGGAGCTAGCCCTGGCAGTGCCCTGCAGGAGAGAGCGCTTGGCCTGGGGGGCGTGGGGAGGGACCACTGGAGATACCTCCTCCAACCCCTGCTCTGACAGGTCCTTCCATCTCTTGAACTGGGGAGCCCAGAACTTGACACAATACTCTGTATGTGGCCTCACTAGGGCAGAGTAGAGAGGGAGGAGAACCTCCCTCATCCTGCTGGCCACACTTCATGCACCTCAGAAGACCATTTGCCTTCTTGGCCACAAAAGCCTATGGCTGGCTCATGGTGAACTTGTTGTCCACCAGCACTCCCAGGTCCTTCTCTGCAAAGCTGCTTTCTAGCAGGTGAACCCCTCATCTGTACTGGTGCAGGGGGTTATTCCTCCCCAAGTGCACAATTCGGCACTTGCCCTTGTTGAACTTCATGATGTTCCTCTCCACCCAACTCTCCAGCCTGTCCAGGTCTTGCTGAATGGCAGCGCAGCTCTGGTGTCTCAGCCACTCCTCCTGTACCATCAGCAAACTGGCTGAGGGTCTGCGCTGTCCCTTCATCCAGGTCGTTGATGAATATGTTGAACCAAACTGGACCCAGTCCTGACCCCTGGGGAACACAACTTCCTCTCCCTCCTTCTCTGCCAGCAGCAGCAGGGACAGGACCCTGATGCCCCCAGCACCTGCATACCATGGGCACCTGGATGATCTCCCCTTCCCTGTCCCTCAGCCCTGCTGCCGTGTCCTCCTTGCTGCCATGGAACCCCACAGAGGTCCCATGTTTAAGATGGGTAACTGAGGGGTGCTCATGTGTTGGGTGACTTCTCACCTGCCCCTGTACCCTGCTCATGCTCTTAACAGAGGGGGCTGCCGTAAGAGGGTCCTACTGTGGGCTATTTTAGCTGTGCACTCTAAGTGACCTTTTGGCACCTAAAGTGACCTTTGCAGCCCCCTTGCACCCAGAACCAGGGCACACATGAGTGGGAAGCAGAGAAAATTCCCTGCACACTGTTGGTCTTCAGCAGGATGGGTCAAGCTGCAGGAGACAGATCGGTGGAGCTGCAGGGACTGCTAGGAAATGCAAAATTTCCACCCTCCAGAAGTCAGCAGAGCCAGAAGAAGAAGAGAAAGCTTCTACAAAGCACTTTGCAGAGGAGGTGAGTCCATAATCGCTCCATTCTGCAAGTGGGGAAACTGAGGCAGGGGTTGGAGCAGTCACCTGGCAGAGAAAGGCACCTTGGTGCAGGGGTGCCTGGTCAGCCCTGGGCCAAGCGCAGTGTTAGTACCAAGTTACTGCCTTTATCCCAGGTTCTTTCAGCCTTGGGGCTCTGATGGATAAATGTTTATTGTGTCTCTGGGCAAAATGAAACCAGAAGTGGCAAGGTAGGGTAGAGAAAAAGAAAAGGCACCAAGGCATAGGAAGCTGTGCATGGTTCTTCTACTGCTCACTAAAGGGTTGGCCAGAAGCCAGATTTTAATCTTTGAAAGTTTTCCTGGGAAGAAAAAGACAAATAAAACCCTAACAAGGCCAAACCAAAGCCATTGGCTGTTGAAATCCAAATGTTTTAAGTTTATTCTAATTTAACCTCTATAAAAATATGTGAAATGGAAAAAGAAATCCACTTTCTTATGGCCTATTAAGTCAAGAGTAGTGTTTAACAGAATCACAGAATGGTGGGGTTGGAAGGGACCTCTGGAGATCACCTCATCCAACCTCCTGCTCCAGCAGGTCACCCAGAGCAGGGTGCCCAGGATCATGTCCAGGTGAGTTTGGAATCTCTCCAGAGAAGGAGACTCCACAACCTCTCTGGGCAGCTGGGCCAGGCTCAGATACCCTCACAGCAAAGAAGTTTCTCCTTATAGTCCATTAAGACCCAGTGTCTCAGAGATGAAGCTAGACAGTAGCGCCTGGACAAGAGATGTTCAGTTCCATAGTGAGGGCAGTAACAACCAGGTCCCCTTAGCAGGTCCCAGGTGGATTCTCCACTGCCAAAGGCCAGTAATGAGTGGATGTGTAGCTAGAAGAGGAGTTGCTCTGGTGGTGGGTGTGCAACAGCTGGTGCTTAGAGAGACTCTTTGGTCCGTCTTATGAGAAATGTCAAATCACACAATTACATTAGTCCCTGTTGGTTTTTAGCCTCACAGATCTGTAACCCGAAGGGTGCACTGATGGATTTACTGCCATTTCACTGGTACTAGTTACAGGAGAATTTTGTTCCAAGACACTAACTAGAGCACAGGGGCTGTAAATCGCACCCATGCATCCACCCTGGCAGAGGAGGATCTGGTGCTGTCCAAAGGGGACAGTGTGGCTGAAGCAGAGGCTTTCCTCAGGCTGGGTGGCTTCAGGGGGCTTTGAAATGAGGATATGAGAAATGCTGGGCCATGAGTGAGCCTCCAGCGATCCCAGGGACAGGGTAGGGCATTGCTTCTCCTCTCTTTGCAGGCTGAAATTTCCTTTCTCCTGGCAGCACCCACACCCAGAATGTCCCTGGCTGTGTCCATGCCTGCACTTGTCCTACCAGAATTATGATTTTATGTAGGAGAGATGTGCTTAGAGTTCACCCTGGCATGGACAGACAGGAGAAACAACCACAAAACTTGCTCATCTTGAGCTGTTGCAGATGTGGGACCAGCCATGGACCCAACTCCCACGTTCAGCTGCAAAACCAACTCCTGCATCCAGGCTCAGTCCTGCTCCCCCTTCATCCCCAGCATAGTCCCACCAAATCCCACTTCCCAGCACCAGTGTAGTGGGTGCTGCTGGCCACAGGCAGGGATCACAGTGGTGACACAGCGTAGCCCAATGCCCCAGTGCCACAGCTAAGGACAGAGCTGGAGAAACCTCCACCCAAAGCTGGCTCTGCTGCTCTGCTCAGCTCTCAGTTAAGCTTGGCAGCCCGTGCCCGGGAGTTATATTTTTTTCCCTGGAGCACCAAGCTGCTCCATCCCCAGGCTGCGTTCAGGGATTGGCATGCAAATAAGCCCACTGCTGCCTCAGACTGTGATAATTAAAAGTGAAGTTGTAAAACAAGCAGCATCAATTTTTGGTGCACGTCCCCAGCAACGCATGGTGATTGGGCTGAGTTCGGAGACATTTCCAGCTACACAGCAAACTCTAAATAGCCTGGGGAGAATACATGGGAATTTAGCTTGTGCAGCAATTTCAGATGTCAAAACAAGTTTCCCTGTTAATATGAAACTATTTGGACTTTGCATTTTTAATTAAAGCTTTTAATTATCCAACTGTATTTTATTAGCTTTTATGAAGACAGCTGCTTTTAAACGCTGTAAGCCAAATCTGTGCTCTGAAGCACGACTTGTCCGAGACAGGGTTTTGCTTGGAAACAGCTTCATTGTGAGTAAATGCGGTTGTTTAATTTAAACTAGAATTTACTGTCCCAGCTTGATTGAAACTTTTTTATGGCAGAGACAATAAACAGCCTTGGTGGTAGCATCCGTGCACCCATGGCGGGGAGGGGATGCTGTGCTGGTGGCCTGGGGACTCAGCCATCAGCCCTTTCCAGGGTGAGCATCTCCTGCTTCTGGAAAGGGTTTTTCTGCCCACCTCCCCTCCCTTCTCACCCTTCTCATGTTTTGTCTTTGAGCACTAGGGTGAGACTGAAAGGTCTTGGGTGGAAGCCTTTTGCATCCTTGTGATGGGTTTTGAGGTGCTGAGGCCCCCGAGCTGGTGCTGCTGGTGGGTCCCTGCAGAGCAGCCAAGTTGCCCTCTCCAGGGGAACTTGCTGAGCTCTGGTTTGCAGGAGGTCAGGCTTCAGAGCTGGTCTTCTCCTGTGCCTGCTCTTCAGTACTGGGATCACAGACTACCTTCATCAAGCAGTAGCTAGTGCTTGTGTTCATAACATGGATTATTTATTCATGGGGATTGTGTTACTTACACCGGTAGCGTGGCCTCTCTTGGTTTACAGCAAGTCAATAGTTCAGCAGGTTGTAGACACCATGTCCTGCCTGTGCAGGAGAAGAGGCAAAGAACAACAGAAAATCCGAATACAATTGCAAGGGCAGAGCTGACAATCGGAGCAGGGTTTCTGACTGGAGCACAGCCCTGTGCTGAGCTCAGCTCCAGCTTCATGGAGAGCGCTCTGGTTCAAGACCTTACTCTTCATCACTGTCAAAAATCAGCGAAATGTACTAAATCATCTGTAATTTGCCGAGAAGAAAGGCAAAGCAGGCAGATTTTAAGCACTGATGCTAGTCAGTCTGTAGCTGCTGCACCCAGGCAGGACCACAGGATGAAGCTATGAGAGCTGTGCATGAAGCTGGAGGGCAGCTCAGGACCCTGCGTGTGCGTTCCTGTGTTGGAGGACACATCTAAACCTTGGTGCACGGAAGGACTGTTCTCTCCAGACCAGCACATAGCTGCCGGTGATGAACTTTCTTATGGCCTCTTCTGTGTTTCAGGGGAGCTTAAGCTGGGAGTGACACAGGTAGAACATTATGCAAAGAAGATGCTGTTACTGAGCATGGCATGTAGGGGCCAAAAGGAGAGCACTGCAGACCCTGCCAGTGAATGTGTTGATGTGCTCCTGCATGGGCTGGGAAGATCAATGACTTGAAGGTCTTCTGGCTTACCTGGGACCAATACCTGTGGAGCAGTGCTGTGCAGATGACAGATGGATTCCTCCCCTGGATGGATTCAGAAGCATCTCCCATTTATCCGGCCCCCAGGGAAAGCTACTGTTTGCACCGAGGGCTGCCCTATGCTTGGGGGGATTTTTTTCTCTGATGGCAGCATCTGTGTCCTGCAGTATGCTGGGAGGAGCACTGACGCCCAGGCAGGGGCATGTCCCAGGAGACCTCTGGATGGAAATGACAATGATGGGGATGGTGACCAGTGGCAGGTGACACATGTAGACAGCAACAGAGCACAGGGACTCGGTGTAGCTGGGAGTAGGGCAGGGAGCAGCTCTAAAAATCTTCTGATTTGAGTCCTGGTGCAAGCCCAGCTGTCTGGCCCTCAGCAGGGACTCTGACAGCTTGGCTATGGCCTGGCGAGTTTACTGGCCTCATCAGAGTCATTTTATTTGTCTTTCCTTTTTTCTGCCTGGTCTGAGCCTGATGATAACAGTGAAACCCAGCCAGCCCTTCTGTGGCACGGGCACTGGAAGGAGCTGCTACTGTGAGTGTGCAGCAGATGCTCCTCCTGGGTGAGTGGTAAATGGAGGACTCAGCTTCTTCTTGCTGCTGGTCGCCACACCAGTGAGATTGTAAGAGGAAGGAGAAGAGTGAAAGGAGAAATGAGAAAGCTAATGAGCTTGGAAAATGGACGCAAGGAAGGAGTCAAAGTGGAGCTGGAAGGGAACAGGCTTGTTGTCACTTAATAAACATGTCCATGCTGCTGACAGCATCACCCTCTTGATTTGTAGGGGCAGTTTGTAGAGGAAAGCAAGCACTGGGCTGTGGCTCTGTGGGGACGTTGCGAGGAGCTGCCTTCTTTGGGGGTTCAACAGGATATCCAAAGGGTGGGCCTGGAGCAGAAATTCTGACTTCACCGGGTTCTAATTGCGGAGTTACATCAGCGGCTGGGCTGGCTCCTCATGGGACAGGTCTGTGCTGCTACATGGTGAGAGGGCTGGGGCTGTCTCGGCTCTGCTTGCCCCGTGCTGCTGGGCTGGCTCTGCCCCAGCGCTGTGTCTGGTGTGACAGAGCACCCCAGGGATGGGCTGTGTCTGCTGTGGTGGTATGGAGGTGGCTCAGGCTGAGTGTCCATCTTCACCCCTAGAAGGATGCCCAACTGCTGAGGGCTTGGCCTTCTTCAGGCTGTGTATAATCTTGGGAAGAACCAATTTATCTATTAATAAACTGGCAGTAAGGACCCTTGGCTACCATACTAGGGCTGGAAACCCCTTGCTAGGTCTGGCACTTTTCACAGAAGAGCAGGGTCTTGGGGCCATGGGTCCATCACACTCATCCTACCTGCAGAAAGTAGGTTGAACACTCTTGTCCAGGGGATCACCAGTTTCTCTGGAGGTTTCAGAGCCAAAGACCATGGTGCTGTTTGTTTTCCATTACAACGTACAGAAACCCACCCCACGTGTGGTCTGATGCCTCAAAGAAGACAGTTGTGCTGTCCTGCAAACAGCATCATCCACACTGAGGTGAAGAGCAGAGGGGTGAGTGGCTTCAAATCCTGCTTCTGCCTGGAAAAACAGCATGAGTTGGATCCTGCAAAGTTGGAGAGAAATAATAAAAAGGACTTGAACCTGACACCAAATCTTCTCATGCTGAAGGAAGCAGCAGCAGGCCGAGCACCTCCAGGGTGTGGGACTGAGATGAAGAGGTGAGAAGCAGCAATATTAGATACATGGCACAGCTGCAGCAGAGACAGGACCTTCCACCCTGCTCCACGGTGGCAGCTAGGGCAGACCTAGCTCCTCTGCATGTGAGACACTGTTTCCAGGGTATTTTAAATAATCTCTCAATCAAAAGGGGCTAGCCTGCAGGTGACACTCTGTGTGGGATGCTGGGACAAGACACGGGCAAGGAAGCACTTTGTAGACAAGAGGATAAAGGTATTTGTTTAATGTTTTTCTAGAATATTTTGAGGTCAAATAAGATGGTAGAACAAGGTATCAGTGATCATTAAAAACCCCACCTGGATCACATCCTTGTCACACCTCTCTGGAAGTACTGTCCTGAGCTGGGATGGGAGCCGGAGAGTTTCTAGTCTGCTGCGTTTGTCCAGGGCGTGAGGATAAAGTGAAGATGTTGTACTGCTCTATAAGTGTGTAAAAAAAAGAACAACATTCAGGAACATGTGATGGTTTTAATGAAAGGAAGCATTTTGAAAAGACCCCAGTATTGACTGAAAGAAAAAAAAAAAGGTGTTTTAATGGTTCAGAAGAGGTGGAAGTTGTGAACAAATTTGGACAGTGCCACTTCAGGCATTAAGCTGTGTTAGAAAAAAGTACCAGGAAAGCCTGCATTCTGAACACTCATCAATGAACCTGTTCCTATGGGCAAATCTCTGTGATTGCAACAAAATGAGGAGCAAGGAGGATGTGAAGTGTTGGGTGTTTGCTATAAAGCAGAGCATGTCAGGATGGCAAGCGCAGCAGCAGCTTCTTGGATGTCCCTGCTGGGCTTCTCTGGGGTACTAGATCCTTCTTCCTCGGTTCTTTATGCTCCCACGGGTTAAAACAGCTGTGTGTCAGCCCTGCCTTGCACGTGTCCTGTTGCACCAGCCATCACGGCTTGATCCTGGTTCTCAGTACTGCTGTCTGGGGGACTTCTGCAGCAAAGATGCTCTGGGACAGGGCAGCACCTCGCTCCAGCAGCACCGAGGCTCTGAAGGAGACCCCAGAACCCAAGGATACCCTTGGGTCCATTTGTGTCTCAATACCAAGAAGTGCTTTGAGTTTCCATTCCCCCTTTGACTGCCCATTTTTAAATTTTTCTTCCCCCTTGGGATCTTTTAGGGGAGATTTCCAGAAAAAGATGCAGTACTGTGTATCAGTATACAGGCCTTGCTGCAGCTGAGAGCTTGTAATGATGAAGATTTAATGCAAATCAAATGGACTTTTCATCTTAGCAGAAAAGTATTTACAGCCCATTAAGTAGATGGGAAAACTGGTCATTTATTTTGGAAGGGAGCAGAGGAAAAAAAATAGTGCTGTGTAAAAAAAGTGGTCACAAAAGGCTCTTAGCTTGAGAAATTTAGCCTGAGAAATTTATCAGCTTTGGGGATGGAAAACTCATCATTTATATATAAAAATATATCACTTTTAATTACACAGCCAGCTTCAGCTTTACTCATTAGCTACTCACGCTACTCTGCCAAGTTACACAGTGGCGAGCTGGCTGGAATATTTTATATGGCATTTTATCCTGGATCAGAAAAGTCAGCATATGGCTCCATCAGACTTTGTTTTCCTCGGTCAAAGGGTAGGGAAATGAATGCAAAAAAACAGAGAAATGTGGGAAGATAGGATGGGAAGATGAAGGTGAGTGCCTGGGAGTGTGCTGGTACATTTGGGATGAGTGGCTCGTGGGTGCCTCTGGGTCTGCAGCTCTTTGTGGGAGTGTGCTCTGCTCTGGGGCCGTGCAGCCAGCGCTGATGGTGAGGGACCAGAGACGGGAGCATCCCGGGTGAGGGGGCTCCACACTGATTTGTTTAGGTCTGACCCTTCTTCTTCACCTGGGTCACATCCACATCTCCTCCTGACTTATGCTTACGCCATCTTCAAAAACCTCTGATAAGGCCCTGATTCGTTGCTGGGAGAGCCGATTTCTGCACCTAATCACTCTTGCTTCTCAGACAGTTTTTCTTAATGCCTTGCCTGAAATATTTCCATTTGTAGCTTCAGGCCCCAGCACTCCTTGTTTTACCATTTCCACATCATTTGAATAATCCCCCTTTCTCCTTTGATGGTATTTCCCTGGAGGTATTTATAGCACTATCACACTCCCTATTTAATCTCCTTTCTTACAGGCTGTATAAAATTAAAATCCCTCCTCTCCTCTCCTTTGCCTGCTGTGCTCTCTCAGCTTTGTGTGTTTGTGGCAGCTTGTTTTGAGCTTGGTGTGACCCCTCTGATACCCTGCGAGAAGCCACGGCCCAGGGCAGCCCATTGTGGTGCAGCAGTGCAGGGATGTGAAGAGTTCGGGGGTCACGCAGTGTCTTGGAGGGTTTGAAAGGACCTCATGTAGTTTAGGGCATCTGTCAGCAGTTCCCCAGGTCAGGAGAGCTTTGCTGGGAAGCGCAGTGTGGTCTCAGCAGTGCGTCTAAGTTGTTTGGTATGAACAATGCTAAGATGACCCCAAAATGTGCCCGGTGTTCCTAGGACACCATAAGACGATGGCGCACCCTGACCAGTTGGATTTGCAGGAGGTTGGCGGGGTGCAATGGGTCCTGCTGGCTTAGCTACTGAAGCTGTAGAGAGTCACAGGCAGCAAGGGATTTGGGAGAGGATCTTCCTTTGAGATTTGGGGTATTTTCTGAGCGCAAAAGCCCCAGCAACAGGAGCTGCTCCAAGCATGGGGGACCCTGGAAGGGCACCTCAGCACCTCCACTCCTGCTGTGAAGCCACACAAATACAGCCAAACAAATATTCTGCCGTTTTTACCCATGGAAAAGGTCAAGCAGAGCACAAAATGTTTCAAAGAAGAATCTTTCTGGTCTCCTACTCCATCCCTTCCACCCGCTTGCTGCTGCCTCCTTCTCCCCTCCCACCCATCCCTGGTGTCAGAAGAGCTCCATCCTCTCCTGCTGAGCCATGCTGCAGCCTCCAGCCCTGCGGGTGGGGAGCAGAGGGTGTCAGGGGCAGCACCAGTGGGAAATTCTAAATCGAGGTTCTTTTGCAGGGCCAACCACATCTCTGGAAACAATAGTCTTGCAGGAAATGTCAGGTTTTCCTTCTATTTATTTTTTTTTTTCCCATGTCAGAAACTGAAATGTACATTTTGCATTCTGGAAGAAAAGTCAAAAATTTCCAGTGAAAATGGAAAATAGTTGATGTTTTTAGAACTCCCCTCAAAGGAGGGAGACTTTCACTGTTTTTCTTTACCTACGTTCTCCCAGGCCAAGGTGGATGGTTGCACAAAGGTACTGGAAGTCTGCAGACCCTGGGTTAGAGATACATGGCTTTACCTCTGCCATATGCCAGCTACAGAGGTCTTGTTTCTTCCTGGTCCAGCCATGATTGACATTATATCCCCAGAGATGGTCTGAAGCAGAGGGAACAGCAGAGAGCAGGATCTCAGCAATACATAGTTCTGTTGCCGTCTGGGTAAGCCTGAAGCCATGGGCAGCAGTGGGGAACAGGGGCTGCTCGGTGAAAAATGCCTGTACCCAGATGGATGTAATGCCCCCACTGGGCAAAACCAGATTACTGGGGAGATGGAAAATAAACCTCTGAAATGCTTGTATCTAATCAGTAACTTTATAAAGGGCTCACTCTGACAGCATGATACTGACTGATAGGAGGCTTCAAAACCTGGGCTGGGGAATATAGGTAGATGAATACAGCTTTTGCCCTTGAATGTGAAATGTTCCATTCAAATACAACCCCCCATTTCCCTTCCCCACTTTCTGGCAAAGGAACTGGGAATGGGAACCTGTGGACAGGGTCCAGTGCAAATGTGCAAACGGAAGGTTCCTGCTGAAACAGAGAAACGGAGAGTTTGTGGCTCCCACAGCCAAGTTTTGGGTGGGAGCTGCTTGGTTTTCTAGCAGATGACCCTGTTGCTGCAGGTTTTTTTCCCCCACTGGAAACAGTTCTTGCCGAGCACGGCTGCGCAGGGCTGCCAGGACACCGGGGCTGCAGGACAGGAGGCTGAGAGAGCTGCCTCATGTTCCTTTCTGGCTCATAGCACCCAACACCTTGTGTCACCCAGTAAACTGGAATTAATGGGCAAAGTTCACAGTAGCATCATTGTTTTGCATGTGTGGGATATCGAAGGCAGCCTTCCCTTTCTGCAGTTACCTAAGTGGCAAGAAATCAACGGACGCTTAGAGCAAAAAGAAAAAAAAAAACCAAAACAACAAAACCCCCCAAACCCTCAAGTCTTATGTCAAACCTTAAGTCATATGACAGCGCAGTAAATAATGGATCTGGTGACCTAGACCTGCAAATATTTACATTCCCTTGCCTTGGCTGATAGCAGGGGTTCGTCTTACCATGTCTCACCTAATTAGCAGAGGGCTACAAGAATCCAGTGGTGGGTTCTGGTTTCTTTTTCACCTCGTTTGTAATGCATGCCGCTCTCTGGCTTGCCATGTAGTTTGCACATGGGTACACGTCAGTGGTAACGTATGGGCAAGGTGTGTGGTTACACCCGGGGACTGGCAGGACTCAAATGCATCAGCAGCTCGGAGGCTAGGAAGAAGTTCCTGCAGCCACCCAAGAAGGTGCTGGCCTCGATCCCCTTTTAATCTCGATTGCAAAACCTGTCTGAGGGCTGCCAGAGACACAAAATTCACAGCAGACTGTGAGCACTGTGATTTTAGGACTCTTCCACCCCAGGGGCTCAGCAGGCTGTAGCTCTGCTCCTCATAAAACCCTGCCCGTTCTGCTGCCTGCAGTTCCTGGCCCATGTTCTGCCCTGCTCCATGCCCAGGCACGGTTTGGGAGGGTGCTGGTTGGCACAGCTCAAAACCTGTGGTCAGGAATGTCATAAACAATCAAACTCTATAGATTGCAAGTTCATGTTCAGGCCTGTGTCCTGGTTTGGTTTAGTTGACACGTACAGAGGGAACTTGCTGTAGAGCAGGACCATTCTGTGCAGGTGTAGGGATGTGTGTGTGGTAGATGTGCTTAGATGATTAGAAAAAAAAAAAAGACTATAAAAAGATGGAACAGTAACTGGCTAGAGTTGATAGAACTGTGGTATGGTGAGTGGACAGAGGATGTCCAAGCTAGCTCCAGTCCAGCAGGTCTGGACGTGGGTGATGAGGAGCCAGACCTGCTGTGAGGTTGTATCTCCCTGTGGTGGGTGCCTGTGAGGATGGGACATGATTGCCTGATGCTGCCTGACCTGGCAGAGAATGAGGTCCAGGTCAGGACACCCTGTCAATGGAAACTTTTCTTCATTTTGAAAAATGCGGTTTAAAATTCTCCTTTTGATGGCAGCCTAAGTTCCTCAAACAGCTTTTAGCACAAATGGCTCTGACACAGATGTGTGATGAAATCGTCAATATGACCAACGATAGCAGGTTGGGAGTAAAAGGTTAAGTCTTCTTTACATCAGTAGACAAGATTTTTGTGACACAAGCCCTCCAGGTCAGAGGTAGGAAATGCCAAAGCAGGAAAGAGGAATTTCTTTGGTTTTTTGTGTTTTGGGTTTTTTTTTTCCATGGCATATCCTCACCCCTCTTTCACCTATGTCTATGCCTCAGGCAGTGCCTCAGAAATTCTCAACCGTTTAAAGGATCACACATCTCTTAAGGAAAAAAATAAAAAGAAAAGTCTTTCTAACCCAAACAATGGGCTGGCAATGGGGTTCTAAAGTACTTAACACTTAAGCAACAATGTTTCCATTTTTCTCTTAAATCATAGTTTACTCTTTATATTTACAAACACTCTAACTGGGCACAGAAAGCAACCAGGTGCAGACCTTCCCTTTCCATTGCACAGAAATGGAACTGTGTGGCTTTGTAATTGCGTTTGTTCTGTGGACCAGCTGATGTTCATAGACCATCAGTGGTCTGCAGATCACAGCTGAGCAGCTCTCCAAGCCCACCCGTGGTGGGTGATGTGCTGCTCTCCAGGAGCCTGCCTGGCTCATGGAACGTACACTATGAACCCTTGGAGCTGAGTAGGGCTCTCTTCCCTGCCTGCTCTCAGCTGCTGTGTGATATGAAGACGTATCAGAGCATGTGTGCTTTTAGGGCAGGCTGGAAAATCACCCCCAGGGACTGTAGGGTGGAGGGCTTTGGCTCCATGTGCTGTCATTAGGTAGGGGATAGAGAGGGACTCAGAGGCTCCCAAACAGAGCCTGGCTTTGGTGAAGGCTGTTAGCTGGAGAGCTTGCTGCTTTCCCTGAGCTCTTGAGGTCCTTTAAACACTATGAAGGCCATTTAAAAATGATCTTATTTGTTGGTTAGACCATTTTACCCATCGGATGCACAGATTCAGCCTTGCTGACAGCCATGTTGGTGAGGCTTCTACTTTCATAGCCCAGTTCCCACCAAGCAATCAATCAAATCTGTCTTTTTCCGTCTGTAGATCACTTCATCTCCAGCAACAATGCCTGAGGAAAGCAGGATGTGTGGAGCACCCCTTGAAGCGTGCACAGTCACACATGCTGTCCTTTCCCAGCTGCAGCTATGCTGGGGAGAGCCATCTCTTTATTATACCCTTTTGGCTGCTGCTGAGCTGCTCTTGTGCCTGTCCCCAGCAGTGACAGATTGAGCTTGGCTCCTTCGGCTGAAAATGAACAGTGTGGGCCTGGTGGCAAGCCTGGAGCTGGCAAAAACCCCGGGCAGGGAGGCAGGCTGGGACATGTAGGGTGCTCGCCTGGTACCAGGGCAAACACCTGCAGAGACACAGGCTGCCACGCGTGAGGTGGGTGTGCGGAGAGGACTGTACCACGTGGCTCTGCGTGTGCCTTCACACAGGGCTCTGCTTGCCCCAGTTCCAAAACTCCTCCTGGTTTTAGCTTCATTCTTTATCCTCAGTCTCTCACCAGAAATGGTAGGCACAGGAACAGACCTCAAGATCAAAGATGGGCAGTTTTCATATCCTGAAAACAAATCTCGTGTGTATATATATTATTTTTTTTTTGGTAGTTTTTTTGTTTGTTTGTTTGGATTGCTTTTTGTTTGGTTTGTTTCTTTTGTGGTCTTCTGTTGGCCAGGTGGCTGAAAATGGGAGGTAAAGTATTGCTCTAGGTTGGATGGGTGTTGCCTGGTCTGAGAAAGAAGGACCCAGCGACTTGCAGACAACCTGACTCTCCCCTCCTGCTCTGCTGATCACCTTCTGTACCTGCACGGCTCTGGCCAGGCAGCAGGTAAAGCCTGGGCACTGTGTGCAAAGGCCAGTCTTCCTCCAGTCTGCAGGTATTGCTTTAAAATGCCCTTTTATTTACTTTCATGGGCATTTCAGCACCATCCAGCACTGCAGAGCCCATTAGCTCCACTTCTTGGCTGAAATAGCCTTTGCTTGTGCTGGGGCACTCAGCTGGCTCTTTCCAGAGTCCAAATAAAACTTTAAATGAAAGAAAAACAGCCTGGGAATGCAGGGTTGTGTGGAACGCAGCTGGGCCAAGCTGGCCCAGCATGGAGGAGCTCTGTTGCACAGGGATGGCCTTATTTCACTTCCTCTTGATCCTGGTGTGCAATGATGCAAAGCCCTTTTGAATTAAATTATTAGGCTGGTGATAAGAACATTATGCTCAATTTGATGGCGTTCCGCTAAAATGTCACATACATGATTTATATGGAGGAAGGGATAAAAAGAGGGGTACAATTATGAGGTTGACCCTACATAAATTAAGGAGAAGACTCGCCCCCACCACCACCTTCCCCCCAAAGCCAAGCTGGTTTTGGCGGGGTGGATTGGGTTACCAGAACAACACTGTTTCGTGTGGAAATGCTGAGGGAAGGGGAAGCGGGGGGTTGGAGGTAAAGGGGCAGGCTGGGTGTGCGGGGTGGCAGCAGGAGCGGATGGACTGGGCTGGGGAGGGAAAACATAGAAGAGTTTAAGTCTGTACAGTTGTCAGCCAGCAGCAGTGGCACTCGGGAATGAGTACTAAAGGAAAACAGCCCTGATGCTGCGTTGTGTGTATGGCTGTTGGGCTTTTTATTGGCCAAAATGCTATCCCCAGAATGCGTGCACTGAAATGTTTCAGTGAAGGAAAAGCTGCTTCTCCCTCATCTTCTTGATGTGAGTTGTAAGCAAAACAACTGCTACCTGATGTAGGCTCTTTGTCAAAAGCTGGAATAAACCTATCCTTGTATCCTTCAGTGGCCTTTTCTCCCTAGGGTTCCTGATGCCAAGGAAAGAGGTAGTGAGGAGGTGACTAGGAGCAGCTGAGGACATAGAGAGCCAACCAGAAGGTTGTGAAGGTGGACTTGAGTGGTGCAGCAGAGCCTAGTCCCTTCCAGGAGGCTGTGAAGGTACACAATGAGGCAGTGGATGTGAGGGGATAGAGCAGGGACACCAAAGCACAAGACACATCTGTGGCTAGCTAGGGTTTCAGAGAAGGTTCATCTGTTCTCCCTGCCATGTGTATCAGGCATGGTTTCTAACCCATTGATAACCCTTGCATTTTTGCTGCTGCATGGATCTCCATCTTCTGCCTCCGCTGAGATGGCAGGCTGAAGGACCTTTTGGTCCTTGAATTCCTTTGTATTTCTTTTGGTTCCTTCTCCATAAGTCACACCCATTGTCTCCGCAGGGCTGATGGGGGTCCCGCTCTGGCTCTCAAAGGTGAGTTTGATAATGACATTATGTGCAGCTAGAAAAGAGCCACATTTCCCCATGGGTAGCCCCAAGAATGTGCATTGAAATTATGACCTATTGGGCCTTCAGCTACTGTGTGCTGGACCCCACACAGCCCTGTGAATGCCTCTTTATCTTACCTCGCCTTGCTCCCTGCTTGTCTAGGCTGGGGGCCTTGCATCATTCTTACAACACTTCTCAGCCTGACCCGTAATGCCCTCGGTTGTACAAACAGTCACATGAGTGAATGTTATTCATGTCTCATACAGAGCTTGTACTATGTCTTGCGCAGCGTATTACAAACTTTTAAAAAGAGAAGCAACTGAATAAAATCCAGTCAGCTTTACTCAAGGGCCAGCATCCTCGCTTCTTGTGCTGCAGCCAAGGAGGCTCCGGCGGGGCTGTAATTTGTTGCTCACAATAGCTCTCTGTGGCAGACGGGGATGGAGAAAGCTTCCCTTCATCCGGCAGCGATGGCAGGGCTGCAGCCGCAGCGAGCTGGGGCTGCAGGCGAGTGCATCCAGGCGGGCTGCCGAAGGCATCGGATGTGGCAGCGAGTCTAATTGCTCTTTCCCAGTTTCCTGGGCTCGAGATAGTCAGGTCCCCAGTGCTCTTCAGGTTTTGCAAGCCAATGTCAGGTGCCAGGGAGCCTAAACCCCTGCATGACCCATCCCAACAGTTCAGCCCAGCCAAAAGTCCCTCAAGCCCCCAGCGATAGAAAAAACCCCAAGCACAGGCATCAGGCGCATCAAAATCTTAATTGCCATTTAAAATCTTCTTCCCAAATTTGCAAGGCCAGGTTTATGTATTTTAATATTGAGCTTTAAAATTAAGCTTGATGCTAAGACATACTGGCTCGGTGATAAATGGTGTGTGGAGAAATGTTTTATGGGGCCATCACAGGCCACTTTATCCATTGCCACTTCCAAGCTGCCAATTTGTTCCTTATTTATTTTCAGAATTAATTTTTATTGATTCCTTCCCCTTCCATTCCCCCAGCAACACAAAATGTGAGAAGAACAAACAAAAGCGGGTGCAGGAGGACAGGACATCGGCTGGCTTGGGAGATTGCAGTCAGACTCGTTGTGCCACCCCAGGTCAGTGGTTGAATTGGGGCTGGAAGGGGGGTTTTGAGCATCATTACCCCCCGAGTGCCCTGTTGACCCGTGCGACATGAGCTGCTGGCCCTGGCTGTGGGTCCAAGTGCTTCTGCTGTCTAAACCATCACCCAAGGCAGGATGCTCATCAGTGAGAATGAGGGTTGAATAAATAAGGGAGAGAATGGAGCTCAGACATGGCGTGGGGTGGAACAGCCCCCATTAGTCCTTGTCAGCGGTGGAGGGTGATCATGCAGCCCTGCAGCAACCGTCCCCCCTGGCTCTGCAAAACTGATGGGAAGGCACAGGAGGAATTGCAGTTAACCTCTTATGCCCGGACTAATCAGCTGGCACAGCATCCAAACACAGCTCCTTTGAGCCTGGTGAGCAAAAGCCGGGGGGAAAGTGGCCACTCAAGAGCACTGAGTGCCCCCTTCTCTCCCCTCCCCATGGGCATGCCCATGTTAGAGGACCTGAGTGCTTTTATTTTGCTAAACCACTTTGAAGTAGAAACCAAATTGCATGTCTCCCTCTTCCCCCCAGCTCCCATAAGCTCTCCTGGTTTTAATTAGTTCCATCTGATGTTCAGAGGCTTCCAAGAAATAAATGTGCTTTTAAACTAGTTGAAAAAAGTGGTGGTGGCAGAGCATAGGGAGCTGTCTCACCGACACACAAGCTGACAAGGGACACGCTGTAAACACAGAGCTCTGCCTGCAGCCAGGCTCTATGTCCCCCTTTGGCCGTGGAGACAGCTCCGCTGCGCACGTCTGCCGCGTCCATCAGCTGCAGTTCACAGCCAGGTACCTTTGAGTGGTGCGCTGAGATAGAGGATCGTGGAGAAAGATGCGCTAGCCTGCTTGCTGTACAGGCTTCAGCGTTGTTCCTTCTGCTCCTCCTCTCACTCTGCTTTGCTCTGTGCTTTCTGTCTGTAGTTCAGCTTCTCAGCCCAGGCTGAAAGAAGCAATAAAAGAAAAGAAATAATATCCCATAGGCATCTCGTCTCGTTGCTTACAGATGCTTCACCTTGCTGTATACAAACCTTTGCTGGGGAAGACTGCACCATCCCTGTCGGAACATGGAATTATTATAAAGTCCTAACTTAGCACAGACACCAGGTAAGCAGAAAAGGAGGCCAGAGTCTCACAGGAATGGTGCTAGCCAGAGTCCTTTGGGACAAGAGGGACCAAACTCCCTTTGGGGCTTGCACTGCACATCTTCCCTCCTTTTCTCCCTGTCACCCCTCCATTCTTAGGCCACTACAGTCCTCAGGACAGGCTGTCGGAGGAGGATTTTATTCCCACACAGGTTAACTTTTACCTTGGTTTCCCTTGCTCTCCTGATAAGAAAAGCCAGTAAGCTTAGCAGCGTTTGCTCTCTTGATTTGGGGAACAGTGACTTGGACCATATCCCTCTTATCTTGTAATTAATCTCTAATTGTCTTCTGTTCTGGTTGTCAGGTATTAAGCTGCAGTGTGGCCGTGACTGTGGGTTGGGTGAGTGATCTGGTTGCAACTGCACCTCCTGGTTCTGACAGCATCCCAGTAAAATTCCAGGTGGTCTTACTGCAGCCTGGGCTCATCTCCCAGGGAGGGAACAACAGCCTTCTTCAGATAGCCTGTCTTGTGAGCATCTTATTCAGGTACCTCAAAACCACTTAAAAGAGCCAGACACGGAGGGGTAAGTCTTATCCTGCCAACATAAAATGTGTGCACTTCCCGTCTGCCTCCTCTCCATAAGGCACCTCCATGTCTCCCTTCTCCAAGGGGCCCTGATGCTGAAGAAAGCTCCCACCGCTCTGCAGCTGGGTGGTGATGCCCCGGGGAGGCCATCACCTGCCTCAGTGATGTAAGGTCTGGGCACCAGGTTGGTGCTTGTCACATGCCCTGGGTCCGTCCATCTCATTTTCGGGGACAAGGACTTTCTGGGCTCTGTAGCACCCAACAGGTACCACTTGTTGTGTTCCCAAGCTGTGGGGTGTCACACACTGACTGATGTTCAGGTACTCCAGGAGTTACTCTGTTTGCTCCATGTCTGTGTAATGCTATTTAATATAAAATATGTAATACATACAGGTGCCTGCCTGGGTCCTAACTTTGTCCTTAGGTCTCTGTTTTTGCAGTTTCCTACATTTTAATAGATATCGTTAGAAATGTTGGGCTGGGGTGGGGCATGGGGTGGGGGGAATCCTCAGACATCCACTCACTAAAATCCTCCTTCTCCCTCGTTAAGGCAGGCTCACATCTAACCACTGACAGGCTCACATCTAACCACTGACAGGTTCAGCTTTGGGGAGAATTTAACCCAACATCCCCACCTTGCAGCACACAGCACCTCTGAATTTGGGCTACAGCAGCCAGGACCGTGCCGAAAAGCGTGCAGAATCATAGAATCTTAGGGGTTGGAAGGGACCTTTAGAGATTGAGTCCAAACCCCCTGCCAAAGCAGGATCACCTAGGGCTGGCCACACAGGAACGCACCCAGATGGGATTTGAAGGTCTCCAGAGAAGGAGACTCCACAACCTCTCTGGGCAGACTGTCCTAGGGCTCTGTCACCCTCACAGTAAAGAAGTTTCTCCTCATGGTGAGGTGGAACTTCCTATGTACTAGCTTACCCCGATTATTCCTTGTCCTATTACTGGGCACCACGGAAAAGAGACCGGCCCCTTCTACTTGACACTCACACCTTTGATATTTATAGGCGTTAATAAGATCCCCTCTCAGCCTTTTTTTCTCAAGACTAAACAGCCCCAGTTCTCAGGAATGGAGACATGCTTGTACTTGTCCCTTGGGAGCATCCCTAGGTGAGCTGGCAGGGCTGGCGCCCAGCCAGGAAGGGGTTAAGGGGCTGGTGGGGGTGAAGCGGGCCCGGGGCTCGGCCGCGTTTAAAGGAAGGGGCGGGCGCAGCTCTGCCCGCTTCCCAAAACGGCGACGGGAGCTGCCTGAGGCCGGGCAGGGCTGGAGGTAGGTTTCTGTTGGCCCAGACTAGGTCTGCCCGTGGCTTTTTCCATGCTGAAGTTCCAGCAAGGTGCTGGTCAGAGAGCAGAGCACTGGTGTGAGGCCCAGCTGCTGCTGTCCTCCTTCTCTCCCTCCCTGAAAGGCCGAGTTTTGTGTCCCAAGGAGGCTGGTTGCAAGGAAATGCAGAGATTGGGTCTGTCCGGGGTAAAAACACCCTTGTAAGCTCTGTGCCAGTAGCACATTTGTCCTGAGGACCCAGGGAAGCTGTCCCTGGCAGGTTTGGGACAGGCCTGGATGGAAGTAGCTGTCTCAGCTGTGGGGGGTTTGTGTGTGAGTGGTTGCACACAAAGCTAAGAGTGGGCAGCTCAGATCCTGGTGGAAAGGGGGAAGTCTCTGGAGATTGCAGTAACTCCACTTAGACCAGCAGCAGACTTACTCCTTCAAGCCTTGCTGTCTGCCTTCTGGCTTTATACCTGTGTTTTTATTGTTGTTAAACATATCGCTGTGCATTTGTCTGGGTAGAAGATTTTTTTGCGTTTTCTTAATAAAATCTCACCAAGCACAAAAGCCCTCAAGTGCCAGAAGGCTGGTGGAGCCCCACTCAATTACAGCACATCTCCTGAAGTGATTTCCTCCTCCAAAGAACTCTTCTGCTATCAAGTGTGATTATGTGGTGTCACATTTGCGAGAGCTCTGCAGCTGGGATTCCAGCTGCTCTTCCCTGGGCAGTGTCCTGTCTGTGAATGATTAAAAAGAATATATGAAGCACCAAGCAGACTTGATCACTTGGTCACTGACAACAGACTGGGAGAGGAGAGGAGGCTTTAAGGGAAGTATTTTAGGGCATGTTTCAGTGGTGTAAAATCTACAGTCTGTGGGAGAGGTGAAAATGCATTATATTTGTACACTGTTGGAAAATGTTGTATATCATTTTGTTGTGCAAAAAAACCCACCACAAACCCTTGGAATGCTTCAGTTTTTACAACCAGACATTCTCATTTTGCTTTCAGATCTGGTTCAAAACCTGGAATTTCCTTTCTGAAACCCTGGATGATCTGGGAGTCAAGGTAGGCCTGTGAAAGGAGTGGTGTAGATTTTTCTCTGAATGACTGCTGGTACTGACAACTTGCAAATTGTGGCTCAGTGCAATCATGGTTAATTAAGGCAGCCTGTGCTGGTATTGCAGTCATCTAACGAGGAAATGGGAAACACCATTCTCTCCCAACTTGTTGATGACTGTGCTTGTTTCTGTTTTGCACTTCATTAGCCCTTCCTCCACACACCTTGAAGCTTGATCTTGAAGAGCAGTGTTTCTTGCCATTTGGTCTTGGATTGGTTTTGGACTTGAAAGTCAAGAGAATAGTCTGGATGATACCTAGTCATGGTGGTTTGCGTGTCTTTGGGCTGATGCAGGATTCAGGTTCTCACCCCTTGGTTGTCTTACCTTTTGGCATGTGGCTGAAGCAGAATGATGCCTGGGTACAGGATGGTGTGTTGCTGTGCCTGAGGAATGAGAGGAGAAACTTGCAGGAACACCTAGTAGAAAACAGCATTTACAATCCACCAATTTGGTTGCTTGGGTGTCCCAGTTTCCACAGGTGATGGGTGTTGCAACACAGGCCACCAAATGAGGGCCAGATGTCTATAGTCTCATCTCACTTGCAGAAGCATTTCAGCCAGGATGGACAAACTCTGATTTGCTGAGGAGAGCTGAGACATTGAGGGCTTTGAAATGTTACCTCCTCAGCAGTAGACTAGATGACTTCAGAGGCTACCCATGCTTTGTGTCGTGTTGCTAGTCCTGGGGACCTGTGGCTTCAGGCTCCATCTCAGTTGCTCAGCATTTTCTATGTTCTGCCTGTGCCACTTACCTTCCTCCTCTTCCCGGGGTGCTGCAGTTAGTGCTTTTGCCCCCAGCAGTACAGCAGGCACTAATATATTGGTCTTTGTAAATATATTAACAAAGTTCTAGTCACAGGGTTTTAGTTTAGTTGTTGGACAACTAAATGCACAGCATCTCAGGAGACACTGAGTGCCCTTGTCGCTCATCAGCTTCTGCAGGTCTTGGTGTCTCACCAGGGTCGAGCCCAACATGATTTGTACCAGCTATTGAAATGTTCGTGATGCTCTGAAGCTCTCAGCACTTCTCTTGCCTGTGCTGTGGACTGGTCAACCCCAGGTGCTGACTGAGTGTGCTGATTCCAGACAGATGGTCTCCTTGGACTTCTCCCTGACGTGCTGGTCCTGCCCCTGTGTCTGTCTCTTCCCTCCTGACCCTCTCCCAGCCTGTTCTTTTTCCATCTTTTTCTCCTTTTCTTTGTCACCTCCCACCATGCAGATCCTCTTTTCCTGCTCTTCATGCTAAACTGCCTTGCTACACTATATCCTCCCAAATAGCTTGAAGCTCTCTGGGATAGTAACTTAGCCAAAGGGATGTGAATTTTTTGGTAGAAGATGACTCAAGGGAATTGTACTGTTCCAGGTATCAATTCTTGACTGGAAAGTTACCTATGCTATTGCAGTTTAGTCCAAATGCTTTATTTAAGCTTTGATTTCAGCTGCTTTGATTATAGTGAAAATGTTTTCATGAGAACGCTGAGTCTTCAGAGTAGAACAGAGCCAAGTTCAGAAATCTGCTTCACTGAGGATGAGATTTGTTTTTTTCAGCAGTTGTAGGATCTATCTAAACTTTCGAATAATGTAATTTTCTGAATATGGTGAGATGCTGTAGCAGATGAACACTGTATCTTACTGGGGTTTGCTGAGTAACAACACTGTATAATTAAGTTAAGATAACACCTTGGTGGTAAAAATCTAGTCAAATTAACAAGAACTGAATTCTCTGAACACCACTGCCAAGGCTCTGCATGTTTGCAGCCATATTTTATTTTCTTAAAAAGTACTTTCTCCTTGGAGAAGATGTACTATCTTTATTGGTTAGGGAAGCTGGAATTGCCTCTTTGGAAAACATTTTCTAATAGATTTTCAAGCATGCTGGTTTTGCTTTCGGATTCCTTTCAGTTGCAATAATATTTTAACAGTTGTTTCTGACAATTGTGGGCAAGCATTCGTAGATCTGTATGCTCTGTGGTGGGTGTTGTCTGTAATCCTAAACAAAGCTCTTAAGACTTAGAGCTCCCGGTTTTCATGGAAGTGGCTTTTCATCATGTCTGATATAGCTGTAATTGAAGAACGAAACACTGTGAATACATACTTATAAAACTGATGCTCTATCCTTCAATAAATGAACCCGTGATTGCTGGGATAGAGCATCCGGACTAGTTAAGCAACAGCAGAATGCTACTGGGCTCTGCCCTGGGTTCTCCGGGTATAGCCTTGTACAGGACAGCACTTAAGTATGTGCTTAACTTCTAACATATGAGTAGTTGCACTGAACTCAGTGCATCTACTATGGGTTTGAAATAAAGCACTTGCTTGACCGCTTTGCGTGGTTGAAACACATGAAACTTCCCTAAATCAGAAATGACTGCGTTCCGCCTTTCAGCCCTGCAGAAATCTGTTTTAAGTCCTTTAACATGTGCATTTTGCTGTGTTATGAGGCAGTGAGCTGTCCTGAAGGCAGCCTTGTAGAGAGTGTCTCATAATCATCTTCAGTAGAGCACGGGGAAGCTGAAGAAGTTCAGATTGAAATGAGTCATCTGTTACACCGCTTCCACGCGCAGTTGTACGTGAGCCCTCAGCAGGACCGGCCATTAGGAAAGAACGGAGCTTGTTTGCAAAGCCCTTCTTTGGGAAAAAAGTGTGTTCTTCTGGCTCAGAGCAACGTCGCGTTATACTGTTGGAGAAGTGTTTATAAAAACATCTTTCACATATTCCTGCACACTGCATGGGGAGATGTGAAATCCTTTTCCTCTTCCTTTCATGAAGCGAGGTGGCGCGGGGGGAGCGGGAGGTAACTGGTGAGCTTTGCTGCTCAGCTGGTAGACTGTCTGGAAGGGAGCCAAGGGGCCTGGCTTCAGTCCTCTGATAAGTCATCAATTTCTTTCTCACCAAAAACATCTGGTTTTGGATGCTGAGTTATGAGCTAATATTAAATACAAAAGTTTATAGCATCACATATATAATATTGTTGATTAGAAGCATCAAGTAAAGTAATTGACCAGAGGGGACTTGGTGCGAGCAGCTGGTAGAGCATCTGGAGGGGAGCCAAGGGGCCTGGGTTTAATTCTCAGGTCATCTATTTCTTTCTCACCAGAAACATCTGGATTTGGATGCTGCAAAGCTACAGACTATTGTCTCATGCAAATGTTTCTGGGATCACACTTTTTCATGGTAATGTGATTCCAGGAACATTTCCATTAAGAATTTACACCCAGAGAATCCTGTGTCAGCTCCCAACAAGGAAAAGGTGCATTCCCGGACCCTGCTGAAACCAAAAGCGAAGTTCACTCCGTGGAGTCGTGGTTTTTAAGCAGATTCTGTATGGATGCTGTTTTGAGTAGCCTGAAACATGTATTGAGGTTGACCCTGCAAACCTGACACTGCCCTAGAACACAGCAAATTAAGGTGACGAGTTTTGTCTGTCACTGGTGCCCGTGGCTGCCAGGGTGCTGTGTGAGGGATGCGTCCCAGCCTGGTGTGGTCAGAGACTGGTGCTGCCCTGGCCCAGGCTCTGAGCGCTCTGGGCACTAGGTGTCAGAAGAGGCTCATGCTTGTGCAGGCTGAAGTCTAGTGGCTCATGGTGAACTTGTTATCCACCAATGTGCGCTTGTGGCCAAGGTGGCCGGTGGTGTCGTGGGTTGCATTAAGAAGAGTGTGGCCAGCAAGTCGAGGGAGATTCTCCTGCTCCTATGCTCTGACCTGGTGAGGTCATATCGGAGTATTGTGTCCAGTTCTGGGCTCCCCAGCTCAAGGGAGAAAAGTAACTACTGCTGAGAGTCCAGCAGAGGCTACAAAGATGCTTAGGGAGCTGGAGCATCTCTGTGCTGAGGAAAGGCTGAGAGCCCTGGGGCTGCTGAGCTGGAGAAGACTCAGAGGGGATCTGATCAATGCTGATCAGGAGCTAAAGGGCAAGGTCAAGAGGATGGAGCCAGACTCTTTTGAGTGATGCCCAGTGACAGGACAAGGGGCAACAGGCACAAACTGGAACCCAGGAGGTTCCACCTGGACAGTAGGAGAAACTTCTTTGCTGTGAGGGTGTCCGAGCCTGGCCCAGGCTGCCCAGAGAGGTTGTGGAGTCTTCTTCTCTGGAGAGATTCCAAACCCACCTAGATATGATCCTGGGCGCCCTGCTCTGGGTTGGATGAGATGATCTCCAGAGGTCCCTTCCAACCCCCACCATTCTGTGAAGCCTGGTGACAGTCCCACAGCTTCCTGAGCTGCCACCAGCCCCAGGGCTGCAGAGGAGCTCAGCACTGCTCCCACAGCCCAGACGTGGGGAGTTTCCCCACGTGGGGATCTGTTTGCAGTGCTTCATTTCTCAGTGATGCATTTCTCTGCTTTCTCTAAATACTTTGGTAGAGGCTGCAATGTTGGATAAGCAAAAAGTGAGCTCAGATGTAGAATGGGCAGTCACTGCTCTCTGCCTATTCTTAGCTCCTTTCCCCCAAGCACTGTTCCATCCCAGTGGGAGGCCTCTGGTTGCTCTGGGCAATCAGAGGGTAAATCCTCCCAAAGGAAATTCCTAAAAATTGACTTTTACCCATTCTGCAAAGTCCTGCCTGGATTTCCCAGCCAGTGGTTGCTGTTGGTGAGCAGGGGGGTTGGATCTCACCTGTGGCAAGCTGAAGAGCTGGCCTCTGTGAATTAAATCAAACAGTTATTAATAACTTAGTGCTGAGTGTGATTTGCAGAATGGAGGTATGGCACCCAGCTCGGGAAAACTGATTTTACACCATTCTGCTCTCTGTCAGCCTCGGTGGTTACATTTTGGTGGCCCTGTGCCTGTGTAATCTGCCCAGGTCTGTCCTGAGCCAGTGGAGAGGTGGCTCAGGATCCATCTGTTCGCTGGAGGGGCCTGTGGTTGTGAAGCTCTGTCTGGCTCACTCACACACCGGAGTTCAGATTATCTCTTATTTAGCTTCCCTTGTTTTAGCTATTGAGCAGCGCTAACGTGAGAAGACACTGAGGAGTGTGCCGTGCTCCAGTCCTTTGCCGTTTTTGCCTTTAATTTGTTAGGAAGAGGTGCAGCCATCTCTCCTGAATTATTCTGCCAGATTTCTCACAAGGGGTCTCTTCTTGGTTTTGCTTAAAGAAAGAAGTGGCCAAATGGAAATAAAATACTAGTCTACCTGATTTTACCAGCTGAAATGGTTTAGAACATCATTACTAGGCTAATTCCATCATTCCTGCCCTTTCCTCCGAATAAAAATACCGTTTAAAAAAAGAATCAGAATGGGACATTTCCAGAGGAATATTACATTTCATAAGTATGGATTTTAACAGCCAGTCTCAACCAAACAATGCACTATATGGTGCCAGAAATAATAAATCAGTGCAGCCCTCAGGACTGAAATGGAGAATTCCCTCTCCCCTTGTAGCTCCTTGGAACTTTAATCTGAAATATGCCCTGAATCAAAGGATAACTTATTGGTACACAGGAATTCCCATGCTTGGTCAAATCTGATTTCCACAGAGTCTAGCACTTTGCTGCTAGCGGTGGCCAGAACCAGATGCTGTAGAGAAAAGACCAAAACGAGTTGTTAGTGGAGGAATGTTTGTAGTAACATGTCTACAGAGAACATTTAATTTTGCAAACTTTTGTAATTTAGGAGGGACTTCAGTGCACCTGATCTTAGCAATGCAGAAATTGCTGCCTGGTCCTGCAGACTTCCTTGGTAGCGGAGAGAGATAAGGGCGTCTCCAGAAGGCAGTTCACCCTATTCTAAGATGTATTAAGGCTTATTATTGATTTTAATTAGAGAAAGCCTTAATGTTATCTAAAGATAAGTGCCTAAGCTGAGGCATGAGGAGTCCTAGTGACCTTTTTCTGCCCCTGAGGGTGGACACTTCTGTCATGGCATCCTTCAAAGGTCTTAGCTATGGAGGGACATACTTGCCTTGAGATGATTTCATCTTGCTGTGAGGGGAAGTGATCCAGTGGCTGTTGCCTGGGACTGTTGCTCCATTTCTTATGCAACAGCTATCTTCTGTAATTTGGGGCAAATCTGGTCGCTTCAAAGGATGTGGGAATTTACCTCCAGTTTATTAAGAGGAGGTAGTGAAAACAGTTGCAAATTCCTTCTCATGAGGGTTTTGCAGGGTAGGAGATGCCCTCCTGATGTCTGGTCCATCTGCCCTGCTCGTTAGAGGATGTTCCAAGGGCTTTTCCTCTGGTATTTTGTTTGTTAATCCCTGAGCCAACCCTGGCTCTGCTTCTGGGGTTGAGCAGTGGGGATAGTTGGTGAATTTGGTTTCAGAGATGCTCTTGTAGATGTGTCATGTCTCAGTTCCTCTGAAAAGCTCGTTTTTGGTGTAATGGGAAGATTCAAATGGAGTATGGGATTCACCTTTGCCATGCATTATTCTGGGTACTGCTTTAAAGCTGTTTTGTAATTGTAATGGAATTTGAAATGAGAGAATTGTGATTTTTGTGATTTCTCTCTGTGATGATCTCGTCAGAACTAAAATCATTCATGCTGTTAGCCCAGAGGTTTTTTTCTGACTCAGCCTGTTCCCTTTCTGCTTTGGCCAAAGTGCTGCAGACAGGGCATTGCACCAGGGCAAGTGCATCTTACAGCTTCGTGCTGCTCTCGCTTGGATTTCACAGCACTCACCTTTCTTTTACTTTGACCACTGAGCAGTGATGTCCCCGCCGAGCTGCCCGCAAGGCCTGCAGTTTTTCTGATACATATAACTTGTTCAGGCCTCGTTTACTTCCTCTGTTTTTCACTATGCTGCATTTGTCAGAGTGAAATTTGCTCTTTGTGAAAGAGGGAGGTTATTATTTTCTCCCAACTCACCTCCCTGTATAATTATCCAGCTCCGATGTGCCCCAGGCTATGCAAGATCTCAGCGTTATTGTTATTAATAGCACTCCCCCATCCCAAGCATGTACATTTGCAACAACTTCCCAGCAGATGCAAGCAAGGCCAACCACCGAGTCAACAGGAGGACTCTATTATACATGTGCTTAAGTGTTTGCAGGCGCTCAAGCTTAGGTTTTCACAAGCAATTAGTGATGTTGTGTGCCTCAGCTTTGATGCTTCGTTCTGCACGTTTGAGACCGGGCTGTTTATTGCAGAGCGCGGAGCTCTTGCCCTTTGAGCATCGGGCCCCTTTCAGGTGTCGGGCTGGGCAGGCAGAACTGGGAGTTTGCTGGTCGGTTTGCTTGGATTAAGAGCTCTGGCAGAGAGCTTGTCAAATGGTATGTCTGTAAGTGCCTTGGATGGATTGAATGATAAATGAATTATTGTAGACACTATTCCCCCTCCATTTTCTTACAGGACACACAGAATCCTAGAATAGTTTGAACTGGAAGGGACCTTAAAGATCATCTCGTTCCAACCCCCCTGCCATGGCAGGGACACCTCCCACTAGAGCAGGTTGCTCAAAGCCCCATCCAACCTGGCCTTAAACACATCTAGTAATGGAGCATCCACAACTTTCTTAGGCAACCTGTTCCGGTGTCTCACCACTCTTGAGTCAAGAGCGTCTTCCTGATTTCTAAGGTAAATTTCTCCTGTTGCAGTTTGAAGCCATTACCCCTCATCCTATCACTACAAGCTCTTGTAAGTGCCTCCCCAGCTTGCTTGTAGGGCCCCTTCAGATAGTGGAAGGCCACAATAAGGTCTCCTTGGAGCCTTCCCTTCTCGAGGCTGAACAACCCCATCTCTTGTTAGCCTGCATTCGGTTCTTTTCTTTATCCATATTAGTGCAGATCTCTTAATCACATGTCCCTCTCTGGACAATCTATTATGTCTGTGTGGTGTGCTAACCTACTTCTGTCCTGTGCGGACAATATATGACATCTGTAGATATTTATCCGTATTTGAAAATATAAATATACGTTTTAAAAGCAGTCATGTGGCAATAAAGCGCTGAGCTTATTCTTTTCAGTTACAGTATAAAAGTACCACCTAATCTAGCCTTACCAAACGCTGCTTGCTTGTTGGCCTGGAGACAATAACTGCTTGGACAAACGAATCAAATACCTTTTCTTTCCGTGTATATCCTACAGGTATGTCTTAACAGAGGATTTTCTACGATAGCATTGCCAGGCTTGTTCAGCTCATGTTCAGGGCTGGATGCCTAAAGTTTTGAGGTAGGCACATCCTTGTTCATTTAGTATGGGTTTTATACTTATTTAATTCTTTTAAGTGAAGAAATCTTGGGTTAAGCTTAGAATTGGAGAAGGATTAAATGGGTTTTGAAGAGGGGAGTATTGCCTGTCTGCTGGGAAAGGCAGTATAAAAGTGAGACCTGGGCTTGGGTTGTGTTTTGATCAAGAGCCAGTTTCAGGTGCTAGTGAACAGGATTTGAAAATGGGGCTTGTACCGCTGATTGTACAGTCTGTGCAGCTTAAGCAAAAATAATAAAGCCCAGGATCATGCAAATATTTCAGTGGGAGTTGGAAACCTGAGCTGGATCTGGTCCCAGGGCTGTGGTGAGGAGCTGAGGCTGTCTTGGTGAGGAGCTGAGGCTGTCTTGTTGCCACAAAGGAGGGAACCCATCAGGGGATTGTATTAGAAATATAATGAGTTCTGTTTGATTCTGGATTAGCTTTGGCTGGCAGTTAACACATCAAGCATTTTGGCAGCGGTGAATTTCGTTCCCTTTCTCCAGTCCTTCTCCTTTAGGGCAGTTTCAACAAAAAGTGAACTCCTTGTATGAGCTGAGCTGTCTGGAAGACTTAAGGGTCTGTGGTTCAGATGCAACTTTCCCATTGGTGCCCAACAGATGTGTTATAAAGTGCTTGTGAGCTGTGTAGAAGTGCTGCTGTTTTGAACTCCTGCAAACAGTCAACAGACTCACATGGGAAATTAAATGAGTGTAATTTTGCAGAGAGATACTGAATGTGGCTGCTAAATGAGCACCACAAAAATAAACCACAACCAACAAGGGCTGTTTGCTGGAGCAGCTAGGGAGGGGCATAAATGACAACTGAAGTGTGTGATGACTTGTAAATTGGCTCCTCTGATGGCTTGTCTTGGCTTCAAAGAAGCCTTGGCATTGAGTGGGAGCCCACAGGGATGCCTGGGGACTGGAGTAGCAGGAAGAAAGCCCTGTAGAGAGGGGATTTGAGGGGCTGGTGGAGGAACAGCATGGGCCAAGGAGATGTAAAGGATCTGTAAGTGGGGAAGAGCTGGAGAGGGTTGGAAGGGCTGAAGCATGCTGGGGTGAGAAAGGGGCTCTGAGTATAACCGGGTGTGATATTCGGATGCATGGCTGCTAGTGCATGGCTGTGGCTCCATGTCATGGCATCTGTTGAGGTCCTCTCTAGCCTATATATAAATCCAAGCACAACCCTTACTGCTCCTTGCTGTGGAGGGATGCAAACGGTTCCCATTGCAGGAGCTTCCCGGGAGCATCGCGGCATTGTTCTGATGCTGCAGGAAGCATAGGCTGTCTCTGAGTTTGTATAACCCCAACCTCTGCCTCTGCTCTGTTCTGAACCTCCCTTCATCTGTAATACCCAATTAGTGTTTTGAAGTGTGTGTATGTGTGGGAGAAACCAAATGACCTTTCGGGCTGTTGAAAAATGTCTTTTTACTTGAGTGGAAATGACTGCTTACAAAATATGTTTTCATTTGTATTGCTTATTTAAAATAAAAAAATCAAGTTCTATCTGAACCAGCTAAACACTGTTGAAATGACTGTTCAGCTGTTGTGTGACCTATAACGCAGGCTTTAATTCTATTTATTTTTGGTATTTTTAATACATACTAAATAACTTCTGGGGAAAAATGAATTGTGCAACTTACAACATATTGACATGAAAACAGTTTTGAGGGCAATTTGGGTTTCACTTTTGCCTACTTTTGACTCAACTCTGTCTTCTTGGAAAGAAAAGTCAACATTTGAGCTAAGGCTCCAAAGCTTGGTCCTTTTTTTACTGCTGAAGCTTCAGTCATGATCCTCTATTCTCCTGGGTAACTGTTAACCAAACCACAAATTTCTGTGGGTTTCAGAATCGTTACCCTTGACTTTGGTCAGTGACAGAGAGGGGAGCGATGTGTCTGCAGAGCATGAAGTGTCTCCTGAGAAGATGGGAACGATTGTCCAGCCTATGCGATTTGGGCTCCTTTTCATTCACGTCCTGTGTGAATGTTCTCCTCCTTGCTGGAATACCCGCCTGACCGTCTGGTTTATGTTTGCTTTGCTCCTGCTGACAAGGAGAAGAACATTTCGGAAGGGCTGGGGAGGAGGGTCTTGCAGGAGTCTTGCTCCTTGTGTAAGCGAAGCCCCATCAGCCGCATGCCAGGGGCTGCTGGTGCTTCCTGCTGACCTTGTGTGGCCTCTATTAGCAGAAGCAACGCAGCACCCAAAGCACAGAGGACTGCGGTATGTGCTGGCCCAACATCTGCTGATAGTATGGGCTGTGTCATAGCAAGGAGCGCTTTAATCATGTAATGAAAGCCACATTCCTGTAATTGTATAATATATGGACACAGCTTTGTAACATCACTTGTCTCAATGTGATACAAATTGGATGCAGAACCTTCGCCTCTCAGGCAA
The DNA here is from genome assembly GCA_013400335.1 of Eurystomus gularis. Lineage (NCBI taxonomy): Eukaryota > Metazoa > Chordata > Aves > Coraciiformes > Coraciidae > Eurystomus > Eurystomus gularis. The sequence goes on from VZZY01016650.1 coordinate 587,042, forward strand.
CTGCTTATTTGAGGATTATTATTTTTTATTATAATATAATTTCAGTTGACTCCTTCATTTGAAGCCCTTGTATTTGCCTTGATATTGCATTGGGATTAACCCCTTGAAGCTCTGCTTACCGTGACCCTGCCTGGCACCCAGGTGATTGCACAGCTAATGGGCAGGCTGAGTTCTGCCCGGTTCAATAGCTTTCACATCTGGGTGGTGAATAAAAGTATTCCCAGTTGGAGCAGTTAAAAATGGCATAAACCCTTGTTCTTCAAAGCATGAAGCAACCACTGGTTGATTGGGATTAGGAAGGAGTGTAGTACAGGCATTCTTGCAGCCTTTCCAGAAATAAATACTGATGCCGGAAAGAACCAAATGGAGAGCTGGTCCAACTGGGACCTGACAGACTGCAGCAGATGGGCTCTGGACCCGCACAGGACTTGTCCTGCTGGAAGCAGAGCCAGTGCTGCTCACTGGAAGAGCAGAGACACAACAATCTTGGCCAAAGCGGCAGCAGCTTTCGCCTTAGTACTGTCATGGAGTAAAATGGGGTAGAAATCTCTTCATGTAGCAACTGATGCTTAGTTAGTCTCTGGTGTTCTGATAACGAATTGCTTTGATGCTCCTTTTTAGGATGAAGGGTTTGATTTTAAACTGATTTTCTTTGCTTTCTGTGAACTAACTTTTCTTGCTGGTGTCCTCAATCCAAGTGGGACGTTACAAACCGGGTCATGGGAGCCAGGTTTAGTGAGAGGTTTTTACAAGCTGCAGTGAATTTGGATTAAAAAAATGTAATTCATATTTGAACAGGGAGGTGGAAGAAGGAAGACACTTGATTGCAACAAGAATCAATTTCCTCTACTTGCCCTCCTGACTGTTTTTTCTCTCCCCTGATGATTACAGGTACTGTGTTTCTGGTTTAATTGGGGATTTTCCCACCCAGTGCTGAAGCAGACTGAAAGTTGTGCAGCCTTTTTCCTCCCCTCACGTCACCACTGGGCTTTTCCAAGGAGGTTTGGCTGACTTCTCCTTGCATTGTCATCCCATTTGAAGTGCAACAATATCTTAATTTCTTGAACTGTACTGAAGCGTGAACTTGAACTTCCTATTCCTCAGCTGAAGCCATGACTTCAGAGGGACTGTTTCTTGACCTTTTGAATCTGTAGACTTGAGCAGTTCTGAACTTCACAGCAAAGACAATAGAAGCTGCACACCCTGTGGTGTTTTGCTTGTGCTGATAGATACTTCAGAGCAGCCTTTCCTTGGAGATCTCAAAAATTGAGGCTCTATTTCACAGACACTAGCTAGAGCCATAGAGGGGTACTTTGCAGAGGATTACAAGACCAGGGATTGAATCCTTAGGGAGGAGAAGGGACTTCCCATGTCCTAATTCTCTACCCGCTGGTCCATGCTGCTCAGACAACGGGTGCTCGGCCTCCTGTGAGCCTGTTGTGGCAGAGGGATGTAAATAGTTTTGCTCCTGCTTCTACTAATGTAACTCTGGTAGATCTGCTGAAGCCAGTGAATCTGCTGGGTTGAAACAGCCTGAAATGAGGAAAGATCTGCGGATGAACCTTTCAAAATATCTAGGACCCCTGTGGGTCTGAGCTCTCTGCTGGCATCATAAACTGGGTTTCAGCAGCTCTGCAGTTTGGAGGACACTGGCTGAATGACCTTGGGAGACTTGTTTCATCTTCCTTGGTTTCTGGAGCTATTGAAGTGAAAGCCCTTTCAAAGAAATATAAATGCTCAGCAAGTGCCTCAAATGAACCGTCTTAGAAATTGGTGTTTCATCTAGCAAAAAGCCTTCTCAGAGGGGCACCTGAAGTAGAGGATGGGCTTGGCTGACCTTTGGAGCAGACTGGTGCAGCTGAAAGCATAAAAATGTTACTTAGACCCACCTCCTGGTGTAGGTGCATGCATACCTGCATGCCTCTGAACACGTCTCCACATGCTACACACATATATGTCTGTCAGCATGTGGGTGCATGTCCAGACACCTGCATGTGTGTAGCTGCAAAACTGCTGCTTTTATAGTTGTGCGTCTTTCCAGGGAGCAAAGGGAGTTAGATGGGAGAGGAGAAATTTGTTGAGGAGTAAAGAAGTGGGAAGAAGCAGGCAGTGTTTGTATGAGAGTCAAGTGGCCTGAATATGAAATTTTATTCTTCAGGAAAAGCTCTGGACAGACAAGAAGCAGGATTGCCACAGGCAATACTTCCACTGCAGGTCCAGAAAGCCAGACTGAGCTCTGATGCTATAATATCTATTGAATCTGAACAGATTCCCATTTGTAATGATGTAAATTAGTGAGATTGTTCAACTCTTGTTGGGTGGCTTCAGCAAGAAGTTACATCTGATCTTACTCTGGACCTTGTTGGGGCTTTGCAAATGTTTAAAAGTGATGGAGATACCTGCTGGGCTCTGGGCAGAGCTAAGCCTGCTCCCTGCTGAGGGCTGAGAGCTTGGTGGACCCTGAAAAGTGGAAAGAAGCATAGGCTGGATAGGGGCAGCATGTGTCTGCTGCAGCCGTGGTGTCTTGTGTTGAGGAAGATGATGCCATCAGTGTAAGGACCCCTCCATTCCCCCGCCACTCCTTTTCACCTTGTTCCTTCCTTTGGGAGTTTCAGAACTTTAAATGTGCTCAAGTAGCAGATCTCAGCAGCAGAGGTTTATGTTGGACATTAAGAAAAAATTTTCATGGAAAGGGCTGTCAAGTCCTGGAAGAGGCTGCCCAGAGCAGTGAAGTCCCCATCCCTGAAGGGATTTAAAAGCCGTGTAGATGTGGTGCTGAGGAACCCGCTTTAGTGGTGGGCTTGGCAGTGTTAGAGTAATGGTTAGACTTGATGATCTTAAAGGCCTTTTCCAAATGAAGTGATTCTATGTCTAAGATGATGCATGTATGTAGGGACAGTGCCTTTTTATATAAGTGGGGATGTGATTTGTGATTTACAAAATGTATTTTTTTTTGTGATGGCACCAAAATATGGGGAAACCCTTCTTTGTTTTGGTCTGACCTCTAGTGGGTTTTTTTTTAATCCTTATCAAAAAAAGTAAATATTCTTGCCAAGCACATTTTAATTTAACTCCTGGCTAAACACTCTGGTTTAAAAAATACATATATATTTAAAAGAATGAAGTTACCTCTGGAAAATTTAGCATAATTCAACTCTAGGGTGCCTGCCCCTTATTTAGAAATGAATTACTATTTCAAGTTTAATTTCAGATTTTTCCCTTGATGAAAGCATTAGGGGCATTTGACCTGAACTTGTGAAGGGCTTAAGTCAACCTGAAACACCAGACTGCTCAGGAGCAGAATTTCATCCCTAGCTAATGCTTCCTTGGTTACTGTACCAGCTTCTCTGGTGATGGATGTCGTGAGAGGTCTCAAACTGGACCGTTTTACTCAGGTAAAAACTTATTTTCCCCAAGGAGATCTCCTGTTCTGCATCATTCTTCAAGTGTTTCAGGATGCTGTTGGGAGGGAGATGTGCTCTGCCCAGCTGCAGTGGTGGAAGGCCACTCTTCTCCCAGATGTGCTGCAGGACTTTGGTTAAAAGAAATGGAGTAGCTCCAGTGTGGTGCATGGCTTTTGAAATACTGAAAATAACCCCAGATTATATGGAGATCCATGTCTTCTTCAGTCCCTGAGGGCGTGTGAAGTCTCAGCCCAGGTTTACTCTCTTGTTCCTGAAATAATTTGTGTCATTTCTGCCAGGGGAAGGTGAAAGGGTGAAGCGGGAGAGGGGAGCCCTCTTGCAAACACGTGTGAAGGAGGAGACAGTGTGGATTTATATTCTAACGGGGGGAATTTGGCTGTGGGACATCTGAGTGGATACAATCTGATGAGTTTCATTAAGACTACACCTCATTCTTTTAATTAACTTCTTGTTCTTGTCCTTGGTAAAGTAGTAATTACTTTTTAATTAGCCCAACACTGCATTGCAGAGCTAGCCAACCCTAGCCTCATCTCACGGAGAGGTGTCATAAGAATTAAGTTAATTAGCTTGTCACCATCCCTGTAAAATATGGCTCTGTTTGGCAAAAAGGGGGGAAAAAAAGACCCTTTGCTGTTCCAAGGTTAATTAAAAAACACGGTGCACGGGAGTGTCAGGTTGGAGAGAGGCAGATCCTGGAGTTTGGCTTGTGCTGTAATTTGCATCCGATGTGGGCTCGGCAGCAGAAATCCTCTGTATTGCTCCATAACTCACTGATTTCTAGTGGTCCTCTTGCAGCCTGGGGCTTGGGGTCAGCTCTGCAGCTGGGCTTGTGGCTGTGGATGGCAAGAGCAAGTCTGGAAGTGGTGGCCAGCCAGGTCTGCAAAGGAGATCCCTCCTGTCCTGGTAGTTGTGGTTGTGGAGGTGGGAAGGGATCTGAGATCTGAGCCTGTCACCATAGTCTTCTCTGCAATTTCTGCAGTTTTCACTAGTGAAGAGAGATTTTTCAGGTTTCAGCATCTCACAGAGTTTGAGTGTTGGACTAGATGGGAAAAAACCCCACAAAGATTTAAGAATTTGTAGTATTGATCCATTCCCCCCCAGCTGTTTTGGTTAAACTGAAGAGAGTTCTGTAAAAATGAACAAAGGGTTGGAGAAGCTGTTTTCTCTGTCATCCATCGTGAGAGACTTCCCACCATGTTTTGGCAAGCCCTGGTCCCTGACAGCCTGGGTTAGCCCCGTGTCTCTGCAGGAAGCATGCTCACCAGTGTTCTGCCGTGGTGTGGCAGCTTCTCTGCTTGCACACAGACCCCCGAGAAATTAGGCTTTTTCTTCAGGCCTCATCTCATGCTTATTTGACAGTTTAGCATTAATTTTTTTTTTAAAGGCAATTTCCAGCTCTCCTGATTGAAGAGATGAACTTGAATATGTGATCGCTGTAGGATTTACGGCTGTCTCCTAAATCTCCCCAGATGATAATGGCTCTGCTGTCTTTGCTCCAAGGGAATCCTTTTTTTTTTCCTGTGTTTCCAATTGCTACTTCTCCTGGGTGGACTCTGACTGTTCATTAATACATTTCCCTGTGCGGTGTCCCAGGACAGAAGGATGGTCCTGGGAGTCGTCCTGCTTGCCAGGGATGGGCTGGGAGTTTAATCCATGCAGCCAGTTGTCAGAGGCAATTCATTGATCTGTGGAACATTTAACCAAGGGTAAAGGAACCTCCAGCAGCTGAAGGAGCAGCATTGAGGGACGGGTCAACTGGACATGCTACATATTGGTTCAGGGCTCACATCAGAGGGATGTAGCTGATGCTACAAAAGTGTTTATTTTTTTGTGATGTACACAAAGATGACAGCAGATATTCATTGTGGTTCGATTCTAATTTTCATGTCATAGAAGCTGTTTGCAAAGAGCAGGAAGGGAAGGCAGGAAGCTCTTGAGGAGTTCTTGGTGTGGGATGGAAATCCTTCATAGATAGAATGGCTTCAAAACAGCCAGTTGTGGATTTGAGCTATGCTCTTTGGCAGTTTGCAGTACTGTGGCACAGGGGTGAACAGAGCAGGGTGTTACACAGCACTTGGAAGCATCAGTCCTGCCATGAGCAGAGGTGGGGAAGATTGAAGGGAGCAGGGGACAGGCTCTGAAAATGGCATGGAAGCAGCAGAGCTTTAGCCCTGAATGGACATCTGGAGCTGCCTGGGAGTCCATAACTGAGCCCTTGCTACTCACAGGCTGGTTCCAAACTGCTTGTCTAGGGGATGGCCCATGGCAGAGATGTTAACCCCCTCCTTAGCTGTCTCTGTCAGGTATGCCCACCTCTGCTGCTTGGCCTTCAGTGCTGCACTGGGTCCCATGGCATCTTGGAATGACTTTGAGTCAGGTTAAAGAAGGCTGGTAATATGCAGAAAACATTCTTTTTTTGCATTGTAGCCATTGGCTTTGGGAGTTTTAGGAGAAACTTCTGTGGAGAGCCTCGTACCATAATTTGTCTAACAATTCTTGAGGTTTCCTTCAGATCACAGAATACCAATGTGGTGGGGGTTGGAAGGGACCTCTGGAGATCATCTCGTCCAACTCCCTGCTCCAGCAGGTCACCCAGAACAGGGGGCCCAGAATTGCGTCCAGGTGCCTTTGGAATCTCTCCAGAGAAGGAGACTCCACAACCTCTCTGGGCAGCCTGGGCCAGGCTCTGCCACCCTCACAGCAAAGAAGTTTCTCCTCCTGTTCAGATGGAACCTCCTGGGTTCCAGTTTGTGTCCATTGTCCCTTGTCCTGTTGCTGAGCACCACTGAAAAGAGTTAGGCCCCATCCTCTTGACACCTGCGTCAGAGCTGAAGATATTTTTATAAAGATTCTTGAAGTATTTTATAAACTGGGATTATTTTAATGGGAAATACTGATGATATGATCACAATTTCATATAACATCTTTTTTTCCCAGAAAATTTTTGACTTTTCACTGAAAAGCAATTATCTTTGATCAGGAAATGGAAGGCTTTATGCCCAAAATACAAAATCATTCAGGTTAGACACCTCCATTTTTTTCATTGCAAAGTCAACATTTTCTGTAGGCAGCAGGCTGCTTTTTTTTGTGAAGAGTGTTATGTAATGAAAAAAGTGTATCTATCAGTAAAGCTTTGACAGAAAACTTATGACTGGCCCTGCTCTAGAGCAGCTGGCCACCATCAGAGACAGGATACTGGGTAGACAGGCCCCTGGTCTGATCCAGCAGAGTGAATTTTATATTCCAATGTAAATAATCATTTAAGAGGTAGCTGTTTGGGGCTCCCTTAAGCTTTCAGCTGGGGGTCTGCAGGCTCTGTGTTTCTAACTCAGCAGAGAAGGCTCTTAGTAAAAAGTGAAGGGGGGAAAAAAATAATTCCAGCAACCCCAGTGGTCTCCTTCAGAGAATAAGGATATTAACTTTGTCTTTAATAAAAACATAATGTTAACTAATCTACTGTGAAGAGCTTCAACTGCAAACTAGCAATTTACCAGTGAATAATTGGAAGGGGACTGAGAGTTGGAGGGAACTTGCAGTCATTAGCTGCAGATTAAACATGAATTAAATTACTTCTGATTGTGTCAATCCATCCATCGTGAGGATTGTGCCTTTCCAGCATTCCTCTGCCGAAGGGAAGAAAAGGAAGCTTTGGCTGGATTTGACGCCTCGCCTATAGTGGAGATAACACGAGAAGGTGGGATGTGGGGTGCCTGTGAGGACACAGATATTCTGCAGCGTTTGAAGTGGTCAAGGCTTCTGCTGTCTCTGGTTCTGCCACTGCAAATACTGCTTTTAGAAGTAGCTTTTTTTTTCTTGGATCCAAAAACATACATCATGGCTGTGTATCTCCAGGATATGAGAAGTGTTTCCAGAAGTGAGGCGGGATAATGCTGCATCCTAATGCTGACCTAGGTAGGTGTCCCTACTTGTGTAGGGAGGTTGGACTAGATGACCTCTAGAGGTCCCTTCCAGCCTGAAACATTCTATGATTCTGTGATCCCTGGGCAGGAGTGCAGAGGCATCCATTCCAGCTGAAGTTCTAGAATAAGGTGAAGAAGGGTTGAGGGGCTGTGGTGGAATCAGGTCCACTCAAGGCTTTGTATATACTCCCATGCATTTTTCTCAGGTGAGGAGCAGTCAGTCATGCAGGTACCTTGGTGTTGTGTCGGGATTGGCTCTGGATTCCTCAAGTCTCCGCTCAAGTAAGTGTCACTGGAACAGCCCCCTGAAAAAGACCTGTTCCTCTGACATCTCATAAAATACATGCATTTTATTTGGTACAACTGGTTATATTTATTAACCACATGGATTCTGTTGCAGTGCAGGTGAACACTCAATCCAAAATGAGAACACTCAATCTGAAATGACTAGAAGGTCTGAACCAAAAGCCTGTGTCCCATTTTTGAGGGCATCTGGACCTTGTGAATGGCCTTTGAAACTGTGTAACAGTAATGAATAACCTAATTCTGAAAATGTTCCCTGCCAAAATTGGAGGGAAGTTTGGAATCAGCATCCATTCCACTTGGATATAAGGTTTTCCTTCTACCTCCAGGATGTTTGCTACTAAACATGTAGTCTTGCCTGAAGAGACAGAAAAACGTCAGCAACCTGCAAACATCCAAAAGACCATTCCAAATTGCATGAACAATAAGCAGAAATGAAATCCTAATTGCATGGCGTATGGCTCAGCCCTGCAAACCTTCGTACTCAAAGGGCTGGCAGGTAATAACCGTTCAAACAAAGTGGAGGACATGTTAAGGCGATGCCTGTCTGAGCTATCAAACCTCATTGCTTGCAAGAAACACATAATCCCTTTTAATCTCATTCCTTGCATTCCGTGTAGCTGTGAGGCTGAGTTTCAGTAAAACTGATTTTCTAGCTGACGAGCAGAACTGTGAAGGAGCTTGGGAGGTGCTCTCAGCTCACTGCAGGGCACAGCAGGTTCCTTGCAGTGTTTGCTGTGTGAACGGGGAAGAGACAAGGAGCAGGACTATGCAGCCCACCTCCTCCTGCTGGTGTAGCTTTAGGGTACAGGAATGACTGTGTCTGGATGGACCTTGTTAGGAAGTGAATTTCAAGTTGTAGGTTTTGAAATAGAAGGAAACAGGAGTTGTCTTTTCCCTGTGGGATTAGACCAAGGGGCAACTTGTGGCCTTGTTGTATGTGGCCATGTCACGTTGATGGTGTCTTCTGTAACTTCAGTCCTCCAAAAGTTCTCAAAATCCCCATCAGGTTTAGTAGTACTCCCTGTTGCTACTTTAGTTTTTGGAGTGGTCTGTAATCAGCTGAGGGCATGTCTTCAATAGAGGAATAGGACTCTAGATGGTGATTTTAGTTCAGCATGGAAAGGCATAAGGCTTTAAATCTGGGAAGTAAAAACACCAAACCAAAGTCATCCCTAACCTGAAATTTTACCTTTCCTGAGATCTTCGGAATGGTGGGAGCTGATGTGGGAAATGCTGGCCTTTTGTATGAGAGCTATCAGGGTGTGGGTGCCACTGTACAGTAATAACCCAAGGATAGTGGGGGGTTTCTCTACTAGAAAAAAAATGTAGGTTGTACCTTTGAGTGCTTTACTGCACACCCAGTTTTGTGGGAATGAGCAGTGTGGGCTCTGGGGAGGATGTTGTGTTGCTGGATTAGCCTAGACTAGGCTGGGGAATATGTTAAATCCTGATGCAGGGCTGCTAAAGTCCAAGTTAGTTTTCACTTAGGAGTGAGTGGAGGTCTGCCCTAGTGAGCAGAACCAGCTCCTGGGTGGGGGTTCAGATGAAACCCCCTTGATATTTAGCTTGTGGAAGCAAACTGCCATGCTTCTATCCAGGTACTGTGATGGGTGGTGTCATGTGAATGCTTCAAAGATAGCAATTATAATAATAATAAAAAAATCTATCTCTGCCTGTTACCATTTCCCTGGATAGCTCCTCAAAGACCAGTGGTATTTTTAGCTCAAGCTTCAATCCTAATCAGTTTTCTTCTCTTTAATAATCTGCTGTTTAAAAATCCCAGACCAATTGTGCTGATCCTAAAACAATCAACTGTACCTGTGAAGGCTCAGTCAAATGAATAGGTTCTTTGGGCAACTCCAAGTTTAGCAGAGCTATTCCACAGTTGGATCGGTCTGCAAGACTTTGTCTGAGGTGTTCAGAAGAGCTTGGGATGTGTGGCGAAGGCTTGTGGCAAGTCCTTTTCTTGTGGAAGCTTCACCTCCTGCTGTAAGCAGCAGTCTGGGGTTTATTTTGCTTGCATGGCAGGAGAAATAATTAAGTATGTGGGAATTGCCATTGGTGGAACAAATCAAAGTTCATTTGGGGGTTATTTCATTAACAGTAGGTTAATCTCTAACTAAAAATATAATTTGGCAAAAAGGGAGTCGAAACATTCATTCTGGATAATGTTGAGATTCAACATGGTGACCTTCCTGGCTCTTCCCCAAACCGATTCACTTTTTTTAATACACTGTTTGCTGAAACTTTTTGGTCTGCCCTGGCCCATCTGTTGTTGAGCCCTGCAGATGGGATCTAGTTGAGCCAAGCACTTGGGCTATCACTGAGATGCAGCACAAACCAATGGGCTGAGCTTGGGCAGAACTGTTACTTTACAGAGGGCTGTGTTTGATAAAGCCTTCCTCTGCTAACTGGAGTTGTTAAAGGTAGGCTTCTTTTTGGTAGGCTTCATACCCTGTGAGCCAAAGCTGAAATGGAGTGAAGCAATCTGGGGGAGAAGCTGAGGGTTGGTTGATCATGAGATGGGCTGTGCTATGGAGGGACCTGGGTGCTGGTCTACACTGGGACATGTTTTCTTCTGGTTCTTCATGCCAGGCTGCCTTTAGTTGTGCTCTGGCTTCCTGGTCCCTGTAAAGGAGGCTGTGTACTTCAAGCTTTAGTGAAAGTTTGGATTTCTTTTTCTTTGCCTTGGGCAGCAGACTGGAATGAGGAGCCGAGGCCAGAGAGGCAGACAGTGACCTCTGCTCGGGGTGAGCAGCAGAGCCAGGTGAGCAGGTTCCTGCTCTAGGAGCAAACAGGGCCAGACCTCCAATGGGGTTAATTCCTCTGGTTTCATCCCAGGAGCTGGCTTCATAGTGGCTGTTCTACCTTTAGATGGAGTGAAATCTGGGATGTGTAAATCACAGCCGTGGAATATTGTATTAGCAAGTCTCCTGCTCTGTTTTCATGGATGGGGGGAAAAGAGGGGAGTGTCCCCCTGTCATAAAGGATTGCAGCAGACGTCATAGCCCGGGCTGGGTAGGGAGAACAATACAAAGATAATGACACTTCTCCCCTGAAGCACCTCCCTCCCTTTCTGTTTCCTCTTCCCTCTTTGTCTCGTGTTTCTGAGTTAAGAGGATTTTTTAGGCACAGTAACGAGCTCTCGCTTTGAACTTGGAATATGCATGCTGCAAAGAAAGCCCCTGGACCGTCCTGACTTAATATGCCCAAATATGATTAGTGTCAGACTGTGAAATATCGCTTCCTTATCTCTAGGAGCCAGCAGACAGGAACATTTCTAGGGATCAGGGTCTTTTTATTTTTTTGGCAAAACGCAGACTTTGAGAAGGAGGTGGCTTGTGCGCAGTCTCTTCACTTGCAGGATTCTCGTAAGCCTCTGGAGAATCTCCTTGTTTCTGTCTCTCCCTCTCTCTGCTCTCTTTTCATTCCTTGCTTCATCTCTCATCATCTACCTTGACACTAATTCATGATCAAGGGACATAATTTTCAAAATGGCAGAAGATTTGAAGTTGCGTTCCATTCTCAGATATGTCACCGTCTCCCCTGCAGCTGAGGAGCAGCCCCTTCCCTCTTGTTCCCCATCAGACTTGAAGAGCTTCTTCAAGAAGATGCCCTGGTTGCAGGAACTAATTATTTGGGCCATCAGAGAGGCTGCATTATTGCTGTTTATCTGCTGAGCAATGCTGCTTTGATGAGAAAAAAACCCACCTAGCCCAATTTATTTACATATTAGGGGTCTCACATGTCAACAACTGCAAACTGTGGATAAAGGATTTGTATCTCCTGTAATTTCATGGATCTATTCAGTGGTTTTGTTGGGCATAAAGTGGGGGAGGAGAGAAGGAAATTAGTATTAACATGTGTTAAAATGTATTTCTGTTCTCACTACTTAACTGTCTGCCAAAATCTCCTTCCTTCCCCCCAAAACATCCCAACTGTGTGGAATAATAGGAGAAACTCGTTACAAATATATCACTTCAATGCCTTGGAATGCTTTTGTTTCCAATTCTCTTTGATCTTGGAGATGGGCTAAAGATAAGGACTGAGACTACTTCAATATCTTCAGTCCGGATCTGGAGCTCACGATGTATGGTGAAGAGTTCTGCCGAAATCAGATCCTGGATTTTGAGCTCATTCAAGAAAGCAGGTTTGAATTGCAGGCTGCGGTTGTGATCTAGTTCTGCTTGCAACTTGGAAATGTTTAGGATTTAATGTATACATAGTTTAATACTCTTACATGCACCATTGGCCTCTACTGGTAGGGATTAGAGCTCTTCAGTTAAGTCCTAAACCTTAATACTGCTCTGAAAGACTCTTCCATTTAAGTAACAGCATCCAGCCCTGGGCTTTAAGCTGCTGGAGCACTGATCCTGCCGCTGCTGCACACTTCTAGGCCTGGCTGGTTTTGTGCTGACCAAAAAGTTTCTTGCAATCATGTGAAATGTCCAAATTGCATCAGAAATGTCCTTGCTATTTTAGACAAAACCATGAAACTGCAGGTACTGCTCTAGACAGACCCATCTTCTTTGAAACAATTCAAAGAGTAGATGTCCTAGTTGTAGCCAAAGCTGAAGGAGAAAAGGGTGAGAGTACTGCGGGAGGGATCATGCTGAGATTTTTAGCTCAGAGATTCGGCTGAACCCTGAAAATCAAGGGAAATGGTGGTGTCAGGAGTTTGTTGGCTTTGAACGTTGGAGTGGTATTTTTGAGCAAGGGATGGTCAGGAATTCAGGAAGCTCTGGTCTTCCACAAGAGTCTGCGGGTGAGTGCTTAGAAAGACCTGGGAAAATGTGGCTTATAAAAGAGAACAAATTCTGACGTTTTAATTTAGAGATGAGAAGACTGAGAGGAGACAGGAGGAACAGAGTTCATAAGTGCAAAAACTCTTGTAAAGAGGATCAGGAGGACTTCTTAATTGTGCCGCCCTAGTTTTGCGTTACAGCAGGGGCTGTAACAGGGAGGTGTTAGGAGAGGAGTGTCCAGCCGTGAAGGTGGCAAAACTCTGGAGTTTCACAGAGGCATGGAACAAGTGAAGGTGTTTAATAGTTGCTTGGGAAGCATCTAGCAGGAAAGACATAGGCAGAATTGATCCTGCTTTGGGGCACAAGGAGGAGACTGCAACAGCCTCATGGCATCCCTTTCATCCTTCCTCTGAAGATATACAGAAATACTGCTTTAATTCTTGATTCCCTTAACAGGCACCTTGAACCAGCTCGGATTCCTCACAATGAACTGCCTTTGTCTATGTTATGTTATAGTATTATTTGTTTTCTTTTTTCTTTTGGGATCATTTACCAGCCTGCTTTGTTCATAATGGGCCTCTTGTTTGACATATTCATTGATAACCAAAGCGCTATTTTCCTGACTGGAAAATACTGACTTTGAGGTTAGGGCCTTCCAATGTGTTCAGCATTTGTCAGCCCTTCTCCTGTTGAAGCCTGTGGCAATAATCCTATTGATCGCAGTGGGAGTGGAATTCATGGGAACAGAAAATAAAGGCAAGCCTTGGAAATCCTGCTCAGAGCATTTTGTGACTCAGATGTTAGAGGAAACATGATGTAATCCAGTGTCAAAGGCACTCTGAACCCTTTCATGAAGAATTTTTTTTTTAAATAAAAGTGACCTTTTAAATAGATTAACATTTTTGAAGCAAAAAAGTCTATTAGCGCGAAAATATAGGGTGTTGAATCACTTCTCTCAAGGTGTTGGAACAAACCCCAGGTTATTGTCTTTTCTTGCTAGGGAAAAAGCTTGACTGAAGCAAATACGTTTTGAAATATGGAATAGATTTCCTTGTCAGCTTTATTGCCATCAGCAGGGAAGGGGACTCTCTGGAGAACAGGAGGAGCCTCACCAGAAAGTAGAGGATTTGACACTGTGGAGTTGTAGCTGTGGCGATGGTTGACCATCTCCCTGTGCAGTGCTGAGTCGTGTGTGATCTCCTGCCCGGGGAGCAGGGAGTGTCCCGTGGCACTGGTGATTTCTGGACCCTGGTTGCCCACTCCTGTGACTTGCTGAGTGTGACACTGCCCTCTCTCCTGGGAGGTGGTGGCCAAGTAGATCAATAACAAGCGGGTTTCTTGAGTTAAAACATGTATAGCAACAGGAGCAAATTTTTAGAGGAAGAGAGGACACCATGGATGTGAAGTCCATTTGCCTTAGTGTGAGATGTTATTCTTTTTTTTAATTGTGAAGCTGAAGGATTTGGCTGTTTCCCAGCCTCCGCTAAGGAGACTCCTTCAAACCCCTCCATGGTCCTTTATTCCTCTGAGCTCACAGGTCACCTTCTACATCTCCCTGCACTAGTCCTGTGAAATGGCTGCCTGGTAAACTCATGAGAGCTGAAAGATTGCTCCCATCCTTTGCGTCAGCATATGTTCAGAAAGTTCAGTTGTAGCCACAAAATTTGCTCTGTCCTTTTTTTTTTTTTTTTTGAAACCATAATAACATTTTCTGTGAAAAATCTTCAAAGCTTTTACTTGTTCCTGCTTGATTTATGAACACAAAAAAAGCTGGTCGTACGTTCAAATGCCTGGATTTGTGGCTGTGATTGATTTTTGTATGTATACTTGGCTCTTCTCAGATTTTCAGTTCTCAAAATGCCAACTGGAATAATACACCCAGTGTGACCTCCGTAATCTCCCGCTTGGGTTTAAGTTCAGCAGAGGTTTCTGCACCCGTTCATATATGCTGAGTGGCAATAGCTCCCCAGAGTCCTGATTTCAGATTTCCTTCCAGCCTGACTTTTCCTTGCGTTAGGGCAGGTTTGCACCATTGTGATAGAACCAGAGAATGGTTTGGGTGGGAAGGGACCTTTAAAGGTCATCTAGTCCAGCCCCCCTGCAGTGAGCAGGGACATCACCAACTAGCCTGTAGGTTGATGGTTTTGAGTCTGGTCTTGGCTTCACAACAGCCTGCCGCACAGCATGGGATTGAAATGAGCTGGGGCAACCTTGTTGCTACGCTGTTTAGGTGCCTGCATTGGGTCCAAGTTTTCCAGAAAATGTGTGAAGTCTTATTTGCATGTTCGTATCAGAGAGAGGTGTGTGCCCAAGGATGGAGGCAGGTGTTCTTGCAGTAGTTTACACTGAAAATGTGAAATGCTCTGGAAGTGCGAAGTAGCTGCTCTTATTTTTTGTGAGGTTCGCTATGGCAGTGCAAAGTGTTACAGCCCAAAAACAAACAAACAAAAGCTTATTTTGGATCTTAGAAATGTTTCTTTTCCGAAGGCCGATTGGTGTGAGGTGTGAATTTTTGACAGGAGCAAAGAGTGGCTCAGTGAAAGCTTTCCATGCAGCCGGGTGGGACAAGACAAAACCTGATGGATGCTTACTTCCAATCTAGTACAGAATTTGGGAAAGTCTTTAACAGTAGATGGATCCCATGCAGGCAACAATTAGGATTTTGTGCAGGAAATATTACAAGCTACTGTACTTGGGTTGTTTTCTGACAGCAGAAACAATGAAGGACTGCGACACACCGCACAGCTTTCCATCTCCAGCTGTCTCGCTGCACTAACTGCTCCCTCCGTACCCTGCTAAATTCATGCCTTAGCTTGAAGCGAATTTCCCAATGTGTCCAAGGAGACAAAAGAACAAGCGTAACGGCAAGAATCATTGTTTGAGGCTCAATCCAAAATTGCTTTCACAAAAGCCAAATATCAGGATAGAGGTGATGTCTTGCAGGGAAGCTTCCCCCTTCCCCTAGAAACAGGCAAGCAAATAAAATAACAAGCCCGCAGCTCCCTGTGTATGTGAGTGCAGTTGAAGTGCAGCGTATTGCAGAGAAATCTCATGCAGCATCGAATTCGTGCTGTAGCTTCAGGGGATCTGGCCTGTGTGGCACTAATCAATGCCTGTTTGTCCCTGACAGAGTGATGTGAGGCCATACTGGGGCCCCTTGCAAAGACTTGTAGTGGCTTTGAGTTGTTACCTGGGTTTATCCACAGTTCCCAGTCCGTGTGCTGTGGTGTTAACGCAGGGACCGTGTGTGGTTCATGTTTTGCTCTTCAGCTGTTATGTACAGAATATGTTGCTGGGATCAGAGCATTCCTCCTGGCTAATAGCTGTGATGGGGTTTGCTTGGTGCTAGAATCATCCCATGGGTGTAATCCATGCTGGGGACTCCTACCAGTTGTCTTCATATGGGAACTACAAGGAAAATTAATCTTCCTCAGTTTGGGAACAGATCTGTGGGTTTTGTTTGCCATATTTCTAGGCTTCCTTCTTTTCAAGAAAGACCAACACCTAGATGCTGTTCAAGAGTTTTATGACGTGATAAAACAGGTCTGGTCTGTAGCTCTCGCAGGAGCCTGGGCCGTGGCAGAGAAGACAGATGATGGAGCGTGGCCATTGCACCAGCTGATGGCTAGGATCTGCACTTGCTTTGGGCAGCTGGTCTCAATACATGGGAAAACAAACAGCTCTTTTCTTGTTCTTGTAATCATCCGTATGCAGCCTGTGCATCTCCAACTGACTGTGCCTGCCCATGGGAAGTAGGAACTGCTGGAATGGAAATAGCTGGACAAAGAAAGGAGCAAGGAGTCTGTCAAGTGGTGACACTGGTGGTCTACCCTGGCCACCCATGGTCATTCTGGTTGCCTCAGTCCATTGCATCTGTCACCTCGGTTTAGTGAAGGCAAAAGTAAGATTTCCTGGAATCACCAAGAACTTGCATTGAATCAGTGGATTCTGATCAGTGTGCTTTGGGCATTAAATGTTCTTTGCCACTGTATTTGCTTTGAAACTAAGAAGATGAACCTTTAATTCCCAAAGTAATTATGAGTGAGTTTCCAGCTTTTCCAGACACTGAATTTTTGGGGTTGGAAAGGTGCTTTGCTGTCAACCCTACAGCATTCTTGTGTTGGAAATCTGCTGTGCTCTGCAGTGTTAGATTTCTGGGCACCAGAGAGTTGTGAGGTAGAAGCTGTACCTCATGGTGGCCGTATTGAGAAGGTCATGGCTTAACCCTTCCTGTTTGCTGAGATACCAGCTCTATGTGTGGCTAAGGATGGACAGATAACTATAGGACCAGAGAGGGGAGATGCTGCTGCAGAGGTTTGAAAGCAAGACCTGTCTGAAGGGCCACATTTACCGCTAACTGATTCCAACCTGTTCTCTCTTTCTCTGCTTGTTAGTTCAGAAATACCAAACCGGAAGCCCCTTAATAGCTCCAGGGCAGGTGGGTAGCTTAAATCCACCTCATTACTTTTAATGAATAAGATTTTGTCACTTTTCTGGGCAGGTGGCTAGTGCCAGAGTCTGTAGCCTTACTTTGAGGCCAGGAATGTGCTCTGGCCGTGTGTCAAACCAGCAAACCTTGTATGCAAAGGACTCTAAAGTCACTGTTGTGACACTTCAATAGATGGAGAAAACAAGGTCCCAAAGCAGGTGATGTGTAATGGATGGTGATGAGTGTTTGCAGC
Organism: Eurystomus gularis; assembly: GCA_013400335.1. Lineage (NCBI taxonomy): Eukaryota > Metazoa > Chordata > Aves > Coraciiformes > Coraciidae > Eurystomus > Eurystomus gularis. The sequence continues at coordinate 604,120 of VZZY01016650.1, forward strand.
ACCTTATAAGTGTTATCCCTTCTATGTTATCTGCATGTTAGAGGGGAGCTGAGTAAATAAATGAAATGCAGAGGAGAGTGAGTTGTTAGTGGAGGAACTTCTTCAGTCAGCTGCTTCGTTCCAGTTAATGTGAATATCAATGGTGGCCTGATGTTAAAGTGTCCCGGACAGTGCATACATATGTCTTTGTACACACAGTCAATGAAGGACTTTGGAAGCCCATACAGTCCTCTCTTGTTTCTTGTATGAGCCCAGAATAAGACTGACCAGAAAAACTATTGGTGCAAACCTGAATTCAAGCCTTTTACAATGCTCAAAAATCTCTGCTTTTTTCATTGCCTTCCTGGGTTTGATCGTAGTGGAAATTGAAATGCCAAATAGCAGCAATAAAACTAAACCCTCTTGTGATACTTCCAAGAAGAGCAGGAACTTCCAGAAATCTCCTGAGAAGGGTTTAGCTCATGAGGTTTGCAGCCCTGTTCAACCTAAATCAAGGAGTTTGGAGAAAGTTCAGAGGAAACACCCGAGCTTTTGAGCACTTCATCACACTGGGCCCTTCTAGGCTCTCCCATTACTGATGTCTAGTTATGCACTGTTCCTCATCAGAGGCTCAGCATGTCTCCTCCACAAATGAGCACTGTTCACCCCCCCTTTTCCATCCCGTGCTGTCTTCCTTCTGAGTCCTATTTCTTTTTAATTGCCTCTGAAGAAAAGTTACTTGCCGACATAATTTTCTCTTCGAATGATATTACAGCTTCTAAACCAAGCCTGGGTCAGCAGTATCACATGGATAAGAGACTCTTTCTCTCTCATGTGATACCGTTTTAGTAGAAGATTAAGCTTTTAACCCTGAAATAAAAGCAGCTTTCCCTCTCCTCCCTCCCTCTTGTTATCACTTCAGGTCTTTTTTTTTTTCCTCAGGCCCCATCATTTAGATACAACATCAATTCTGGCTGCTGGTCTACTGAGCAATCTATCCTGAGACTTGATCTGGGGACTTAATTAAGTGTGAAATTGAAGGGAGAACCGGGACAAGAAACGGACGGGGTCCTGCGAGGCAGGAATTTTATAAGTCGCTAGAAAGCAAAGTGCAGATGGATATTCTCCAAGATGCCAGGAAGTTATCAACTGTTATTGCTCAATGCCATGATGATGAAAGATAGTTAGGTACCTAGAAGGTATTGTCAGGGACTAGATATTTTGCTGTGGGCCTCCTGTGTGAAGCAAATGCCACTGCTGGCTTTGTACCTCAGTGGATGCAGCAACCTACTTGTGGCTGTGGATTTCTTGCTTCTCTTTGTATACAGCTTTGCAAGGCAAGAATGAGCCTCAGAAAGGAATGCTGTGCTCAGCTTGAGCTAATGCTCTTGGCTGCACAAAGATGTTAACTTTCTAGTAGGAGGGATGGGCTGGGTCTTGGGAAGTCACCTGTGCTGCTTGGTGCTGGGATGGTCTGAGGTGCTAAGTCCCCAGGTCTCCAGCTCTGCTCCACGTCATCTTACAGCCTCCCTTTCTGTCTCCAGAAGGATCTAAACTCAAAGAATGATGTCTGGGATGATGTAACGTCTGTTGTGGTGCTGGGGAGGGCTCCTCCCAGCACCTTGGCTGGTCTCTTGGGCTGGTCTCTTGGTGTGGGTTTGCAGTAGTGAGGGACTCGAAGGGCTGTAGCTGGCTGGCTACTGGTCCTGAAGCCCTGTGTGCCGGCCAGCAAGTCAGTCCCATCCCAGAATCTCTGCCCCCTTCGGCGCTGCCACTGGAGCTCTTATTTGTGCCACGTGAGCAGGAGGTCCTCTCCTCCCAGCTTGCAGCCCTGATGGCTCCTTTTGGTCCACAGTGGGTTTAAGCAGCAGGAGGGTGTCAGATGTTCCCACCTGGCAGGGAGGCCACTTGAACCTGCTCAGCACAGAGCCAGCAACTTAATCATGTCATGACAGGCTCCCTCCTGCTGGCCCTGTGACCGTTGGGGTTTGCAAGCCAAATGAGAATGCTTCCAGAGAGCCGTGCCAGTGATCTCCATCCCCCCTCACACCACTATTCCTCCCTGCCTCATGGAGAGAGGAAAAGAGGGTGATGTTCAGGACTCTGAGCACTTTTCCGATAATCCAGTGTTCAAAGACCCTTCCTGCCTACCCGCTAGAGAAATCAGAGCATCCATCCTTGGGGATCTCTGTTTTCTCTCACCTTACTTTTCCTTCATCCTCTCCTAATGTCATGAGATGGGTTTACAGATTTTATTGCTTTCTACAACTTCCTGAAAGGAGGTTGGAACAAGGTGGGGTCGGACTTTTCTCACAAGGAACAAGTGACAGGACAAGGGGAAATGGCCTCAAGTTGTTCCAGAGGAGGTTTAGGTTGGATAGTAGAAAAAATTTCTTTCCTGAAAGGGTTGTCAAGCCCTGGAACAGGCTGCCCAGGGCAGTCACCATTCCTGGAGGAGTTTGAAAGCTGTGTAGATGTGGTGCTGAGGGACCTGGTGGTGCTGGGTTGGTGGTTGGACTTGATGATCTTGAAGGTCTTTTTCAATCAAAACGATTCTGTGATTCTGTGGGGGTGCAGGCATGCAGCAAAGGTGTCCGTGTGCTTGGATGTCACAGTAGGGCAGAGCCTGTTGTGTGCAGGATGCTGAGCTGGCAAAGGCCCTCCTCAGGGCAGAACATCTTTGGTCCTCCCTTTGCCTCCTGGAGTGGTGAACTCCTGTGGGAAATGAACCCCAACAAGATGAATGCCTGGGTCTGTCTGGGGTGTGCAGAGGTTTCATCTTGAACACAGGCCAAGGTTAACATTTGAGTGAGGTCCTCAGAGTGTGGAGAGCAAAGTGTCAATAGCACTGAATCAGCAGATCTCTGCAGGTCGTGTGGAAACACAAGCAGCCTTTCTCTGTTTTCCCTGTGTGCTGGGTCTGGAGGACCTACAGCTCAAGGAGAGCTGTCACATCCTGTGGGGCAGTTACAGCCCTGCTGCAGGGTGTTTTCTGCTGCACCTGCAAAGCTTTGCTTTAGATCATGGGCAGCGAGTGGATGGGGCATGTGCAGCAAGATGCTCCTTCAAACTAGGTCTCTGGGATTGATGCTCGGCACACGGAAAATGCTTTTAGTGTTTTTAAGGTGAAAATCTCCTTGAACAAGTAGATGCAGATCAGGTTCATGAGAGCAGGTCTGAGCCTCGCAGCTGTGCCTTGGGCATAATTTCCTTTGTGTTGACTGAAAACTTTCTGAAGAGTAGGAAGTGCAGCCAGTGAAATCGTTGGTGCTCTAGTATTTTACATCGCCTGAGGATCTGGCCTCTGGCACTGATGATAATTGCCTGCTGAGATGACACAGCAGTAAATATTAAGCCTCAATTTAATGTTGTATTTATGTACAGTAGAAGCTGGCAGAGCTTCACTTCGACAAATTGCTTTTCTTATAAGCCCTCTAGAAACCTGGTGGTCTATCCACACTCCTCAGCAAAGGTTTAGTAACAGATGCTGTAGCCATGTCTAATGTTAGTAAGACTTCATTAGCTATATATAGCATGCTTCAGTGCACCGTGGTGTTTGCTCAGAGATAGCTGCTTGGAATTGAAAAGGAGAGTGTTTTGCGATGCATTTATTTGTACTTTTCTTGCTCCTTTTTGTCTGAAATATTCCATGTGGTTTCCTCACCTACAGTGTGAATTAGCGAGGTACTGTTGTATTAATCTCCTCTGGGCTCGATTCCAGTTTTCTTATTTGCACCGGCCAGGATCTGCCTCCAAGTGTGGCTTCCACAGGACCGTTTGTGGATTAAGATGCTGTTCTGCATAAGCATAACATAATCCAGCTTTAATTGTGGTTTTATAGTGACTGTAACAAAAGATGTAGTGGTAATGGGTAACTATAGACCTTTGGGTTTGACCTGAATAGCAGGAAAAGCTTTGCAGTGAGTCTAGGAGAAAAGATTGTTAAAGATGTAGGGGCAGGGGTGGGGTGGGATAGGTTGCAGCAGCTTCACTTTAGGTGCCTTGGATTGTTTAAATATGCCTCCTTTGTACGATACACTCTTTCTTCTGTCTAGAAAAAGCACGTATGTTATCCATGGCTGAGTATTTGTTATTGTGCCATGTGGGAAATTTTGAATTTAGCCATAGAAAATGGGGATTAAGGCAAGTTTTAAAGTTGTTCTAAAGGGAACTGCTGAAAGGACACGTGACAGATTTTGTTGATAGGAGAGCTGTCAGGACAAAAGACGTGGGGTGGAGCCTGTGAGGTGAGTTTTACGGCTGATTTTATGAAATACTTCCATTAGCGAAGTTGCCGCAGAGAGGAGGAGCGTGTTGGTGATGCACTGTTGGAGGCACCAGCAGAGGATTGGAGAAGTGGGGCCACTGAAGTGGTTTGACATTTAAGTGTAAGGTGATGATGAATTTATGGATTAAGATCAGGAATTCTTGCTGTAAAATGGAGGCTTGCTGGCTGTCGATGGCAGAAATGAAGGAACTATGTAAATCAATCACAGATGCCTTCAAGACACCGGCACAGTCAGAAATCCAGTACACAGGCTGTCACCAGCAGCAATGAGGAGGCACCAATGTCATGGTACGTGGTGGCCGTGCGATCTGGAGTCCCACATGTACTGCTGCTTGCAAATGTTCAGAAAAGAAAAATTCCCAGTGGAGCAGGTCTAGAGAAATCTGGGTGTTGGAAGAGATTAGGAGCGGGGTTATTTTATGTGGACAAGGTCTTGCATTCTCTCATGCCACAGGTTTTCTTGTGTTTTGGCCCTAGCTTTGTATCATGTCTGGTCTAGTCTGTAGATACTGTAGCTGTCCAACTTGGTATCTTCCCTGCTATTTTGGGATGAGGGCTACGTGTATTGCAGATCACATATGAATTTGATGCTAAAAGGGGAAATACCACAACTTGATAATGGGGGAGTGGAATGGATATGTTTTAAATTTGATAACTATCCCCAATGGACTTCCCTGCAACTTCCAGTGAAGCATCTGGACGTGGTTATGATGGGAGGTAACTGGACAAGGTGTGCTGCTGATTTATCCAGTTGCCATTTCTTGTGTTCAGTGTATTAACTGATCAAAAGGTGCTGGAAAAATAGAGAACAGAAATAAGAGAAGGAGGTGGAAACAAGAAAAGAGCAGTGAACTCCCTTGTGAAATGATAATCCAAGACACACACACCAGAGGAAGATGCTCGAGAGCTGGCAGGGCTGAGAAGGTCTTGAGCAGATCAGTGCAATGCACTAAGCAGCTCGTGGATTTTTGTGGTGTTTTGTTTGTTATTTCTTATTTTAGGGAAAAACAGTGTATTTTTGAATGGCCTCTGCATGCAGAGCTTTCTGAAGCTTGGACCAGTTCTGCGTGAGCAAACAGAGTTGTGTTCCCTACTGGGCCAAAGTAAGAACTATGGAGGGAACCCAGAGGGAAAGGCTGACCTGGAAGATACCCCGTGCCAGGAGCTTCATGTACTTTCATGGAGCTTCCAGGCTGCTGTGGAGGCTGGCTGGTCTTGGGGCATCAGCATCCCTGGGCTTGTTGACGTGGCTGGTGGCAGGCATATGCAAATGAGTTCTTCTGTGGGGCTAATCCTTGTTGGTTCAACATGGGACCATACACAGAGTGGGCTCCAGTCCTCCCATTTCAGAGCGTGTTTGGTGCAAGGTTCTGCCTGCATGAAAAGTATCAGTTGTTCAGCTCTTGCAGGTCAGGGAAATCACTGGGCTAGCCCAGTGTAGGTGTTGGGTGCTTCTTCCTCAGGAGTGCTCTCCTCGGCTCACTTTGAATATTGGTGGCTGCAGTGAGGAATGAGGCTGTTGGGATTTGTCCCTGTTTGCAGAGTGGTGTACGTCACCTCTGCTCTCCTGCTAGTTAGTGGAAAATCCAGAGAAAGGTGACAGCGATCAGTGAAACTTTCGGGTAGTACAAAAGGGAGGCTCTTGCTCTTTGAGTAGTGTGTTTCTCCCCGATGCATTGGGCAGAGGTTCTCAGCATGTCATCCTAACTATTTCTTGTAAAAATAAGTGGGTTTTGATCAAAAACATTTAACGTGTATCAACATTAGGGATTTTTTTAATTGCCAATCCCAGAAAAGAGGTAAGTCCTGCCGAGGTGTGAGATCGGTGACTCTCGCCAAGACACCAAGAGCTTTGCTGTTTGAAGAGCCAAGTTAAACAAGACACAATTACGACTAACGTGCCCCCCACAGCTCCCAGAGGCTGGTTTATGGATCCTGAGGGGGCCAGAATTGGACCTTGCTGTGTCTTGTTTGCCTTGGCTGTGTAACACAGCAAACCCGTGTGCCTCTCGCTTGGCGTCCTAGGCACAAATCACACCTGCAGGACGCCCAGGCACCGAGGCTTTTTTCCTTTCTCCTCCTAAGTGGTTTAGTTCTGATAAAGTGCGATATAATCCTGATGCCACGGTGCTGGCTTTTCTGAGGAAGGGAGTTCACCACCCTTGCTGTGGTGACAGAAGCTCCCACATCCTACAAGCATCGCTTTCCCTCAGGATATGCCCATGTTTTGTGTCTCTCTTGTGGCTGGCAGTTGTTTCTTGCTCTGGTTAGGAATCAAGAGATTTGCAGATTGCTGGCACTTCAGGAACTTTTTTGGCTTCCTTCAAATATTTGACATTGGTCAGTACTGCAGATGGAGCAGTCGGTTCCCACCAGGTTGACTCTTGCTCCTATACAGAAATGCAACTCTAACCTGTTTGGTACTGCAGATCTCACCCTCAGATGAGCTCAGGGGGAATTTTTGGATCTGTTACAGCCTTATCTAGGAAGTTTTAATTCAGGCTTTATTGCTTATGTGTTTAAACTCTAGAAGCTGTCAGTCTTAACCAGGATGCTGTCCATGAAATGTGCTCTTGTAAATGCCAGTTTTTCAAGGCTTGTCAGGCCACTGCATACATGGACTTTCTTGGGGTTTTTGGCAGTGGAAGAATCTTCTAGTATCTCTTAATTTGAAACCCTTTCCTTTTGTATGAACAGCACCGTGTACAAAGATGCTTTCTAGCCACTGTAGGGAAAAGGCAGAGAAGAAGGTAGGCAGGAAGACAGCTCCTGATGTACTTGGTCAGGCCAAGCTTGGGCTGGAGACACAGGTAATACTTTTTTTATGTCCAGCTGACATAGGTGGAGAAACACAGACAAGCTTTTGTGGCTGCAGACCCTCCTGCAGAGCTATTGCTTCCTTGTATCATTAGGCCATATGGCTGCAACTGCACTACATTAAGGAAAGACACTCATCCCGGTAAAGCCAGTGACATGTGAGTGCAGAGGTCAGTGTGACTCAACTTAATCATGTTGGTTTAGTCCTGGAAAGGGCTCAGAGGGGCTGAGGAGCCTCCGCTCTCAATAACTGATAGGTTGAATTTGCAGACAGTGTTCAGAGGACCCAAGACTGTCCTCAGTTTAGGAGCTTCATGTGTAAGCCCCATATTAACACTCCTCCGTCTTCTTGGTTGGCCTCTGTACCACATCAGCAATTGTCTCTGCTTCTGGGCTCATCTGAGGGTGTTTTATCTCCCAGAGCCGCGTGAAGACTCTGGGAGCATTCAGTGGGGCAGGGTGTTGGCGTGGATGAGCTGAGACACTGGAGCAAGAACTAATGCGATGTTGGGGAGGTGCCTTTGTCCGACCATCACCTCCTGCGGCCATTAAATTCACCCACAAATTAAAAAAGCAATAGCAAGAGGCATTTAATGGCCCTCTAGTGACGGTGAGTGAGAGGGAGGGGCACTTTTTCAGCTTTCCCATCGTTTTCATGAGTGCTGCTGTCCCCGAGGGATGTGCCCTGGGTGCCTGCTCATTTCAAAGATGCAGACAGGGACTGTTGGAGGATTTGTTATCCCATGTTACAGCTCCTTTGGGGGCACTTTGGTATTTCTCACACTTCCACGTAGAGCAAAGTTTCCCAGAGATTCAAACTTAGGGACGATGCTGAAGTCACAAAAAATGTTTCCCGGTGTCGTTGAGCTCGTGTTGGCTCTTACAAGGCCATCCAGGGCTTCACCCCTCCTCGCTGCGCAGCACTGTGCAGCGGAAGGCAGTGAGGTGTGAACGGGGTCGTTATTATCCCGGGGAGGTTACGTGATGGAGGCAGCACAGGTTGAGCCGACTCCTGTGAATGAATGAACTCATTATAGTTCACCGCCTTCAATAAAAAAAGTTGTGAATCTTAATTAAAAGCACAGTTGTCTGCATTCGTGGAGACATTGTTTTGGGCTGTTTCTGTAGCTGTTAACAGGCTGTAAAACATTTTAAAGAGTTTGCATTTTGTTTTTTTTTTTTTAGGGAGGGTATTACTAGTTAGGATGTTAAACAAAAAAAAGGGTTGGGTTTTGTTTTAAGCAGAAAAAGAAATTTGAATGACAATTTAGTGGCTATGGAAGCAAGGACTTGAACAGGCTCTTTACTGCTGCTGTGCTCGTCTCAGTCCCAAGTGTAGTTTGCAGACAAGGATAAGGCTCATGGTACCCTCTGTTTGAGGGCTGGAACCCCTCTCCAGCGAGGCCAGGCTGAGAGAGTTGGGGTTCTTCAGCCTGGAGAAGAAAAGGCTCTGGGGAGACCTTGTTGTGGCCTTCCAGTATCTGAAGGGAGCCTACAAGAAACTTGGGGAGGACTTTTTTACAAGGGCTTGTAGTGATAGGACGAGGAGTAATGGCTTCAAACTGGAAGAGGGGAGATTTAGATGAGATGTGGAGAAGTTTTTCACTCTGAGGGTGGTGAGACACTGGCACAGGTTGCCCAGGGAGGTTGTGGATAGTCCATCCCTGGAGGTGTTCAAGGCCAGGTTGGAGGGGCTTTGAGCAACCTGGTCTAGTGGGAGGTGTCCCTGCCATGGCAGATTGGAACTAGATGATCTTTGAGGTCCCTCCAACCAAAACTGTTCTGATTCAATGATTTCATACTCACTGTGGACTACAAGTTTTCTCTGCTCTTTCTCCATGCCCTCACTAAAATACCCTCAGCATCCCCTTTCTCTCCAGCGTGTGTCTGAGTCCCTGCTGACAACACAGCTCAGATGACCGCTGGCTTATCTGCCCTTCCAACCGTAGGCATGTCTCAGGAGGAAAGGCTGCTCAGCCCCCGTGGTGTGTGCCACCTCCCAGGGTGGTGAGCTCTGGCAGGGGCAGCCATGCAGTGTCCTTCACAAGTGACTGTGTCTCAAGGGTTCTACCTCCAGCACCTGCAAAGCAGGTGGCTTCAGTCTTTTTGGGTTATGAAAACAGGACTGGTAAATGCACATGTAGCAGAAGCAAGTCTTAGGAGACGGCCTGGTTCTAATTTTCCCCCATATTGATTTTTCCATGTCAAGTCGCTTCCTTACCTGAGGGGGAGGAGGGTTTGGCTTGTTGTTACATGAAGATTTCTTCTCAGTGCTATAAAATCTGCAAAGGCAGCAGGTTGCAGAGCTCAGACCTGTGTGGTTTTCATAAGCACCGCTCTTCTGTCGTAACACATCTGCGTGGATAACACCTAAGTTCCGGATTCCTTTCCACAGAAGAGAAGGTGGAAATTTTGCATCGGCCAGAGCTTTGAGCAAGCTGTTTTTGCAAGGAACGTAAACATTTGCTGGGTTGTTACATGTGAGAAAATTCAACAAAGATGACACGTGTTTTCCTTTTTTGATTAATTATATACCAAGTTTTTAAATGGTTTATTAACCCCCCCTCCTTTTCACTGAACGTCACATTGCTGCTGCTGCTTTTGCTCCTTCCTTGGAAACCTGAAATTTCTTCATGTAAATACACATGAAAAAAGCAATCGCTTTCATCGAAGGATCGAAGGCTGTTTTAGCAGGGGCAAAAATATTTTGGTAGGCTTTCTTCTCCTCCCTGACTTGTTCTAGTGTTGTTCAGCACAACGAACAAAACCCTGTTGTTGTGTGCGGGTTTCCTGCGGAATGACCCTGCTCAAGTCTGCAGCCTGAACGTGTTGTTACGAAGCAGCGCCACGATATGATCTTATAACAACTGAATGTTCGCTTGGGGTGAGATTTCATGGCAGGTGATATTTCCCCCACAACAATACCATCTGCAATGATTTCCCTACATCCAGTGTCACTGAGAGGTCTGTCCCAGTGAAAGGCTCTGAATGGTCTGTTTTCACTTTCAACACTCAGACTTTCACTTAGAGGTGAAAGTTCGCCCGAACCGTGTCTTGGTGAAATACCATAATATCCAATTCCACAGCAGGTTCAGAGAGTGTTTCATAACATTTTTGAACCAGATGTCAAGCTGATCTAAGAGGGAAAATGGGGGCATCTTTAAAGTGTCACCTTACTTTATCTTAGAACAAATAAACCACCTAATTCTGTGAAGCGAGGTTGTGGTGAGGAAAGCAACTCAAGCCCTTGTTTTAGCATGCCAGTGACATCAGTCTGCCAGGGAAGCCAAAACAGCTGGAGCTCAGCCCTTTGGGTGGTACTTGGGCAAAAATCCTCGTGATCCTCACTAAATATTTGCCTGATCACCAATGACTGAACTGTTTCTGGACTGGGCCTCTGTTTTGTGGAGGGTTTGGTCTTTGCGGGATCAGCATTTATAAATAAAAAGGGTGTGTTGGGTGTGCTTGTCGCTGGCTTAACTGTGTGGGTGATGGTTTGGGGGAGCAACAGGTCTCTGTCCTCTGACAGCCTCTCTGCTCTGGCCTCGGAGCTTGGGGTGGATTTACCTGTGGAGTTACAAAGCCCAAGTACATTTTTGTGGCACTGAGGCTTTGATTCTCCAGGATTGTTGCTGGATTTGAATGTAACTGGACAAAGCAGCTGCACACTCTGCTTTCATCTTTTGCTGTTCTTTCCAGTTCACCCCCTGAGGAAACAAAGGTTACGTAGTTGTGTTTTTGCAGGTCTGCTGCTATCTGTTTGCAGCCCTCCACACCAGCCTTTGAACCGCAGGCCGGCTGCAACGAGATGGGATGGTGGGAGCGAGGTCCCAGAGCTGTTGGGCTCATGGCTCTTTGGCCAAAGCCAGTGATGGGGTAGTGGAAAGATGCAGCTGCAGGGGGGAGGGAAATGTGGTGTGTGTTCAGGCCTTAATAAGCATCAGAGAATATGCAGGGGAAAACAGATCTGTAGGAAACCAGGCTTTGCTGATTTTGCTGGTTTTACTCTCAGGTAATGAAGCGAAGTTCAAGGGAGCTGAGGCAGCTTCAGCCCAGCAGTGAGATATGCTGTCCCTTGGGCATCTCTGCTTGGGTTTGCAGGGTCTGACATCAGCTTTCCTTACCTGGTGTTGCTGAACATCTACAAGGTCCCGCCATGTGTGCTGCTGACCCTGCCTTCCTCTGCTCACTCCAACACGTGCGCTTCAGGGCCGAGGGCATCCTCACCACTGCTCACCCTGTCCTCGGAGCCCTTCACCTTCTGCCACCTCCATGCTGCAGGCATTGTCCCCAGCCACGCCGTGTCTTGCCTGTGAGAAAGCAGCATCCTTTCCTCTGCTTGGTTAGCCCCAGTCCCCCCCTTCCTCAGCCCCCAAACACAGTTGTTTCATCCATGATTAAGATGATAAAACTGCTGGCTGGAATGAGGCAAATATTTCACGCTTTGGGCGTGAGGCTGCAGCGGTTGGGTTGGTTCAAAGCCCTGGGCTCTGCCCCTGTGGAGGTGAGGGGGGGGCTTTCACTCCTGAATGTCAGTTTAAAGCAATTTATCCTAATCCGATTAGTGGCTAATTCAGTGCCAGCCTGCTTACAGCAGCCTGCTTTGGGGGGGCTCAAGAGCCGCTGTTTACCCTTGGAGTGTGGGGTGCTTATCCTCTCAAGGGGGCTGGCTCTGGGAAGCTGATGGCTTCTTTGTGTCCACGTGTGCAGGATTATAAATGATAATAATACAGGTTCAAAGCCCTCGTGGGCAGAGGCTGGGGCTTTGTCTGAGCTCTCGGCTATGCTTTGGCTGCAGAAGGAGAACTTGGGGGGGTCCGTGGAGCAGTGGGGGGGTTGAGGCTGAGTGAATGGCTTGTTTCATTTGGATGTCCCCCTTTGGAGACATTATATGGGAATAAGTTTGTTGCCCTCTGTTTAACCCTTCTTGAGACCTGCCTTTCTTTTTGAAGTGTCCCCAGGGATTTGCCTGATTTTTACAGATTGTTTGCCTGTAGTGGGGACACTGGGCTGACCAACACTGCGCTGGGACTTTGCCCACTTACCTCCTTTGCTGGTGAGTTGGTTCCTGGCCCCACCAGTTCAAGCTGTTGTGGCTCCAGTTGGTTGCAGAGGTGCTTTGTACCCATCATGGCACTGAGCTGGTCCAGCTCAGCTGTCCACGTCTGAGCTGATGGGTGTGTGATACCGATCAGTGTACATGCACAAAGCTGGGCTTATCCCTGCCTGGTTGATGGCTGGTTTAGGCAAATGCTCTTTGATTCCCCATTTTTTTTCTTTCCTCCAAAGGCTGGTAGTGCTGAGTAGGGCATCAGGAGAGAGGGCAGGATGCTCCAGGGCTTGGCCCCTGGACATGATATGGGATTTCAGCTTGTGCAGACAGACCTCTGTCCCCTCCTGTGCCGTGTCTGCCCTCTCTGATCACCTGTGTGGGGCAGCGCTTGGCTCTTGCTAAGTGATTCTTCATGGCTGGTATCCAATAGATGTGCAAACCCCATGAGGACAGGGCATCGTGCATGTTGCACTCCTGTGACACAGAGGGAGGTTTAGCTGTTAAAACTTCAGTTTGTCGCTTGCTCTGGCGTTTTCCAGCAAGCTGTGTCTGTGTTGGCCATCTCGCTTGGGAAGACACCTCTTTTCCCACCAGAACAGGATCCCTGGCTCAGCTCCTCACCTGGCACTCCAGGAGCTTTGTGGAGGTGCTTTGTAAACTGGTGTGGTGGGATCTCGGTCACAGTTTGGCTGCTGGGGGAATGATGTACACGTATCGCTTCTGGACCTCTTGAAATATCCTGGTCTAGCTGTTTATTTGAACCCAGACTTCAGGAATTGTTGTAATAGGAAGATTTACTGCTGAAAGTTATGATTTATGTGCCAGATTGATTCTTCCTTGTGTTGCTGAGTACCTGGAGTTTCTTCTTGGAAAACAAATGGCATAACGCAAGTAAATCTAGGATCAGGTCCACAATTTCTGTGTGATAGATGATATATTACTCTCTTGAGCCTTCAGATACATTTGTATGAACAGACTTTTAATTTTTTTCCATGTCTTTTATTTAAAACTGAATCAGGGAATGATCTTTAATGTATTATGAGTTTTCAATTTTTCTTAACAATGTAGCAAATGTTCATTGATTTTTTTTTTTTTTTGAGATGACATCAGATAAGGAGAAAGCAGCAGAAAGAATCGTGCCAGGAAGTTTAACACAGTTAATTTGATGACCTTTAGATGTCAGTATAATCAAAGAATAACAGAAGACTTGGGGCAGGTTAGAAAACCTTCCTGCCTGGCAGAGCTCAGTGGTCTCTTTCCTTGTGCTAATTTGTTGCTCTCTGGCTCCTGGGAGCTTGTTGCTGCAAACTTCTGTGTTTGTCCGATGTGCAGGGAACACAAAGGCTGGGTGTGTGTGCAGCTAAGAGGTGTGAGACCTTCCTGAGTGTTTCTTGGTGGCAGCAAAACCTCCACTCGGTCATTCAAAGGGGAGGGTGAGGGAAAGGGAAACAACTTCACCAGCATTTTGCTCTGTGCCAAATACTTGTAATAACATGGATCTATCAAAATAAAGCTTTTTCAATAAGAATTGCGGTAAATGCTTGTGGAGAAATGAATCCGGCAATTTTCTCTATCTTTAAACCCATTTCTCCACCATTACTGATACTTCACAAGTGCTTGGACGCTAGAAGTGATCTGTTCCTTGGGGTTTTTTTTTCATCAGAGTGGCTCATTTTACTACTGCTACACAGTAGATGTGCTGCTCTGTTATTGCAGACTTGCTTTGAAGTGTCGAATTGTGCGTGCAAAAATGTGCCTGTAAATATTCTTGTACTTGCCCATCAGTGGCAGGTTATGTGCTCTGTGCTGCTTTGGTTGCCACGTGCTCATGGGTTCAACCCTCTGAGGCCAGGTGGGTAGTGCTGTAGGCCTGGATGGCAACTACTTGTGGGTTATTCCAGAAATGTATGACTCCTGCGGACAAAGCTTCTGTATTTTCTTTTACGTATCGGTTCACCACACCTATATAAAATATATAAGTACTGTATGCTTATATAAAGATCATGCAGAATTCGCAAAAAGCCAGGCAATGAGCTGGAGACCATTTGAACAATCACCCCAATCCACTTTAGTGTCTGTCCTATTGTGTTGAAACACTTTTTTAATTGCAGTTTTCCGAGGCAGTATTTCAAGGGGTTGACAGGACCCCATTAAGTCAAATTTGGCCCCTGAATGATATTTGATTTTAAAAAATCCAGCACCCTCCAACTTCCACAAAACCAAAGACCAGCAGAATGTTTCCATTAAAAGGAAATCCAAATGGAAACAGCTTTTAAATCTATCAGATGTATGTTCCTTTTCTTTATTTGCCTGTCAGACTTTGTATGTGCATGAAGGCCAGACAGTGAATTGACTTGAAACATATTATTACCTCAAATGATATTGACATCAGAAATGCAAAAACACCAGTGAAATAAGGTGGCCAGAACTGGAAAATTCTGCTCTGGGCTTGGGTCCAGCTTTTGAAAACTTGCTGGCTGTGTTTTGGGGCAGGAGCTTGGGATACGGGGCTTGCATGTCAGCCTGGGTTGGGCCATAAACAGTGATGAGATTTTGCTCTTTAATAGTCTCAAGCTGAGCTGCCCAGTGTCTGGCTCATGAGCTGCATCTGGTCTGCCAGGACAACTTGTCTGGCCTGGAGCCTGTTCCCAGCCTCTTGCTTTCCTGAGGGCCTCTCAGACACAGGCAAGGAGTGGGCTACATACATGGTCCCAGGGACCTCAGCCAATTCTTAGCTACCTTTCCTATGGGCATCATCCCTTTCTCCCACCATGAAGCTAGATTACAGAATGGTTTGGGTTGGAAGGGACCTTTCAAGGTCATCTGGTCCAACTCCCCTGCAGGGAGCAGGGACATCTGCAACTAGAGCAGGTTGCTCAGAGCCCCGGCCAACCTCACCTGCAATGGTGCCAGGGATGGGGCAGCCACCACCTCTCTGGGCAACCTGCGCCAGGCTCTCACCACCCTCAGTGTCAAAAATTTCTTCCTTCTCTCTAGTCTAAATCTCCCTCTTTCATTTAAACCCATCACCCCTTGTCCTATCACAACAGGCCCTGCTCAAAAGTCTGTTCCTATCTTTCTCACAGGCCCCCTGAAGTCCTGAAAGGCCACAAGAAGGTCTCCCTGTAGCATTCTCTTCTCCAGGCTGAACAAGCCCAACTCTCTCAGCAGAGGGGTTCCAGCCCTCACATAATTTCTGGGGCCTCCTCTGGCCCTGCTCCACCAGGTCCATGTCTCTGCTGTGCTGAGGACTCCAGAGCTGCCCCAGCACTGCAGGGGGGTTTCCCCAGGGCAGAGAGGGGCTGGATCCCCTCCCTGCTGGCCCTGTTCTGTAAAAAGGGAGAGTTAGGGCTGGTGGGAAGGAGACCTACTCAGCCCCAAAGGGAAAGGGCACCCAGAAGGTTTGCAGTCAGTGAGTGGGTACTGGGCGGCTGCTGAGGATGGGAGGAAGGCTCTGCAGCCTGATGTGGTAGAGGGAGAGGTTTGCCACCAGTGATTTAAAATCTAATGGTAAAGCTAAATAATTAGTTCACCTCAAGAAGAGTGATGCAGCAATGCAACAAGGTCTTGGGGGCTGTAAAATCTCTGCCTTTTGAAGGCTCTCCACAGGGCTCTGAGCAACCTATCTGGCTTTGGAGATAGCCCTGCTTGGACTTCAGTGGGATACCTTCAGGGGTCCCTTCCTGCTTAAATTTTTCATTGCTTCCCTAATTGTAAGAACAGCCTTACTTTTGTTACATGAATGTACAGTACTGAACACATGGGACCTGAGTCCTTGCTTGGATAGTACAGCAGCAGGAACCACAGTGTTGTCAGAGTTGGAAATGGTGTGCAATGGGTGGGGAACGGCAGCTTAGTCAGCAGGAACCAACTCTTCCAGCTCAGAAACTGAGGCAATGACAGATTTAGTACTCGTTAAGTTTCAATACAACTCAGAGAGGAAGCCTTGCCCAGCATGAACATATCCATCGAGAGTTTATAAAGCCCGCATTCAAGATTTTGGTTTGTGTTGAGTCCATGTTCTTCAGCTCTTGGTTCCCCCATCAGAACAGTGGGGATAACAGTTCTTCCCTGTCTCCAAGGGCTATTGAAGGTGTTGATGTCTGAAAGGTTACAAGGTGCCCAGAAATTCTAACTGTGCAAAATACCCAATCCATATGGATCAATGTCCCTTTGAGTTTTTCCTTTTTTTCCCGAGGCTTTCTGAAATGTCTGCGATTTATTCTCCTTTGAACACAGTGAATGTGCTGTCTGCCAGGCAGCGCGGATGTTCTCGTTTATAACGATAATATCCTTTACTCAAATTCCTGAGAGCGTGTTCCAGAAACATATGTAATTTGCCAGGTGAGGGTCTATAAAGATGGGATGGGTGAGAGAATACAGATGGAAGAACAACACTCTTAGCTCCCTGAAGAGTCTTTGAGAAAACCTCGCAAGTGCAAAAAAAAAGAGTTTCTTCTTCCCGTTATTTCATCTATAATTCCAAGTCTCAAGCCAAAAGCAAAACGATGAGTGACATGGCCCATTGTCATCAGAATATATCATTATCATCTTGCACTATTTCTAATTGGTCCAGAAGCAGGAAATTCCAGAAATCTCCCAGGCAGGTCCTCTCCTTTGGGATTCTCAGTCTGTGCTGGCATTCCTGTCAGGTTTGGATCAGTTTTCATTTAAAAAATGATTATGCTTCTAGTTGCTGCTCTACCAAAGAGTCTTCCTACTGTAAACCAGTGCACAGCTGTCCTGCTGACTGGCCCAGCTGGGATCTGTGCACTGGTGAGCACACTGAGAGGAGGTGAAGTCATCCGGCTTGGGCTGTGGGGCTGGGGGACTGCAGAGCTGGAGTCTGTCCTGTGCTGGCTGGAGGCTGTGCTGATTTGGGTCTGTTTGCTTCATCTCTGAGTTTTTGGAGGCATCTCAGTGCAGGTTTCACATGGAAGGTGACTGTGCAAAATGCTGCTGTTCCTTGATTGCTGTTTTGAGAGAGGGAGATAACAATGAATTTGACTTTGATTTTGTCCAAGGCCAATGGTATCCTGAGCTACATTAAGAAGGGCATGACCAGCAGGTTGAGGGAGGTTCTCCTCCCCCTCTATTTTGCCCTGGTAAGGCCACATCTGGAATATTGTGTTCAGTTCTGGGCTCTCCTGTTCAAGGGTGACAGGGAACTACTGGAGAGAGTCCAACCAGAGGGTGACAAAGATGATTAAGGGACTGGAACGTCTCTTGTATGAGGAAAGACTGAGATCCTGGAGAAGAGAAGGCTGAGAGGGAGTCTGCTCAGTATTTATAAATATCCGAAGGGTGGGTGTCAGGAAGATGGGGCAATCAGTCCTTTTTCAGTGGTGCCTAGTCATAGGACAAGGGGAAGCGGGCATAAGCTGGAACACAGGAAGTTCCCCCTCAGCATGAGGAGAAAGCTCTTTACTGTGAGGGTGACAGAACCCTGGAACAGGCTGTTCTGGCAGGTTGTGGAATCTCCTTCTCTGGAGACTTTCAAGACCTGTCTGGATGTGTTTCCGTGTGACCTTGTGTAGATGAACCTGCTCTGGCAGGGTGGTTGGACTAGATGATCTCTAGCGGTCCCTTCCAACCCCTGCTATTCTGTGATTCTGTGACTGAGGATTGGAGTCTCTGAACTCAGTTCAGGCTTGTAGATAGTTTTGATGAACTAGGTTCTGTGTTTTTCAGCAAATGGTCTTTACCAGACGTTTTTGCCTCTCTGATCTCAGTGCCACAATCACGGAGGTGTGCAGGGCTGGTTATAGCAATGGTGGGAGGGAATAATGCAGCTCTCCAGGGCAGCTGGGGATGAAGAATGAACCAGAGCAACCTGGGCTCTGGATAGAAGGTCCTGTTGCTCCTCTGGACCTGTTGCTGTCAAAGCTGTTTAGCTGTGTCCCCTCTGTGTGAGCGTGCAGAAAAACAGTAAGGAGAAAAAAATTGGGTTGTGTGCAGAAAAATGCTCCCTTCCTGCAGAGCCAGCTCTTGGGTTCTTCGGTGCGTATTACAGGAAATATTTCCTTTAGTTGAGTGTGTTCAAAATATTTGTCTTTCATTGGGATTCCTTGGTGCCTGGCAAAGATTGGGCTTATGCTACAACCTGTCTCATGGGGTCTTTCAGCATGTGTCTTCATGAATGTCATGCTCTTGAAAGCTCTGTGCTGCTGTTGGATCTGGGCGAAACAGGCCACTGGGCTCAGAAGTCCTTGGGCTGGGTGGCAGAGAGAGACCTGTGATCTTGCAAGGTCGTAAGATCGGCATTAGCAAGGTTGTTTCTAGTGCTTGGCGCAGAGCAAGGAAGCTCCTGAAGTAATTCCATCCCTCTTAGTGACTGTGTGTATTTAGTTTACTAGTCTTCCAAGGTGTTTTTGAGTGTTAACAGGTATTGTAAGAAAGAATGATCACCGTATTGAGACTTGCGCACCCTTTCTGTCCATGGTCCCTGACAGCATCCTTTTAAAGTACAACCGTGCTTTTTGTAGTAGTCATCTCCAAGGGCCTCTCTGGAGAAGCAGCAGAAGATTCAGAGCAGATGAATCTCACAATAAGCTCTAGCGATTCCAGCAGTGATGGTACAGGTTTTTTTGATATACAGTAACTTTCCCCTTATCAAAAGGCTTTCCCACTCTGAACATCACTGCCTGGCACGATCCTTCCACCCCAAAAATCACTTTCTTATTTAAGGAAGAGTGATTGAATTAAACCCATGTGTGTATCAAAGCAGAGGCTGAGGTTTAAAGGCTATCACAGAATACTGAAGGTAAGATACCACAGTCTTTCCAGATGGGACAAATTTCATGCAGCTTCTGGATCGATCGATATATCAGTCTCAACAGGGAAGTGTTACGGCCTCATCACCGTCATGTCTGAGCCTGGCAGTCTGAAGAGGAGCTTAAGTGAGTTAAGCCCTCAAACCACTGGGATACAAGCTTCTACCTCTCAATATCCCACCTGTCCACAAGCTTTGAGTTGCTGTTGGCTTTCCCAGATTCCTCTGACATTGCACTGACGAACAAAAGAGTCGTGCTTGGGTTAAATCCATTGCTACGGTCCAGCTGCCAACTGCTGGACATGCTCCTGTCCTTGTCAGGCAGCTCCAGTGCCAAGGAGGGCAATGCTGAGTTCTCAGAGACCTGCGTTCAAGAAAGGATTAACCTGGGTTTGGAGGATGTGGCTATGTTGGTGTGGGACGTGTACCACTGGCAGTGTGGGCAGGACCTGTGAGCAAGAGGTTGAATGTATGGGCCACAGGAATGGCGTTAGCCATTCTTCTGGCCCCTGAATCAGGAGGCGGCTCTCATTACGGTGGTAGTGGAATTCTTTCTTTTTGTAGAAGTTCTATATAGCCAGGGCATTGATGAAGATTTGTCTGTAAGGTGGTATCAAAATAGAGCTGGAAATTAAGCGGTAATGAACCGATCCATCCAAGTGGTCAAAAAGAGAGGCTTCAATGTCTTTGACCGGGTCGTCATTAAAAGTGAATGTCATTTCTTGCAGTGTCATTAGCCTACATGATGAAAATGGGATTTTTTTTTTTCCTAGTAGGCTTCTGGGAATGATTATTCAGTGGGAAAAAATATATAATTCCCTGATAATCTAGAGCTGTTGGAGCTTTCAGTGAAATCTCTGAAGTATTGGCACAATGATGAATGGCCTCTTCTGGAATACAGCAACGTGTAAGACATGAAATAAATCCTTCATGCATTGCAGGGCTTTGGTGTCGTGCTGCTTATCTTAAGGGTATTATGCAAATCTGGTGCCTGTTTGAATCTTGACACTCTCATCTGGAGCAGGTGTATTAGGAACTTAACTTCTCTCTGAGAAGGTTAATTTGTCAAATATTGACTGCTGGTTTCATCTCAAATGACTCATTGTTCCCATGAGTTACAGTCCAGTTTCTAGCCCAGCTTCCCTTCCAGCTCTGCTGTAGGACCTTAGGAGTGACATTTTAATGGCAAGCTTCCAGTCGTGAATGCTTCTAGGGGGATGGGGATAGAGCTTCCACTACCTGAAAGCTGCTAGAGCTGAACCTCTCCAAGGACAGAGAATGCAGTAGGAGGTAGCCATTGATGACAAACATGGTATGTGTGCCAGGAGCTGCAGGAACCCTTGCAGTGAGATGTGCCCAAAGGATGCGGTTGGGGTTGTGGCAGGGAAATAGACTTGTTTGGTCAAACATACTGTCTTGTTATAATCCAAGACACTGTTAAGTGTCTTGGACGATAACCTGTTGTTAATGATAAATCTGAGCTGCGTTTGTGGGATGTTATCATGGTAGTGTTGGAGTCCGTTCACCTTGATGTTCTATATTAGATACCCTGGGCTCTTTAGGTGTTCTTTTAGTTGTCTTTAGGTGAATTTCTCACTACCACAAGGCAATGTCCATGACTGTATCTCTCTCACTCTCAGTAGTGACATCAGTTGTCTTGCCTAGGGCCGATCCTCCTAATTATCTGTGGCCATTCAGTCATAAGAATGCTTTCCTACTTGTATACCTTGTTTGGGAGTTGATTGTTCTTTCTTGTCCTCTGAAAGGACAAGAGTACTTCTGCACCAACAGGAGGATTGTTTCCTCCCTTCTATCTTTTAGAAAGTTTGTTATCCACTGGGGCAGTAGAAATGATACCGTGTGACTTGTATGAGCAGTCTCACACATGGGCGATGAAGAGCAAAGGCGCTGGAGTGAACGGTCCATGGGATGAAAATGATTCATTCCAGCTCTGGGGTGAGCAGCTCTGAGTAATGAAGTCATGGACTGGCTCACAGAAACTCATGGACTAGTTCACAGATGATAAAGATTGAAGCCACAGTGACTGCTACTTGCAGTTAATTGTCTGACTAATCCAGGGGATAAAGTGAGAAGTGGTGATGTGTATTTTGTGCTGGTTCTGTTGGTGCTCACAAAGAGAAGGAGGAAAGTTAGTTTCACGCAGCCACTGCTCTTATAATATGTTCTGTCAGATGTTTTAAATGGTTGGAAGGGCTGACTGAGAACTGTCCATTAAAAGCAACAGAAGGTTGGTTGTGTTGAAGTAAAATTTTGCTGAGACATGTTAGCTTGCTATTGCAAAAGCGCTTTTTGTGTGTGTGTGTGTGGAAAGGGTCAACATTTTTGGCAAAAGTTCCTTTTTGACAGGAAGGGTTAAAGATTTCCAAACTCATTTCACTTCCATCAGTGTTTTCCCAGGAACCTGCTCTCCCCATCCTTTGTCTAGATTTTTTTTGCTCAGCTAGATGTGAAAATTGTGCTCATTCCTGGCTCAGACCTGTCCTGGTTTTGGGATGGGTATCCCCTGGCCCTCAACTGAAGAAGTAATTTCCTCTGCAGATGCAAACATGGCCTTTGTGGTGTAGTGAGGATCAGCGTAGTCCTCCCAGGGGCAAGTTCCCAGCTGTTTTGAAGGACAGAGCACTGAGAGCTTAGTCCCTCTTTTCTTTTTGCCTTTTTCACTGAAAGAAATGCAGCTGCTGACCTGACAGACATTCAATGCTTGCTGTTCATCAATGGCAACAACACAGAATCATAGAATTGTTTAGGTTATAAGAGACCTTCAAAATCATGAAGTCCAACCGTTGACCCAGCACTGCCTCATTAAACCATGTCCCTCAGCATCACATCTATGTGGCTTTTAAACTCCTCCAAGGATGGGGACTCCACCACTCCACTCCCTGGGCAGCCTCTTCCAGGGCTTGACAACCCTTTCTGTGAAAATTTTTTTCCAAATGCCCAACTTGAACCTCACCTGGTGCAACTTGAGGCCATTTCCTCTTGTCCTATTGCTTGTTACATGGGAGAAGAGCCCGATCCAACCTGGCTCCAACCTCCTTTCAGGGGGTTGTTAAGGGTGAGAGGGTCTCCCCTGAGCCTTCTTTTCTCTGGGCTCAACAACCCCAGGTCCCTCACCTGCTCCTCACCAGCCTTGTGCTCTAGACCCTTGCCCAGCTTTGTTGCCCTTCTCTGGCCATGCTCCAGCTCCTCAATGTCCTTCTTGGAGTGAGGGGCCCAAAACTGACCCCAGGATTTGAGGTGTGACCTCACCAGTGCTGAGCACAGGAGGAGGATCCCTGCCCTAGTCCTGCTGGCCACACTAGTGCTGACACAAGCCAGGATGCTGGTGACCTCTTTGGACACCTGGGCACACACTAGTTCATCTTCAGTTGACTGTTGACCAACACTCCCAGGTCCTTTTCTGCTGGACAGTTTCCAGCCACATTTCCCCCAAAACCTGTAGCATTGCAGGTCGTTGTTGTAACCTAAGTGCAGGACCCAGCACTTGGCCTTGCTGAACCTTGTGCCATTGGCTACGTCCTTCCCCGCTCAACACATTAAAGCCCCAAGAAAATAATATTATTTTTCCTTTTTGTGGTTTCACTAGTGATGGGGAGCTTTGTCAGGCTCTTCCTTGCATGATGGAGGCCACACACACGCTGCTGTATGATTTAGCTTAGCTTTGGCCTGGCCCCTGGGGCTTGGTCCTGGCTGCTCATGCTTCAAACTAAGTCTTCAAATGAAAATGTAAGATTTCTTCCTTGGGAGTCAGCAGAGATCTTTGTAAGCTAGAAAAATGAGCCCTAGGTTGCCAAGATGACCCAACATAACCTACAGCCCAGGAGTTCTGCTTCCTCAGACCCAAGGCCTGGTTTGGTGCAGCACAGCTGTGTGACCTTGGCTCAATTTTGGTGAGAAAATTGCTTCTGAGCTGTGAGAAAGTCAGTCAGCTGAAGGCGTGCAAAGTAGGGAAAGGGAAAGCAGGGTGTAATTGCTGGGATAATGATTTGAGGATTCAAGAGGGAAATGGTTGTCGTGAAAAGTTACAAAACTGAAAGGAAAAATGTAGAAAAATGGAAGACAGCAACCACAAAGACTGATAATCAGGCTGTTTGAAGAAGGCTAACTCATCACCACCAGAGTGATTCCAAGTTGGACAAGACCTCAAGGATCATCTAGTCCAACCTTAAGTTTAGTTTAAGTGAGATGGGCAAGCTCCCTGTCAAGATGAGTCTTGAAACTGTCTCATGTAGGGGAAGCCACCACTTCCTTGGGAGACTATTGCAATGTTTAGTTGTTCTCATTGTAAAAGCTATCTTCTAGACTCCATTCGGAATTTCCCCAGGAGCAGCTTGCAGCCATTACCCCTTGTATTTTCCATGTGACTCCTTGTAAAAAGGGAGTCTCCTTCCACTTGGTAGCCACCCTTCAAGTACTGGTACATTGTAATAAGGTCTCCCCTAAGCCTTCTCTTCTCAAGGCTGAGGGCTTGGCCGGCAGAAACTCCCTGGGTGGGCTAATACTGAACCTAGTAGCATGTAACTCCTAGAAATCTACTGAGGATATTCCCCAATAAATAGTTCTTCTGTATCCATAAATCATGTGTATCCCACCTGCAGAGCTCTCTGCACATGCTGGAAGGTGTCTGAAGTGAAGTGACTCAGGGAGGGTTAAATCAGCCATATATTACTAGTCTATGCCTTGGAAAGTATCATTTGCCAAAGTTTCTTCTGGATGTCAAGGATCTCATCAGGTCCTGAGAAGACACTCAATGAGGGGATTTCTGATATCTTCCAGAACATCTGTCCTGGTTTTCAGCCTACTCGTTTTGGTTACTGAGGGACAGTTACGGCTTAAGTGATTCCCTTCTGAGGTGACTAGCAGGAACATCTTGGTGCAGAAGATATGCTTGGAATTTGCAGCCCTTGAATTAAGGCTGTGATGATGTCTTTGCTGAATATAACCTAGGCTAGTGGTCCATCCCGTAAAAATGCCTAGGATGTTGCAGGCAGCTTAGAAATACAACGGACGCTCCAGTGGATCTGGATGGGAGAAATTTGCAACTAAGAACTGTGCTGAAAAGATCTTCACGCAATACCTTCAGTCAGATATCAGTCAAGTTTTATTCCAGTGAAGTGTGTGCTCAAAAATAGAAGGCGACAATAATGTATGGTTAGAATAACATCCAGGATATGTCACTGATCAGGCCGGTTACCCGTTAACTATTAACAAATTGTTCTTTAACCCTAATAACTGGTCCCCAGTTCCATGTTACTAGCTCTGGTTGGGCTACCAACCATCTCCTGGCTCTCCTCCTTTGATGCCTTAAAGGACAGATGGGTGGAGGAAAAGTGGAAATCTCAAACATGGCAATGCTACATGGCTAAGATGTTTTTGGCCTGAAATCTGGGGAGAATTTTTTCTTCTCTGCTTAAAGCAGAACCTATAAACCGAAGACCCTCAGACCCACAGTGATCCCAGCTGTTACCAGCAACTGAACTGCACGATTGAGGGCCCCACCATGCCAGATCCATCACCTCTGGCTGTGAGTGCAGCTGAGTCAACAAAGGAAAACAGAAGGAAAATTGACTATGAAGATCTTTTGGAAAAAAAAAAATAAACAAAATGATGCGGGCAGCAAGGTGCACTCCATCCCAAGCGTGTATTGTTTTTCTGAACGGCTGAGTCCTTATGAGCTGACGTGTGAAATCCTGCAGCCCCTGACCACGAGCTTGTTGGAGCAGGTGACTTGGGTGAGGGTGTATAAGCCCATGTGGTTACCATTGCTCCACTTCATCAAAACTCTTTCTTACAAGGGGAAGTGAGCTCAGCAAGCTGGGAAAGTGTTGTACCAGGGGCTGGAGGAATGCTGGAGGGCAATAGGAGGGACTTTACACAAACCAGCTGGCACGTGGGTGTGTTTGGTTATGTCATACCATAAGACAGATGCGTCCTGCAAGGTCTGGGTGTGTTCCAGACAGTCCTGCGACCTCCTCGTCTCCAATCTCCTAATAAAGACTTTGCTGCATGAGAACTGCTATTCCTCCTCCTCTACCTTTCCCTATGAATCAATCCTTTGTAGTCTTCTGTGGCTTTTGTAGTTAGTGTGAACCAAGTGGCTTGTGTTGGAAGGGGAAAAGATTTGCCCCCTTCCATCAGAGGTGGAGATGTGGAGGCTGATTCAGGTGCAAGGGAAGTCAACGGGGGGACTTTCTCTTTATGTCAGTGGGTCTGAGTTGCGAAGTGCTTGAGGAGCGTAGAGACAACGCCTGCTGGAATCTGACCCCACCAAAATACAGCTCAGTTCACTCGCTCCTGGCAGTGGCAAATTGGTATTGACTTCAGGGAAGCTGTGATTTGTACTCCTGAGGTATTTAACCACGTTTTTGTGGAACAGACAGATATGCTGGGTTATAATCAGCTGCAACTTGTGTTTTTTTTTTTTTCTCTCCAAGTAATGTTATCCATTTTCTGGAGATAGGGGAGAGGTCCTAGAAATAGACCTGGAAAGTACATTTGGAGTTTTTGTCCCTTGATCATGAGCTCTTTCTTGTCTTGCCTGTCACCAGACTTCTCATTATGCTCAAATCTTTCTTGAAAACCTCATACAACCAATTGGTCATGAGATTGGACCAGTCAGCCCTGTACAGTTTCGTGTCCTGGCTCTGGGACCAGATTGTGCCTTGTGCTTCTGGAGAAATTAAGGCTAGGCAATAGCAGGGTCTGATATCTCCTCTAGTATTCTTACATGATTTTGTACAAAATATTAATTAGTAGTATCAAATATTGTCTGGATTCCTGCTGAGTCTGTAGCCTGAAGAACTTCTTGTGTTAGTCAGTTCTGCAGTTTAATTGCATGTTTCTTTGGATTTCAGTTTCTCAACTTCTGACGTCCTGGAATATTGCCTGAAAGAAGTGATGGGACTGATAAGTTGCTTTTCCTTTTGACTGAAGGCATTCTTCTCTGGGTGGCTGCTTCAGTGTGTAATTTTTACCCTTGTCCTTCCTCTCCATGTTATTGGTTCACTTGTGGTTCTGTTTGTGGCCCTTGGTGGCACAATGCCAAGTTGGACTTTGGTGATGCTGGTAGGGTTTTGGTGACTGACAGACTCTGAGGAATTCAATTCTGTGCTTTTCTCTGGGCCTCACTTGCTCGGTGATTGAAATCAGTTGGAGCTGTGAAACCCATCTCTATGATAGAGTATTTAAGAGACAACATAAGCAGCACAGTCAAGTAACGTTGCAAAACCTTGCATGAAAAGCCCTGCTTGCCTCTGGCATTCTGCAGCAGAGATGTTGCACTTATTGAACTTATATCTCTGGTTAATATTTGAAGCAAAATTTACCATGAGGCTTTACCTCCTTGGGATTTTTAAGAAAGGCTAGAAAACAGGGCTTTTTGGGATGTTATTTAAGCTTAATGAAAAATCTAAGGATTTACTGATATGCTAAAAGCTAAGAGGTCAGCTTCATATGCAGAATTTATTTACCCAAGAGGTCTGGGTGATTTCATAGATCATAAAAACATGACTTCAAAAGTCATATTTTATTTCACAGTGGTGGTCTCTGCCATAAGGTAAGGTCAGGTCAGGAATCTATTCCTGGGTGAGAGACAGCAGCCCTGGAAGATCTGCTTTCAGATCTGTGGAGGAATGCCCTGACGTGCCCTGAACCTTCCCCGTGAGGAGGCAGAAAGAGCGATGTCAGTGTATGAGGCTGCCTCATACTCTGCTCCCCATGGGGACAGAGGATATCTGCTCCTGCTCCCACTAGTAACATTAGATATATCTTCACTGTCTTCTGTTCATCTAGGCTGTGGGTACCAGGGGCTGTTGCCGGGAGTAATGAGGAGGTAGCACAGATACTTGTCAGTGTTGGAAAGCTTCAGAGATGAGATGTCTGTCTTCTCTAAAACCACCTCTAATACTCATCGTTATGTCCAAGGTGGTCACTCTCATACTCTGCAGATGAGTACTGCAATGCCACTCTGGTCTCCTCCAGCCCCAGTCTGGCCCCTGTTCTATCAACAGCTACTACACAGAACCACTGTGGACCAGACTTGCTTGCTGGAGATGTTGCTGGAGGCATTTTCTTGGCTGTGGATAAAGGGTAACTGCAGTGATCAGAAATAAGCTTATCACAAGCAAGCTGACAGATGTGGCTAACAGGATGCCTGAATTAACGTCATCGGGGTGATGAGATGTGAACGATAACAGAACTTGGCCCAGGGCTAAACTTAGCGCAGTGCAGGAAGCCAGAACAGCTGAACAGAGAATGCAGCAGAGAAGGACCTCTGGGCATACTGAAACTCAGATTGATGCCAGGTTTCAATACAAGAAAAAAGTTCATGGAGTGAAGAATCAGAGGTCTAGTTGCTGCTGTTCCAACAGAACCTGCTGTCCAGCCTAATTAGGGCGGACCACCAAAGACCCTTCCTTCCATTGTGGAACTGCCTACGCAAAACAGACACTTCTCATACTCATTCCTAAGGGATAAAATAAACTGAGACAGAAAGGTTCCAACCTCCTGTTCTACTAGTTATACAGTCAGATTCCAATCTTCATGAGAATGTCCTTTGTAAGCCCTGGAGATCATACCCACCTTGTTCCCCATTCTGTAGCGGTTTTGTTATAACCCTAAATCCTAAAGCTTATACGTTTATCAGCAGACACACGGTGGCAGCTTATCCTTGTTGTAGGGACTTTGATCCTAAAAATACCATAGCAAGGGCTTCTCAGGGTCCATTCTTACCACCTGCTAGACTGGCTGGGTCTCCCCTGAGTAAGTTGGCTGTGGCAGGGGGGAAGACAGACTTAAAGGACCGATTGTTCCCATCTGCCCTAAGCAGAGGAAGTGGAAGGTGATGTTTAATTAACTTAGGTCTCTGGGGCAGCTGTCCTGTGAAAATAACAACAACTGTAATGAATCCCTCCAGAACTGGCTTTGGTCTGGAAATGAGATTAATTGAGGTAAATGAGAAGGAAAATCGCACTAAGGAAGAAGTGTTGGAAGAAAGGGAAGGACCAAAATGGCTCTTACTTGTTGCCATCTACGATGGCTCTTGCTTGTTGTTGATTCCTTGGGTCTCATTTTCTGATGTGTTGCTCATCAGTGGCTCCTTAAAGCCAGCACTGAAGGCTGGCTCACCAGCTGTTCTTCACCACCATTTGGTGTTGATGTCCTGGACAGAACTTGGTGCAATGAGAACTGACACAGGGCTGATGATCCGAGATCTGTGAGGCCACTCTCTGACCTGAAGTTTAAAATACCATAGAAATCTTAGTATTTGGGAAGTACTTAGTTGCTCCATAACTGGTTAAAAAAGTAATGGTGCAAGGGATTGTTTCTTGCCTGCTGATCCTGGATGTAAGTTCCATCTAGATAGGATGGGAGCGTGTCCCACCCTTGGTGCTGCCGGTGGGAGGTCACAGTGCTGCTGCTGGTGGCTCCAGGCAGGCTGCCACGCTGCGTTGGATTTGGTTGCTGCTGAACTCTTTCTCCTCGCTTATAAAATGCTGTTTGAAAGCAAAACTGCCTGTGTGAGAGAGCAATTTTTGCCCATTTTCTTAGTTTGCAAGTAACAGATTTACAAGTAGGGGAGAAGAAGCTAAGAAAGGCCGTGCTGGGACAGGTGGTGGCCACAGCTTGCTTAGTAGCAGACTCCAACAGTGACCATAAGTGCAGAATCAGAAAGAGCAATAACAGGGCTGGCATTCGTGGTAACTTCTCCCAGTACTCAAAATACTCAAGAGTTTTCAATTCAGGAGTTGTCCAGAGACAACTGTGGATTTTGTGTATTCAGCAGCACTTTATGGACTTTTCTTCCATGTACTGGTCTCCTCTTGAACCAAGGTAAAACTTTAACATCCACAACCTCCTTTGGCAGACAGAGCTGATATCTTCAGGGCAGAGAGTCATCTACTTCTCTGGGTTGGAGCTTGGCTCTGAACAGTGTCATTTGGTCTCTCTGAATTCTTGGAGTGAAGAGTATCCACCTCTGTGTTGCTTGTGATATCATAATCTTTTGACCTTTCCTTCTAAGAGTCAACTCTTTTCTAGCATCCTGACTTGCCTGACCCTTATCTTTGGGTCTGTAGTTACCTCTGAGCAGCCTCGTTGCCTTTTGCAATGCCACAACATCCTTTCTTGAGGGAACAACAACGGCACGTGGTGATCAGGCTGCTGGCAAAGCACAGATTTATACTGTGGCATAATGGTATTATTCTCTGGCTTGTTCTTTACTCTCAATTTCTAATGATGTTTTCTTTAATTGCTGCTGAGCAACGAGCTGATGTTTCACAGATCCATCTGTGACAACCCCAAGATATTGCTCCTGTGTGGTTATGGTCAGCTTAGAGCCCATCATTTTATTTTGGAAGTTGAGATTGTATTTTTTCCTGGGTGAGTCCCTTTACATTTATCTGCATTGAATTTCATCTGCCATTTTATTACCTGTCACTGTATCGTAAAATTGTTTTGTAGTTCGTCACAATGATCTCAAAATTAGTCTTGTCAGCAAACTTTCCCACTCACTGCTCATGCCCTTTTCCAGGTCACTTACAAACATGCATTTTTAATGGCACAGGTCTCTCCAGGGCTCCCAAGCCGACCTTCCTCCCATGCGAGATGTGACCATTCCCAGCTTCCAAGCTTTTAACCAGGATTTATCCTTGCAGGGACTCTTCTTCTCCACTGTGTGCTTATTTTCCTAAATGGCCTCAGTTGACGTTTTCTGAAATAGATTTTTGGTTTTGGCTGAAAGTTGCATCTTGCCTAAAAACAAACAAACTGTATAAAGATAAAACCAAACCCAAACATCCTCCTTTGTTTTGGTTTTTTTTTTTTTAAAATCCATCCTACAAAGTTTCCCCTTTCAGCACCTGAAGATTTCTGAGACTAACTTTTCATCTGATTTTGTGTGGAAATCTCAAACTCTTTGGGGAAGAGAAAATTGTTTCCTGACTGCATTTTCTAGTGGTAAATAAATATGCTTAAATTGAGCTGTGCTTCCTCTCTCTCCCTACATTGCTCATTTGATTAAGTCTGGCTAATATTTGATATGGTCACACTGGATAGAACTGTGATTTTTATTTATTTTTTAATAACTGCACATTCAGAATTGTGTTGGCATAATTATAGCAGTGTAAGGACTTACCCTGGTGCAGCTTATTTTCCCCATAAGAGGGTAACTACTGATATAAAATACCTAAAAATGAACATTTTTAACTGCATTCACATCCGGAGGTTTATCAGCCGGCAATTAAGTTAATGTGGTACCACTTCCTAACGGAGGATGAGATTAAAGTCGCCTTTGAGCTTGCATGTAGTTGGAAGGGTAACTGGTGCCATGCTGTAGAAATGCCCCCACACTTCATTTACAAACCCCAAGTCCTGTCTGCCCTCTGAAGCCTCTGGTCCTGACAACTACGTGGGGTGTATGTGTATTTTCTTCAAAATTTTCCAAAAAATGTTCTCCGGAGCTCTGCTGAAGTGTCAATGCCAAGTTTCAGCAAGAAGGGAAAACTTTTATTGCCATTATAAACCTTGAAAATATGTTTTTTATCAAGCAAGTGCCAGCATAACCTTCAGTACAGCTGCGGTAACAACCCTACCTGGTTTCCAGGGCACGTCTAAATGAGAAACTCCTCAACAGTGCAAAGAAAACAGCGGAGAATTTACAGTGTAAAACCAGCCTCGTAATTGTATTAACAGTCCCTTCTAAGCAGAATCAGGCTCCCAGCTGTAGCTGAATCCCATAAAAAGCACGCCATTAATTTTATGAAGAGAAGTAGCCATTTTAGTCCTCTGGAAGCTCTGCAGTCTGTAAAGATAAGGTGATGGACTTTTCTCCCAGCTGCGAGAGCTACATCTGGAGACCAGGTCTGTGCTGTGCCGTGGATCTGCAGGAAGCCCAACAAAGTCGTATCCTGCTGGAGGATGGTCACTGTGGTGGGATCCCTTGGATGGTAACGAGCCCCTGCCTCCAGTGTGCCATGCTGGGTGTGTTTGCTGTTGGCATCCCATTCCCAAAAGAAGGATAATCCCCTGATTTCTTGAATAGGAAGACCTGGGATAAAAAGGAAATAATAAATCCATCGAATCTGATTCCATAATTTCTGATTTTTGACTCTTCTAGCTGGGCTATTTAGATTTCATAAACATGACTGATTTGCTGTTAAAACTTGCCCTTTTTGTGATCATAGGTGATGTTAGGCCTTACTGAACGGCAAAGAAGTATTTTCTTTTTTTCTTGGAGATGGCTTTTCACACCGTCAAGGCCACTTTCTTAACTTATTGACAGCTTTATGAGCGCTGTTGGAAAAGCACCAGCTTCCTTCGCTTCATGGCGCTCCGGCTTTCCGTCGAGTGAAAAGGCAGTTTCTTAATTAGGGCCTGAGAGCCTTTGCTTTGCTCCGGCATTCCCCAGATACAAAGCAATACTCTGACCTTTCTGTAGTTAATCACTTTTCCAGACTTCAGCCCACGAAAAATAGGTGGGCTTTTGGGGTAAATGTTTACCTGGCTCGGGGCCATCTGAAGAACCTCTTTGGGCTGACACATCTGCCTCTGGCATGTGTCTGCGCTCCGGCTGCGCTCACCAACTACCAGGAGTGCAAAAAAATAAAATAAAAAAATAAAACCAATCTCGCCCTGCTTATAAAATGTCCTATTTTCAAGCTAATTCCTGCCCACACAAAAAAAGGAAAACTCTTTGCCGATCCTCGTTCTAGCGCAGGTTTATAGTTGTGTCTCTGACGTTACTTTGTACTGGTGCAGCTCACATTCACACCGGTTCCTCTGGCTCCCTTTCAGATCTGTTTATGAGAGTTTTAAAGTTTTATATTTGTGGTTACATTTAAACTCCTCATCATCATTATAGTCCTAGGAAGCCAATTTCTTCTTCTTTTAAAGGAATGGTTGCAGCTTTGTTTCGCTGCCGTAACGCGGCGAAGCCAGAGGCTCGGGGGCAGCTCGGGAGCTGGGTGGTTTATTTTGCTGTGCTTGAAGCTGCTGGGGTTGGAGGAGCCGAGGAGGTCCTGGTGTCTCCTTCGTCCTTGAGAGTCCCTTTGTAGCAGCTTGAAGCAGAGCAGCAAACAGTTGCTCGTTGAGAAGATGGAGCCAGAATCTATCTGATTTCCTTGTGTCTGTGCCCTAAACCAGAGGGGTATTTATGGGGCTGGGGACTTGACCTCAGGCTGCAGCTGTGCTGGCTGTAGGGGTTATTTTTCCCAGCTGTTTGTCCATCCTCTCCCCCAAGTCCACCAGCAAAGCTGCTCTGGTAATTGCTGCCTGACCTGTTCCAGTCCAAGTCTGACTGGGAAAGAATTGCTGTTTATACTGGTTGTACTATGGAAACTGGGGAGGGGAGCATGGCTGCAGAGCAGCTGGAGGTTGTCTCATGAGAGTGAAAGATTGCAGCAGGAGGAGAGTGTGAGATGGGTGCAGTCATCATGAACCAAGCAGGTCCTGTCCTTATTGCTATTTCCATGGACAGGTCAGTGGCACTGCGTTGC
The DNA here is from genome assembly GCA_013400335.1 of Eurystomus gularis. Lineage (NCBI taxonomy): Eukaryota > Metazoa > Chordata > Aves > Coraciiformes > Coraciidae > Eurystomus > Eurystomus gularis. The sequence continues at coordinate 636,543 of VZZY01016650.1, forward strand.
TTGTCCTTATGGGAAGGCAGGAATTGCCCACGTGGATCCGTACCCATGTCTTTGCGCAGCCACGTGCTGCACTAGGTGTGGGACATGCCCTTTGTGCAGAGGCATTGCATTAAGCCTAGAAAAATGTGATTTCAGATCCTTTCCAAAACTGTTTTTTTGTAAGTATTTATCACTGTGAATATTATCTTGTTCACCTGGAGCCCGCAAAAGACCTACCACAGTGATGGGCAAAGGATGAGCATCTGCAGAGCTCATCTTGCCCTCAGGCTGCAGAGCAGCCATCGGGTGGTAGCAGGCTCCGAGTATAGGCTGGAGCTGGGCCACCCCTGTCCAACTCATCATATCGGTGATTTGAATTCCTAACCACATAATCACCTCTATCCCTATAACCCAGAAAAGAGCTGGTCAGGAATGTCTGGGAAATGTAAGTCTTGAGAAACCCACTTGTCCAAATAGCCCTTAATGAGAAAGGGATCATTTTAAGAGATAACTTGACTTTTATAATGTTACAGAATTAAATACTCCTAGCTTTTATCATACAAATGCTGTGCTGCTTTGGAATTATCAATAATCCCCATTAAAACAAAATCTCCGTCTTTAAGGAGATCTCTGCAAATCTGGCGCCTTATTTAAAAAAACAGAAAGGAAAGAGAAGAAACAAACTGTTTTGGTTTCAGTGGGAAAAAAAATTGACGTGCTCAATTCAGTTGATGTTGGCTCATGCAACTTTGTAGAGGTTTTGGGTTTTGTTTGTGTGTCTTCTCTGGTTTTAAAGTGGGAGGGAGAAAAATATTTTGTATTGGAGTGTCAGAACCTTGGAACTATGCTGTCCAGCTGTTGTCTGTCTTTTTCCCTTGATTCCCTTACCCCATTGCTCTGCAAGAGAAGAGACGCTTGTTCCTGAGCTGTGCGAGTTGTTGGTAAAAAGGATAGAGGCAAACTGGGATAAAGGAGAAGATTGTAGAGAAAAAAGAGAAAGGAGAGAGAGCGGGTTTGTTTATTTTTTGGTTTTTTTGGAGATTTGCACTGGTTCTTTGAAATTAATTACGGATATTGGGTCATAAAATCTTCCAAACCATCCATTTCCCTGAAGTGAACTCGGCACTTTCCTCCTATTCCTAGTGCGTGGTGACAACGGGGTTGGTGTTTCCACCTAGGGCGGGTTGTGGGTGCAGTGGGATGGCAGGAGCTCAGCTCTCCAAGTCCAGCCTGTGCTCTGCATGCAGCAGCATGAGAATGAAATGCTTCAGTAATGCCAGCAAGTGTTTAATGGCATTAAATGTGTTTGTTTAGGGATTAGTGCAAAAATCCCCTCATCTTCCAATAGAGGGGAAAAAACTCTCTTTTTTTTTTTTTTTTGTGTTAGAGGCTTCTTTGTGCCTGCTAGGCTGGAGTGGAGCGAATAAGCCACAGTTACCGGCAGCTGAACTCCAGCCTCTCCAGGGAACACCACCCTGCTGCGTTATCCTTGTTCGGAGTCGGGAGCGCAGGGATCTCTCTGCCCTGGCCCTCGGTGCTGGCAATCACCCCTCCTGCACTGCTCTGACTTCTCTTTTCTCAGCCCCTTTGCTACTAAACAAACTCCCACCGTTGCTTTTCTTTTGGCTTTCCCTGTCGCGTAGCAGGGCTGGGGATGATGTGGAAACTTTCCCCGCGGGCCCGTCCCGGGGGCTGCTGCTCATCTGGGCGTTAGCTGGAGGGGAATTACGCTCGCCACAAATAACTTGGAGGGAGCAGCTTTGCTGAAAATCCCAGCTTGGACTAGGAATCAAAAGAAATCCTTATTCCCAAGCGTAGCTGAAAAATACCTGTCTGAAATGCAGTGTTCTGCTCCTCAAAGCAGGAGGCAAATATGGGAAGTCTTTCCTTACTTTGGCAGCAACAGAGAGAGATCAACTTATTGGGTAGAGCCCACGAGTTTTCCAGGAAAATCAGACTTTTCTTTTTCTCTCTCCTGCAAAGCTGATGTCAAGAGAAGAGGTGATTCCTCAGTGGGAGATGTGATGTGGAATCCTCCTCTCCACGTCCTCTGTGTTGTTGCTGTGGGAGTGACGGAGGGTGCAGGTTTTAGCTGGTGTTTCCAGGAGGGGACATGTGGCACTGGGCTGGGTCACTTTGGCAGCACTGGGCGTGACAGGCTGCCATGAAATGTCTCATTTCCCTAGGAAAAATATTAGCAGGACTTAAAGATGATCAGTTTTGTCAACAGAGCTGACGCTCCCTTTCCCAAATGGGAGACCCTTACAGCTCGCAGGGGTTGTTCTGACTGGGCTGGAAGCGTTGAGATTATTCTTTAAAAAGAAAATATAAAAATAGCTTCCAGATTTTTGGTGTTCTGTCAAAAAAGAGCTTTCCCACCAAAATTGCTCTTCTGACAAAAATAGCTGTTTCCTTTTTTGTTTTTTTTTTAATAACCAACCGCTCATGCCCCATCCATCAGCCACGTGCGCTGCCGTGGTTGTGCAGCCCTGGGTCCTGCCTGCGAGGACCGCGCTCCCATCAGTTTCTCTGCAATTTTCACCCGTTCTGTTTCTTGTCAGGTCTAGATCATGCCTTAGGAGGTTTAGCTGAGGATTGAGTACGCATTGGGACGTGCCCGTGTCACTGTGTGATGGAGACTGGAATCAGCAGTTTGTGGTAATAACCTCGCTATTGATTTGCTACTACAAGTACAGAGCTGGGAGCTGCTTTGATATATTTGAGTGGAGATAACAGCAGTCTTCCCTTTCCGTCCTGAGATGAGCACCTGACAGGCAGATGGGGAAATCTGACCCCGTTTGCACCAAAGCTTGGTTTGGTGGCTGGGGTTGCGGTTGTTTGAGGGGGGTTGACCCTCAGTCCTGGCTGTCTCTACCCATCAGCACTGGGGAGAAGTCAGATGTGCCCCTTTTCTGGATTACCATGGTATAATCCTCTCTGTCAGAGGAGCGGAAAAGTGAGGTTGGAAATGCAGCCTCCTGGGTCCAAGGGATGTTCTGGCCAATCTTGTGGCAAGCAGCACATCCCAAGGGAGAGCTTGGGGCTGGCCAAGCCTTGCATCCTTGTGTTGGGCCAGATGTGCCCTCTGAACCCAGGCCCGAGTGCTTCTAGCTCTCAGGAAGCGCTGACCCAGTTGTAACCATCAGCATCCAGAACCATTTTACTACTAACCAAAGGATAAAACAAGGGATTTGTGACTCAGCAGCGATGGTAGACAAACCCTGGCAAAGCACCCGGAGCCAACAGGGATCTAATTGCCTGTAGTTTCCACGTACAGCGCCTAATTCCATCGTTACAATTCACCCTCTGCAGTAATTGTTGCGTGCAGAAAAAAGAGACCTCTCATTTTATTCTGAGCATAATATTAACGGGAAGGGGCTTTTCTGTTGTGTTTTGTTTCGCCAACGCCGCTAATGAATGTATAAACACTTCCTGGCATAGATTTCCCAGTTTACGGAGGTTGGAGTTCACGCGGCTAACACGCCTCCCTGGATCAAGCGCTCTGTTCGTTAACCTTGTGCATCCACTAATTAGTGGGTCACTTGCAGGTCAGAGGTGTGCTTGTGCTATGCTTCTTGGCTCTCTGCTGTATTATTACAGCAACTGTAAATGCCACATGCGGCAGACTTGACGAGTGTGTGTGGAAGGCTCGCTGTGTAATTAGGGTGCATTATCCCAAGGCAGAGTATGCTGCTGACGTTCAAGAGGCAATAAAAACAACGTGGAGTTTTGGTTTTGTTTCCTCCTTCCTTTGCAACACATTGGCTGTCTATGGAAAAATGTTGAAGCATTGCTGGTTTTAGCAAGTTTGAGGTGTTTGCTTCAAGTCCAGCAGCTTGGCAGCCCCACCATCCATCCATCCATCCATCCATCTTGGCTTCAAGTTGGCTACAACTATGGGGCTTGTGGGGCTGAGCAGTCATTTCTACCATTTGATTATTGCATGAGATGGACCCTACTTCATGAAAACATCATTGTGAGTTTAGTTGAATAATGATGAATTCTTAAAAACATACAGCTTCCTGTCGCAGAATCATGGAATTGCCTTGATTGGAAAAGACCTTTAAGGCCATCAAGTCCAGTCATTAACCCAACACTGACAAGTCCTCAGTTTTGGGTCTGTTTTCTGGGCTCGTGTTGTCTCCAGTTTCAAGCTTCTTACCCATCCACCCTGTGGTGAACCGACCACATGATTTTTTCTGCCTTATTAAAACAGTGAGCAAAAGAACTCGATTTCCCATAAATCTATTCGGCATAAAACCTCCAGGAAACCGGAACCGAGATAACGCCGGCCATAAATATCGAAAAAGTAAACAAACTCTCTCTTTTCCGCCTCACTGCACAAAGGGAGCACATCGCTCCTGCTGAG
>VZZY01016650.1:641042-810217 GCA_013400335.1 Eurystomus gularis
TAAGGTTTTATTAGAATATATTTAGTAATAAACTTGTTGGATACTCTTTCGGTCTCCGTGTCTGCTTGCGAGCTTGGTGGAGAGATGTCCCAATTTACCCTCAACCCTTCTCCCTTTGGGAGGTGGTCGGACCTCTGCGCGCCCGACCGCGACACACCCCTTTGCAGAAAGTTCTTTGGAGGTATTTTCTGCATGGTCTTAGAGAGCAACATTCTCACATCGTTGCGTGACTCCTTATAGTGGGACCTTAAGTCAGTCATTAAACACGTTGAGTGCTCTGCCTTTGCTCTTGACACAACATTAAGAATGTGAAACTGCTTGGAAACAATTAGATGGTAAATAAGCTTGTTCAGTAAATGCACAAACTACTCTGGCTACATCCAGATGTTCCTGCTTTGTCAGACTTTCCTTCTGCAGTGCCAGACTGGGAGGTCTTCTGATAGTTATCGAAGCTGTTTGAACATGTATTACCTGCTGCTTCTCCACCTTTGAGATGCATGATCAAACCAGAACTAGTCTGAATATGCAGCAGAGGAGCGTTTTCCAGTCACCTTTAGTTAGCAGAAAGTTGAGTATAAATCAGAAATGTTCTCAGTGACACTTTAATTTGCTTTTCAGTAGTGGAGGTGACTGCAACAACTATGTAGCAATGGAGAATTGGGCTCTTTGTGTTTTATCTGAAGCCTTTCAATGCCTGTGAAAAAAATTCCCTAAAAGCAGGGAAGAGAGGGGAGAGGGAGTTCAAAATTTTTGGAGGAAGAATGCATAAAATGCAGACAGAAAAGAGGTTGAAATATGAACATATGAGACACTCCAGAGGGTCCCTGAGGTAGCTTAGGAAAGCTATGGACCCTGTTTGGTTTGTGAAATTAATTAGGAAAGGAAAAATGTTTATATTTCATGCTATTCCTGTGTTGGTCTGTGCTTAGCAAAATATGTTTAAAAGAAAATGCCGTGGTGAGGAAAGGACCTGAAAAACCCAAACTCCCCCTTCCAGTTGGCTTCAGGCTGCAGCCAAGAGCTTCACAAAGTCCCGAGTCCTGGGGGAAGTGCGTGCTCGAGTGCGGAGCATCGCCCTGTGCCGGCAGGAGGGATGGTCCTTGCAGAATGCCAACGGGGAGAATTACTGTACTGGAAACTGGGGACAAAGGAGCCATTTAAAAGGACAGGACGAAAGAGGCAGCTCACAGCGTGGAGACGCTTGCTCTGCCTCTCCTGCCTATAGTTGATATGTCGAGGAACAGAAGCAGCTGAACAATGAGGAACAGGCTGTTCCCATGTCGGCGGGAAGTGCATGAAATCCCATGAGCAAGTCTGTGCTTTGTAATGATTTCCAGATGGCATCCTAGCCCCAAAGTGTTGCGGTTGTCTGGATACGCGTTCACACATTGCGAAGCTCCTACAGAAAATCAGGATCTCCTTTAAAGTCATACCTTGGCCTGAATCAAGGGCCTTGGATGTAAAGATCCATGTGGTAGGTTTGGCTTCCCCTCTACCAAGGGACATTCATGCTCAGCCTACGGAAAATGTACTTTAGATGATTGCATAGAATGTGCATTTTTGGCCATTTTCCATGGTGGGCTTGATCCAGACAGGAGAGTGTACTTGGATTTCCAGAAAGCTTTTGTCGAGTTTTCTCATCAAAGGCTTTTGGGCTAAGTTATGGTAGGAGGTGAAGGCATGACCTTCCACAGGCTTGTGTCTGGCTAAATGATACGAATAAATGGTCAGTGGAGAAAGGTCACTAATGAAGTCCCTCCCATGGTCAAAGCTTGTGGTGAGGTGACAGATTTTGCAGGTGGTAGAAGCGTTTAGGATAGTTAAAACTTAAGTTGCAGGTGGACGTGATAAGGAAGAGGAAGGTCTCTCTCTACTCAAGGTTATAAATATTAAAGTTTGAGGTCCAGCTCTGTGCTGTTTACCCGAGGCCAACCAAGCAGCAGGCGGGGCAGGCTGCGGTCAATGGCGACAGTTGAGTTTGTGTCAGCCTGTCCACCCTCACTTTGGTTTAACTCATCTCCACGTAGGTAGTGTGCTCCTTGCAAGTGTTTTCCTAGTGCAAATCTTCCAGAAAGGAAGACCTAAACCAACAGTGTAATATCAAGGGAGGAGAGCTGAGTGGCCTCCTTTGTGCCATGTTTAACCAGCCTCTTAGGCAGGTAGAACTTTTAATCTGGGGAGGAGGATGACACGCACACAGCGCTGTTAAATGCTGCCTGTTTGCTGTCCCCGCGGCTGCCGTGCCACGAGATGTCAACTGCCAAAGGCCAAATGCAAATCTTGGAGTCCTAATGTGTCAATTATCTTCCTGACAATTACATATGGATTTCATTAGCTTGCTAAATGGTACCTATTACAGCATCTCACCAGTTGGAGGGATTTCCAGTAGGAAATGTGAGATGGGAAATGCCGACAAATCTCAAATTCCCAGAGGCTCTCTGGAATTCGAGCAGATGAAGTGCGATAAGGGCAGCCTTGAGCACCCCTCCCTAGCTCCCTGCAAGTGCATCTCCTTGGAGCGAGGAGGGGCTCCCGGGTGGATCAGTGGTGGGATGTGCCTGTGGGTGCGTGTTGTACCTTGCAGTTACTGCAGAGAGGGGAGGAAAAAGCAGAGCAGGAGGTTATCCTAGGGCAACCCAGTGATGCTTCCCTTCTCTGAGACCTTTGGTGCTATATTTTCCTGTAGTTTCAGCATTATAGATTGTGACTTGAGCTTTTGAGGTAGTGGGATAATCCCTGCAAGGAGTGTGTTTGGGTGAATGCTGCTCCAGGTGGTAGAAACACCCAGGATGGATTTGGTCTCAGTGGTCTTTCTGCCACACAGCCTTTCTCCAGTGTCTCCCTGAAGGTATTCATTACTTGCTTCATTTTTGACCTTGCTCTTTGCAGGGACTCATCAACTGGAGCAGTGAAAGAAAGGAAGGAAGGGCTAAAGAGTTGGAGAGGGCTTCAGTGGTGATACCTGTGGTGCATCTTTGCCATGTAACCTAGTCCTGCAGAGCTCAGTGGCTTCCAGGTGTGACTGCTCAACCTCAGAGGTTGACTCCATAGCTTGTGTGTCCTTGTGTCAGGATGCACACCCCCATCTCCTCTGGGACAGCCTCCATACACCTAGCAGTTCAGGGACCTAACAGGAAGGCGTAGTCAGCTGCCAGCGGTTGGGTCTTGCAGAAACATGCTGGGGACTCTTTCCAGACTCAAGTGTGTGGTCCCCACATACCTCTCCTGATGTTCCGTGCTGCTGATTTTCCAGACGCCTCTTGGAAACAAGGCTTTCCCAGATGGCTCCTCAGTTCAAGAAGCCTTCTGCTCCTGCCAGCATGCTCTGGATACCAGCCCCTCTAGCAGAAGGTAAACTAAGCTTTGGAGCGCTGAGTTTGCAGATGATAAGACGGGGTAGAGAGGATTTCTGCAGGAGAGGCTGGTAAGCTGAGTGCCTGGGGGCATGTGGCCTTCCTCAGCCCCCCGTGTTCCCTCCCAGCTCTCCAACCGAAGTGCTGAGCGAGCAGGATGTGTGCGGGTGTGTTTCCAAGATGATCAGCATGACTCAAGGACAAAGACTTGCCCCCACGCAGAGCCCTGTAGGTGAAAACCTTGGAGATGAGTGACGCGCTTTGGGTTGACACATGTCACTTGAGAATGTCGTGGGTCTTGTTATCCGGTCTCATAAGGCTTGGAGGAGAAGGGTCTGCTCTCCTTGGGACGCAGCCCTAGGAGAGCCTGGGCTCCCTTTTTCACTGCCCTTGACCACATTCCCCTTCCCTATTAACTGTTCTATGCGGTTTCTATGCTTGGACAATTCGTCTCAATTTATGCCTGTGAGCCTGGCTTTCCTCTGGCCGGTGCAGCATTGGAGCAAGTTAAAAACACATTTCAAGACTAGGATCGTATATGTTTCTTTACCTATGACACTTTTACACACCAGGAGAAGTGCTTGCAGTAGGGACAGGGACTCTGAGGAAGCATTCTTAATTTTGTCATAAAAAAGACCAACTTTCAGGGCCTAGGAGGGAAGCACAAATGAAATGCTGCTTCTGTTTGTGCTTTCACTGCGGTGCTGTTCAGCTGGTTTGCCTCTGGGATTGAGAGAGTGGAGAGGAAAAGAGAGGCTGATGCAGTGATGGAAAAGGATGCCTCGAAGGCACCTTCATTTATTTCACAGTGCTGCTGGTGCCAACTGGGACCTGCTTCCCGCAGCAGTCCTGGTACACGAGGGTGGTACTGCCTCCTCCTCGCGGGTTTGTTCTATTTTCTGTTGAAGTTTTTCTGCTCTCAACACTTCAGATGTTAACTGTGGTTCAGCTCAGAGTGCTCTTCAGTCATGGCATGGAAAGCATGGTCTACATCACCTCTCCAGCTTCCCCTGTCCTGGGTGTATCTGAGGTTGGAGCACAAGCCAGAGATGTCCCTGGAGCCCCCAGAGAGTCCCTGTTGCCAGGACCATGCTTCAAAGTTTCCACCTGCCTCCAAAAGCATCCAAACCAGGAAGGGCCTGAGTAGCCTGCTGAAACTTCTAGTGCCATAAAAGCCTGAAGGTTTGACTGGATTAGAGCCTCAGGGGCAAGTAAACATAATTCTGTCTCATTGAGATGTGCAGAGATGGCTGGGGATACTGCTGGTTTGTACCTGGATACCAAGGAAAGCCACCATCTGAACACAGTGAGACAGCTCACTGAGCTGAACCGCACTTCACCTGGGAGCTAAGTGAAAAATAAGCTAAGGAAAACATGGAACTGTACAACCGAGTCAGCATCCCTTCAAATGAGAAGCCAGCCCAGAGCAGACCCCGTTGGGTGGTGGTAAATGCAAACAGCTTTAAAGATCTGATTCCGGTTTGCTAATATGTCAGGCCCCATCATGTCTCCGTGGGGTATCTCCACCAACCAGGGGTCAGGTGTCTCAATGTTAATTGTCTGGAAAATCAAACTAAAAGCTGCCTTTTCTTACAAGGCGCGAGCGCTTGAGTGGCAGCTGGCCGGGGTTGGGGCGAAAGAGTGAGCTATTTCTTCCCCAGGTATCCTGCTCAGAAGGGCATGATCAACAAAAAACCTGGGAAAACTCCAAATTGCATTAAAATCTTGCATGTATAAAAGTGGAAAGTTCTCCCTGCAGTTGATCTCTCTTGTGGTGGGACTTTTCCTTGAGTTTAATCAGCATCATCAAACATGAAGAAAGAGATGAGGCTTCAGCAGGTGGATACAGACTGAAGTGACCAGAGCTAAAATAACCAGTCCTCAGAGAATTATGTTTTTTTTACATATTTTCACACATGCACAGACCAGCCTTGAAAGGTATGGGGTCTGAGTGTCCCAAGTGTGCAGGTGCTGTGGGTGTGTTCACCTGAACTGGGACATGACTAGTGTTTGGTTCTGTCACCTCTTCTGTATTTAAAAGCTAAGATACTGAGACTCAGCAGAATGAAAGAAAGAAAAAAAAAAAAAGGAAAACCTTGATCAAATTGCATTTGGGCTTCAGGATGTGCAGGATCTTTGCATCTAACTGTCTAGGACTAAATATATGTATAAGTGGAACTTCCTATATTGAAGCTTGTGCCCATTACAGGACAAGAGATGATGGGCACAAGCTTCAATATAGGAGGTTCCACTTAAACATGAGGAGGAACTTCTTTACTTTGAGGGTGGCAGAGCCCTGGAACAGGCTGTCCAGAGAGGTGGAGGCTCCTTCTCTGGAGATTTTCAAAACCCGTCTGGACATGTTCCTGTGTGACCTGCTCTAGGTGATCCTGCTCTGGCAGGGGGTTGGACGAGATGATCTCCAGAGGTCCCTTCCAACCCCTATGATTCTATATGGTTACCTGTCACGTTAAATGGTAAAACATATAATTGCAGCGTTGGTATTGTACGTAGATATTAATATTAGAGAACATGCCTTGGTGTCTGGCCTTACAACTGCAACATTAGTGCAAGGAAACCCTGGTAGGTAATTATCAGCGATCTAGTTTTTATTATTCTCTGTGTAATAACTTTTTTGAGGGAAAGAAGGCTTGAGAGCGGACAGACAGACAAAACGGGAGGGAAGAGGGGACCGCAGTGCTCGCAGGGTAGAGTTGTGTTGCTTGTGAAAGGTGAATCCACCCTGTTTTCCCATGGTTGGTCTCTGTCCATGTGTGCAGCAGTGGTCACCCCAGAGCCCACCATGGACACACACAGTCATGATTTATCCTGGCCCTTTGATTACCTCTGCGTGCCAAGGCCTATTTTTTGTAGGCTGGTGCCTGATCCAAACCCATGTGGCAACTTCAAACAGCTGCCATTTGAGAGCAAAACCTTCCTGGGAATCTCGCTTCCACTGGGGCTCCAAAGAAAAATGTCTTCTCTGCATTGCATGGATGTAAAGAGCACATTTGACTTTGGTTCAGTGCCAGACTAAAGGTCCTCTACGTTATAAATATCAGGGCTAGAAAGACTTGCTCTATAAATGGCTGTGTATGCATATGCACTGTATATATATATTATGGATCTGCTTATGTGACGGAGCACTTCAAATATCCCTTAATAAAATAATAGACCCCTAGGTAGCTATATATACTGGCAGAAAGTTGTTCGGCCCTTTGGAGCCATGGAAAAAGTTAGTACTCCTAAACATTTCTTCTTTTTCCTTGGGCTGGTTTCCACTGTGGGTAATTAAAACCACAGAACATCCTGGATCCTGTTGCATGAGGGATGCAGTCGTGGTCCTCTGAACCTGACAGGAGCAGAAATGGAAACTGCTTAAAGAGAATGTGAAATGTGCTGCTTGTCTCCTGGCCGGCCTTGGAGATCGATGACCAGCGCTGGAAGATCTCCGATGAGCAGAGAGAAATTGTTTCTTAGCCTTGCTTACATGGGCTGGGACATGAAATACCACTGTCAGGTTCCCAGCTTTTTAGCGCAGAGCTGTTGTTGCTGGTTGGAGAGGTCTTTCCAGCTGTGAGAATGACCCCCTGGCTGAGCCTTTGTCTTGCAACACGTAACCCCTGACACCCAGCAAGGGTGAGGGATGCAGCCAAGCAGGAGAGCTCTGTTTTTCTACAGGGCTATAACCCGAGCGCCAGGCTATGAGGTGGGACTGTTGTCTTAATCCAAAAAGGGGGGTCAGGGCTCCAGGCTTTTGCTTGTCTCCACAGGAATTTCCTAGGGAAGGATGTGTGCTCCGTGAGCGCTCTGCCCTGGTGAGACCTCAGCTGGACCACTGCATCCAGCTCTGGAACCCCCAGCACAAGAAGGACGTGGACCTGTTGGAGCATGTCCAGAGGAGACCCACAAAAATGATTAGAGGGCTGGAACACCTCTCCTACGAAGACAGGCTGAGAGAGCTGAGGCTGTTTCAGCCTGGAGAAGAGAAGGCTCCAGTGGGACCTTATAGCGACATTCCAATACCTGAAAGGGGCCTGTAAAAAGGTAGGGGGAGATCTGTTCTCGAGGGTCTGTAGCAACAGGACAAGGGGTAATGGTTTTAAGCTAGGAAAGGGTAGATTTAGGTTGGACATTAGGAAGAAGTTCTTTAATATGAGGGTGGTTGAGCACTGGAACAGGTTGCCCAGAGAGGTGGTGGAGGCCCCATCCCTGGAGTCATTCAAGGTCAGGCTTGATGGGGCTCTGAGCAACCTGACCTAGTTAGAGATGTCTCTGCTTATTATAGGGGGGTTGGACTAGACCTTTAGATGTCCCTTCCAACCCAACACATTCTGTGATTCTATGAGCACACTCACCCTGCTCCTGGTGGCACTCAGTGACCTGAGAAAGGGGAGGAAGAGGAGGGGAGAAAATGCATAGACATGATAATTAATGGGTTGAGTGATGGGAAGATGCCTCTGGGGCTTTCCAGAGACCCATCTCACAGCCCTACCCTGCACCTCATGGAGGTACAGGGGTTCCCAGCCCTGCTTTCCAGCTGCATCAGGCCTGGAGGGTCGCAGGGATGGGGAGATGCTGCATTGGGAGTGTCCTAATGGGTCCTCGCTCAGAGAAGACCCCTCTTCATATCCTGTCCCAGCAGTAGCTGAGACCTGCCCTCCACACTCCCAGCCAGAGGTGTGTGGTCCCCTGTGGCACTGGGCACAGGCTGTGACACTGAGGTGGAGATCCCAGCTACCTTTGGGGAGCCTGTAGCATTAATAGTTGTGTGCCACACCTTGTTGGAAAATACTTTAAGGTCTTCCCATATAAAAGAGCTTGTGCCAATAACGATTTGTCTTCTGCTTAGTTAACACTGGCCCATCCCTAAATGTTTTTTGGGATCAGGTACTTATGGATCCGTCCCATGAGGCTGGACAGCAGGGATGGTGTCTCAGAAACACTTGCCCAAGATGTCCAACCTTTCCTCTCTCTTGGCTAAAACCAGACAATAAATACGTGGCTGGTTTTGCCACAACAACTGAAAGCAAAGATTGACTGCCAAGTGGTGAGCACCTCTCCACTCTGAATTTAGCTTTCAGTTCTCCCTTAATTTATTATTTGCAGTTAATTTAATCCATATTGAGCTGCCTCAAAGAGAAAAAAGCTCTAGATTTGGTGAAAAATAATCTATTTTTAATTAGTTCTGGTGTAGAACACTAGCCCATAAATAAATTCCACTGCTACCTAGTGGTTTTTTTTGCCGTCAGAACTGTCTTGCTGGAATCAATAAACAGTTGATTAAAAACCTTGTTATTTAATATATTCAGTAACCCTAATCTATTCATTAGAAACTTAATCACTTTCATGTCACCAGCTGCTGTGATGGAGAAAAGAGCTGTAGCTAATTATTAGCAATTTTACAAAGCTAATATTGAATTTCTAATGGGTCCTCTGTGGCCTCTATTTCAAGCAGTTTGTATATCCCACAAACATGTGTTCTGGCTCTGGGCAGGGCCAAGCATCTCAGACTTTCAGCCTTGTGGATAAACTTGGGACCTAGTAACCAAATCTCTGGTTAGTTTGCAAGAGGAACTTGCTGGCCCCTGGCCAGGTCCACCATGATGCTCCTCTGCACAACGGCTGGCCATAGGACAAGGAGCTGCTGGTCGGTGGCCGCTCGCTTGCAGCTGTGGGAAGGGATGTGCTCTCTTGTGCTCTGCTGTGTCCTTCACGTGGGATGGGATCAAAGAATCATTGACTGGTTTGGATTGGAAAGGACCTTTCAAGCTCATCTCATCCAGCCCCCTGCAGGGAGCAGGGACATCTGCAACTAGAGCAGGTTGCTCAGAGCCCCGGCCACCCTCCCCTGCAATGGTTCCAGGGATGGGGCAGCGACCATCTCTCTGGGCAGCCTGGGCCAGGCTCTCACCACCCTCAGCATCAACAATTTCTTTCTTTTTTCTAGTCTAAATCTTCCTCTTTCAGTTTAAACCCATCACCCCTTGTCCTGTCACAACAGGTCCTGCTAAAATAACCCATCAAGGGGAAACCACTGGGCTTGGCATGAGGGAGAGCCATGGAAGCCACAGGCAGGTGTTTGGTGTGCCCCGTGTGCTGTTCATCTGCCAAGAGCTTTGTTTTTCCCTTGTTCAGCTGGTTTTGTTCTTTGATATTGGAGCTACGTGCCCATGGGAAGCTCTCTGGATGAGACAAAGTTGTGATTTTCTTTAGGGCTGCGCTAACTTGAAAGCCACTTGTCCGGCTGGATTGTTTGTATCTGCTGTTGCTGGACTTACCCTTATTATTTACGGTGTTAGGAGCGTTACTCTTATTATTTGTATTGTGACAGCGCCTGATGTGGTTTTTGTTGTACCAGGCAAAATCTAGTGCACAGGGAAAAGACAACACCTTCTCTCAGGACCTTGTGCAGGAGGTGGGGAGCAGTGGCCGTGGCAGGGACCCTTCAGTGCACACACACCAAGTGCAGATTAAAGCACGTGAAGCTGCAGCGAGGGCTTGTGCTGCTCGGAGGTGGTTGAATTGTAAATTCATTTAATTTTCATTACATGTTTGTGGAACTAGCTAAAACTTCCTGTGTAACCTGCCCTAGATTCTATGGTCCTGCTTGGCAGGGGGTTGGACTCGATGATCTCCAGAGGTCCCTTCCAACCCCTAACATTGTATGGTTCTATGAGAGATACAAGGAAAAATCCTGGACTGGAGTACCTGCAGGTAATGAGCACCCATGTGACAGTGCTGGGTGGGCGGTGTCAGAGCAAGGCAGGCTCAGGCGTTGGCGAGCTAAGGACCTTTTTCCTTTAAAGGGTGATTTTTTTTCACATCTCTCCTGTGGGTTTCTTGCTCTCTGTCCTGATGGTGGCCATTACTGGAGCTGATACATGGGTGAGGCTGTGCCCTGGGCGTCAGCACATGTGGCTGCTCCTGGTCTAGCTGTTCTTGCGTGCCTCCTGTGATTTTTGTTTTTTTTTTCTTTTTTTTTGGTCCAGATTTCTGGTCTTTGCAACACTTTCTGCATCAGGACGTAATTAGTTATGCTCTAGGGCTGTAGTTGGAGATTGAATAATTTGGTGTCCTTTGCCTTTGGTTCAGCTCAACATCAAAAGCACAGCACAGGGCCGAAGATATCCTGAGCCTCAGAGCAAATGCAGACAAGAGCACGTCTGGATGCGTTTATGACATCCTCAGGCTCTGCAGATGGGATGGCTCTGTCCCGTAAGGAACGTTGCTGAGGTGCTCAGGTCTGGAAGGTTGCCTGTAGTTGTGAGTCTGGAGTTTGTGGTGTTGTCCTCCTCCTGTGGAGCCCTTTCAAACAGTGTCAGAGCAGAGAGAAAGGCATGAAATGTGCTGTGGCTAGACATTGGGGGTTTCAGTACCATGAAAACCTGCAGAGCTGCCTCTGCAGTGTGCTGGAACCAGCCACCCTTGAGGCTTGCACCCTGCAGAGGGTCCTGTTTTCCCGTGTGCCATCAAAAGCATCTTCTCTAATCTTCTGTGCTGTCATAGTGGCACGTGCTCCCGCTGAGGGGGACTGATGGCAATCCTGTTTCAGGAGGATGTTGCTCAGAGGTGACTGAATGCAAAAATGTCCTCCCTTGGGCTTTGGCTCTCTGTCTCGGAAGGGAATTTGCCAGATGGAAGGAAACAAATACATAAATGTATACATAAACTCTTTCAAAACGGCTTCGTGTTCTCATTTTCGCAAATATGTGACTGAGCTTGTTTTATGGGCTTGGCGAACTTCTGGTAGCATCTGGCTGAGCTAAATATTAGACTTAATAGCCCAAGACAGCCGTGATTGCGGAGAGCTGTCTGCATTTCGTGTGTGTTTACAAATGTGCTGTTGTAATTCTGCGAAAATTAGCATAGAGCCTTAACAACAAAACATAGGATGGAGAACAAAGAAACATCTCTCGGCCTCTCTCCTGTGTGTGTCCGTCAGTCCGTCCGTGTGTCCTCAGGCATAGAGCTACCTCTCTGCTAGTCTGCCTGGTATTATTGGTAATTTTTGCACCCCAAACCCTCTAGCCTTTCAAAACGTTTGTTTTCTTGCGTATCAGATACTAGCCAGAGGAAGCATTGGCCAGAGGTGGTACCTGGATTCTTTTGTCTGAAATAGGAAGTTTTTACCCTGTTGTAGGATGTTATGATCTATGAAGTTGCATAATAGTGACACTGAAAAAATATTTAGGGGATTGTATTTGCTGG
Organism: Eurystomus gularis; assembly: GCA_013400335.1. Lineage (NCBI taxonomy): Eukaryota > Metazoa > Chordata > Aves > Coraciiformes > Coraciidae > Eurystomus > Eurystomus gularis. The sequence goes on from VZZY01016650.1 coordinate 652,607, forward strand.
TTCTGCTTTGTCAGCCCTTGGCACAGCATCTCTGACCAGGAGCCCAGGGCTCCACGAGGTCGTGGCTCCAGCCCCAGCAGCTCTCCCTGGGCCGTGTCTCTGTTCTCTTAGGTGGGGAATTTCAAGCACCTTAAATTTTGGCTTGAATCTGAATGAAACAAAGAAAAGGAGTATTGAAATCCTCCACAAACCAAACTTGCTTTCCCCCAGACAGCTCTGGTAATAAGTGTGATGTGATGCAAGATTTGCCATCGGTGGGAAATGCCTCCCTGGCATCGGCTGCAGCCTCTGGTCCGCCTTGTCCGGTGTCGGCAGCAGCTGCAGGACACGTTGGAGCTGAGCATGTCGCTCCGTTTCCAGAGTTGCTGTGGCAGGTAGGCTGGGCTGCTGACACAAGGGCCTTTTTTCTTATGACATGACCCATGTCAAGAATTAATGGGTCTGTTCTCTGAGGTCCTGCCGTGTGGTGGCTGTGAGCACGGAGCTAGGGAGGACCGCGCTGTTCCCGCCATGGCAATGCAGTGTCTGAGGAGACCATGTGTTTCATCTGTGGTTTTCTGCAAGGAGCATAAGGTTATTCTGAGGATGTCCGGGAATGCTCTGTCACGCAGAGGGCAGGGCAGTGTCACCAGCTGATCCAAGCTTCCACCTGACATTATCCTCAAGTGATGGGCTGTGCCTCTGACAACACTGGGCAATAGGGACGGTGGCAGCTGGGCCAGTGCTCCCTGCTCAGGGAAGTGGGTGACCACAGGCTGATAACACATGTAGAAGAGTGTGGAGGCTCTTCAGTCATGTGCTGGAAGCTGTCCCAGATTGCAGCTAGCCCAAAGCTGGGGAGGAGCCATCGGAGGAGTTATTTAGGTGTGCACCCACACCCCGTGTGCAGTTAAATGCACCTGGCCTAGATCATCAGCTCCTGGAACCAGGCACAGCTCCATACCAATCTAATGAGGCTTTGCATCTGCAGATGATGTATTATTGAATTATGCTTGATTAGCTGTTTTTCTGTTGCTTAACAGAAAGCAAATCTCAGCATAAATGAGATTAGTATGTGCCCTCCATGTACGCCAGCTCTTGCTCCCAAGAATTTAACATTCTTAATAGAATGATTTTTTTTTTTTTTTAAGGGAAGGGGTGGAGGGGAAAGAATCTTTGAGGCTCCTGTTTCATTTGCCAGATTATCTGAACATTAAATTAAGCAAGTATGGAAATTCAAAATATAGCTGTTCTACAACATGTGCTGACACCGGCATAACAATATCAGTAATCCCCCTTGACAGCCATTACAGCTTAATGCTCTAAGAAAATGAACTACTTATTTTCTTTACCCCACATACACAGTGTCTCAAAATCTTTCCCTGTCTTCCAGCCAAGATGACTCTTTGAATTAATCTCCTCCAGGTACCAGCTGTGTTTGTCTCATCCTGCAGAGCAGCACCGCTCGCTTTGAGGCTGTGTCACCTTGACAGCTCAGCAAATCCCCAGCTGCTCTTGCGGTCTTCATTGCACTGGGGTTTTGTCATGTGGGAGAGGTCCTCAGACATCATGAACTTTGCTTTATGCCAGGGGCATCCCTCACGTCTTGTATGGTCTCGTCCCATGGTCTTTTTATTGTTCCTCTTCTTGGTGCAGCCAAAGGAGATGTGGAATCCATGATCACAGAGCTTGTGGGTGTTTTCCAGTGTGGATGAGTTCCCCTTCTGCCTGTTTTGAAGTTGTGCCCTTCAAGAAACACCAAGATTTGGTCTTTGAATGATTCCAACTTGCAGAACTGACAGTGAAAGCATGGTGTTGAGCTAAGCTTTGAAAGCGTAGTTGAGTAGGAGTTGAGGAAATTTGAGTTATGTTTCTTGGAGGTGGTAACTGAGCCTGTGGGTTGTGCTGAAACTTGTGTCTTTGTCCTTTAATAAGAAAGGCTGTGCTTACTTCAAGCATCACTTCGTCCTTGGTGCCTGTGGGAAGGATCTAGAGGGCTTGCTTACAGACTTCTTTTGGGATTACAAGGCCGGTTTAGCTATCTCTTTGGCAGGTCTCTGGATTCCAGCAGGTCTTTGGCCCACTAGAATGGTCTGTGAAAGCCCGGGAACTTCTGTTAGGAAATAAACAGGCCACGGAGAGGTCACTTGAGAGTATTAAGGGCTTCTAGAAGTAAGAGGTTGTGGATGCAGGGCCTTTCAGATGTGCTTTTGTGAAAGGAGGTGCTTAAATTCCTGCAGAGTTCAGTTTTTGGAACCAAATGAGCTTTTCCCACATGCACCACTGAGCTCAGATTTACCAAGGTATTTAGGTACTTCACAGAGCAGCTGGGCACCAGGTAGGATTCCTAAAAGCCTCTCAGGAAGCTACACTCCAAAGGTGGCCTTTGGAGCAACCTATGGACACTCAAACAGGTTTTATGGAGACAAATTTTGTTGAGCCATTTTAGGTGGTAAAAGGACTTCAGTAATTGTTCTTTCTGTCAGAATTTTACTGAACAGTATCGCTTTTTAGCAAAAGGCTGTCTTCAGGAGTCGAGGGAGGCAAGTCAGCTTTAATGGCCCTGATCTCAGCTCGAGTAAACTAATTGTCCTCCTTTGAACCTACTGGAGCCTTGGTGATGCGCACGAGGACTCACCTCTTTATCATCAGGTGCCTTTTACAGCTAATTCATAATGAGAAGAGAACTTCCCCTGTCAGATCATTGTACCACTGAGCAAAATTGGAGCAGCTGCCTTGTAAAATGTGAAATGGCATCGATGTACTGTGCTGCGTTTCAGAGCATGTGCCTGAGAAGGTGATTGCGCTCGTTAATAATGAGCCACTAAATTGGATGCAATTGCAATAGCTCATCATTGGTATAGAAATATTATGCTTTATAGGTACATTACTGGGCTGTATTTTATAAGGCTGTTAAGCTTACACACTTTTCCTTGCAGTAAATGTCAGCGAGGTTACAATAAAATTTAATACAATATTATTAAAGCTGAAGTGCATCAGTATGGAAGGATCATGTACACACACTAAAAATTCTTTATTATTCCTTCCTTAACCTTCTTAAGGAACTGCTTGTTTTAAAACACAGCAATGAAAAGGATCAAAGCTTGGAGGTCCCTCTGTCCATCCATCTAATGTTCATTAGAGTTTTCAGTGTAGATGGGGAATTTTGTGATGCATTAGTTCAAGTAAATTAAACATTAAAATTTCAGCTCTGCCAGGAAAATTTCAATACAGCTGCAGATTATAATACAGGTGGTGAGGTCTCCTCACGTTCACCTTAGCTTTCATGGGGTGGAACTGATTGGCAGATTGTTGGCCTCCAAAGAAGCCAGGCATGCCCTCCACGGTGCACATCTTGGAGGGGTGGTACACCTCACAGGCCTTCAGGACTCTACCATTACCATGACAATGCCAACGGCCTTCCCCTTGTAAAGAAATCAATCGGCTGCAGGGGCTCCGAAAACAATTTCCCTGACCTCCCAAGGTTGCCAAAAGCGAGGTCGAGCAGCAAAGATCAAAGGGCCAGCAGAAAGAGGCGTCCCCTCCCTGACCTACTGCCTTGAGAGAGGGATCAGTCTTACCTTGAATTATTTTCTTAATTTGAGAAACTGGTATTATTTGCACACACTGTAGCCAGAGGAAATCAGAATTAATCCCAGTGAAATCTGAGCCATTGTCTCCCATTTGATTAGGTTTTGAGTACCGCTTTAGGGTGGTTTTCGCGAGGAAAACAACATGTGGAAACCAACAGCGGCGCAGGGAGATGCTTTGGTTTGGGTTTTGATGCAGAAGAGGAACGTTAAGGCTCAGATGTGCACCTTTGAGAAATCGTCAGTGGTTAGAGCTATTCCTGGTGCTTGCAAAGTGAATCCTGAGGTGTTTGGAAAGAGAAAAATAGATCTGGACTACATGAATTTTACAGTCAACTTCTCCAGACTTGTCTGGTATGGGTGGCTGATGTAAAAAAATGTATTTCAGATACAGTCTCTTATCGGTAATCTTCAGCTTCCCACAGGCAGATCCCAGGAGCTCCAGAAATCACCTTCTGCTTGAGATATGTCCTCTGGGACTGGCTCAAACAGTCTGCTGTGTGTTTGCCTTCTAATTAGATGCTCTCAGTCTTGCAAATTACATCTTGTTTTCCTTTGTCATGAAATGGATTTGGATTCTTGTCAAAATATTTTGGTCCTTGAGAGCTCCCGAAGAGGGTGGATTTTAGGCAGGTGGGTACTTGGTGCTTCCCAGAAACCTGGTCCTAGCAGGGGTCTGAAAGCGGCAGAGATCTGGAAGTGCTGTCGGGGTTCACGGGCTCCTTCTCCTTTCCAAGCAGCAGCTCCTGAAAGTGGCTGTTGTCTCAGATGAATTAGATTCCTATCTCTGCCACTTCTGCTTGTGACCGTGCTTTTAAATCACAGTTTTAAGAGCTCGTGTCAGAGATTTCATCTATGGAAATTTATGAGGAGCTGCTGCCTTTTACGCAGGCATGATTTTGCGATAGCTGTGCTGCAGAGCCCTGTCCCCGGAGCTGCCTGCTCTGGCCACATGGCCACAGATGATGCTGGAGGAGAACAGTGAACTGGAAAAAATCAGAGACAGGTTCAAATGAAGGTGAAGAGACCTGCGGTGGTGCTACAAGGCCAGCGGGCGGGGAAGGGATGGGATGCGGAAGAAAAGCAGCTGGCATTTGTTGGCAGCGGTGAGACCTTTTGGTGCCATGTGTCACTCCATTTGTGCACAAGGGCCTGCACACGCTGGTTGTACATCTCAGGTGGATCTGCAGACACACACAGCCAGCCATATGCAGATAGACACATAGGCAGATAACTTCCTCCCCAGTCCAGATAAGACTTGTCCTGGCTATTTCTTTTCAGCTTCTGGAGTGCAGAGCTGCTAGAGGATAATGGGACATGTTGCTGCCCGGCTTGTGCATTGGGTAAAGAATCTGGAAGGCTTTCTTTGAAGGCCAACCCAGGTTTTGACATCCTGCATGGTTTGGTCAGTCCTTCCTGTGCGCAGAGCTTGTGCTGGCGGCACCTTGTGTATGTGGCACCAGCACGTGGTGGTGATGGGAGAACAGGGGCGGGATGGGGAAGGGCCACTCTTACCAAATAAAATCTGATTTCCCACCCTTCCTTCTTGCAGAGTGGTAGAAAGAAAAGTTATGCTAGATCTCTGAAAAGGGTCAAAGAACAAAGCTGCATGAGATGAAGCCCAAAAATTTTGCTCTAAGTAGCTACAGAGCATCCTGCAACCTTTCCTCTTGTTGCTTTGTGTGCTCACTCCCTCTGCTCTCCCCTCCTGTCTTTTTTCCCATCGCTGTGCTGTGGTACCTGAGCAAAGCACAATCCTTTATTCCACGTGTGGGTGACATCGTGGCAGTGGCGTTTACCTGCCACCGTGAGCTCCCACCAGCTCCGAGCAGTCAACAGCCCACGTCGCAGCGGCTGTCCTTCCATCTCCTCACTGCTTGGGGTTTTTTTTTCTGCAATGGTCCTCCACTTTTCTGTCCATAATTACTTTCTTGGGGTTTATTTTCATCTCAGTGCCTGATGTGACCGAAGTACATAAGTCTGTATCTATTGATTTCTGACAGCAGAGTCTGCTTGTTCCCCACTAATATTTCTAGCATCAGCATTCATCTTCCTTTCTATCTAGGAGATATGTCAGTACCACATCACTGAGGCTACAGTTTTTTCTCCCTGTCAGCAGCATTCTTTCCGCATGATTCATATCCATAAATTGCAATGGGAAAAATTAAGCTTTTCAGCAAACCCTTAAACATTTTGAGACTGCACAGTTCTTCTATGCTTTCAGGAGGGACACCACAGCCAAGGAAGCTATTCCTCATGAACTCTGAGCTTTTTGGGACCTGCCTCTTTGGTCTGGTGTCTGCGGTTCCATGTAATCCAAGTCATCAGTTCCTTTAACGCATTCACAGCTTGCATCCACATGCACACACACTTTGTTTTCTCCCTGCTTGAGGGCAACCCAGACTCATCAATAGCCTTGTTTATATATATATATATTTTCTGACACTAACTCAGGCATTTCTGGGGTTGTAGCAATGAGCTATGTCTGTTACTGTCGGGTATGATGTAGGTTAATAGGTGTCTGTCCGAGCAATTCCCAGCTGCCTCCACTTTAGCCGGGGTTGTTGTAGGACAAATCTGATGTACATGCTGCAGAGCCTTGGTGGCAGGACGTGTGTGTCACTTCTGCCCGGTGCAAAACCACTTGTTCACTGCTGCTCTTTGGGGTGATGGTTTCTGTTTACAATAAGAAAATCACAGTGAGTTTGGTGAGATGCTCTGGGGTTCCTTTATCTGATGGCAGAGAGGGATGTGCTGGATATTTCGAGCAGCCCGTGAAAGGCACAGCCAATGGCTGCTGGAACTCTATTTTTTCCAGCGACATGAAGGATGTTTTTAATTTCCTCATAGGTGCCTTTTCCATCTCAGGAACCAGCTGATGGTGGCATTAGTTCTGCTTCTATCATTTACTTCACGTGTCTTGAATTATGCCGTGCCACGCTTGACCATCAGAGGGATGCTGTGATAGTTACAATACTTCACGTGCCCCTTCCCTCGAACACTTTTGTTGAATTGACTGGCTGATTTCCAGGCCTCGGTGTATCTTTACAAATGTTTCACCTGAGAGCAATGCCGTGATCGCTGATTACTTTGAACCGTTCTGCTGATTTGCCTTGGTGTGTTCCCAGGGTTCATGTCCAAGCTGGTACGCACAATTTCCTCTCTCCAGCTGATATGTCTGTCTCAGATATCTCCGTTTTGCGCTGAGCCTGCTGGATGTACCTCTTATTTCAGGGGTATTTCAGGTGGTGTTTGATTCCTGCACCCTCAGCAAAGTTCCTGTTTTTACTGATCTTTTATTGCTTTCAGTTGGAGGAGAATATTTGCAGCAAGGAATCCAAGAGTTGTGAAAAAGCACCCAGTAAAACAGAGCCAATGGGCAGTGGTGGGAAACCTCTCTGCCTGCCTCTCATTGCAGAGTAGCACAGCAGGGCGCAGAGAAAAACAACCCTCATGAAGCACTTTGCAGTGGACTTATAGGCCTGAAGGTTCAGCAAAGTATAGTGGTGGGCTGGTTCTTCCTGGTAAGAAGAGCATAATTGCATTGTGAAGGTGCTGAGCTGAATTTTGGGGGAATTATAGTGCTTGGTGGGAAGGGAATGAGCCGTTTGAAGCTTTCTGAGGGAGGTGGCTGGAACTGGCATTTGGAAAGTAAAGATGAAGGGACACTTGCTGTTATGTCCGGGCCACTGGAGAAGCAGATGACAGATATACGTGGCTTACATAGTAATGGAAGTATTGGGTTCAATTTGTGGTGATGGGAGTTGCATACTTGAGATGAGAGAAAGTGCCATTTATCATCTGCAGACTGACCTCAGAGATCACTCGGGGACAGTCCACCCTGTGGGAGAATCTCCACAATCTGCCTTGGAGGGACTCCAGTCCCTGTAGTGATCGCAAAGGTTTTGTGCCCCTCTGATAGCAGCTGGTGGCAGGTGGTCAACAAGTCCTTCAGTGACATGAAGAAGCATTTGTTAATGAAATTGTCCAGCAGTTTTCCTAATTGGGAAATTAATATTAGAGCTGGAAGGATAAGCTGTCTTAAAGAGGTGCTGGCAAACAGTGGTCTGTGTGGGTTCTCTTGGCTGCTGTGTTCACTTGCTCTGAAGACCCAGATCTTTAGCATGTGATGTTATGACAAAGGACTGAGCCACCTAAGCTGACTCTGGAGACCAAGCGTTTGGTGGCTGAAAGCTTTCCAAAATGCAGCTTGCATTTGTCATGATTTCAACCCTAAAACAAGCAGCTTAGAAGGTAAGAGCCGCTGTACCAGGTTTGTGCTTCAGTCAGTAGCTACCTGAGTGCTGCCCAGGGCGGGGTGTCCAAATGGAAGTGTTCCTCAATTTCACATATTCATGTTCTCAGCTTTAGGTGGCACCAAGATGACTGGGACGGTTGTTGAAGTAGCAAAGAGTGAATGAGGAGTGCTGGGAGGGGACAGGACACAGAAGCGAGTGCTCAGAGGCAGGAGGAAGGTGCACGGGGGAAGCCCGGAGCTGAGTCAGGCTTATCTCTGGAGGAATGCTCTTCCTCAGGAGCTACTTTGGAGACTTCACAGTGTGATGGTGGGCTTGGAGCCCCTATCCCCGCTTCCCATCACCGTACAGCCTCTAACCCCTGCATACAGCTGGGAGAGGGAGAACTTCAAAAGAAGCCACAGATCCTTTGTGTTGTCCCTGTTAGTGCCTGGAAGGAGGTTACACACCAACCCCACGTGATGGCTGGGGTGATGCTGAGTGTGAGCGGCTGAAGGTGCAGGGAGCCTCTGCAGGTCTTTGGCATGATAGATGTGACTGTAGGCTTTCAGGAGTCATAGAAAGTTGTTTGCTGAGGAAGGTCTTTCCAGAGGAGACCTTGAGGGTGTCCATTGCTCAGTTTTTGCTCTTCGTGAGTCGTGAGGACTCGGGCAGGTTTCCTGGCACAGGGGATCCGCTTTTCGGACTAGTCCTGCCTGGATCATGTGTGTCCCTGGTCGCAGGATGGTGCTGCTCCCTGCCCTTCCACCCAGCTCCTGCCCAGCACACATACTCGGTGTGGCACAACACATCCAGCCTCTGTATTCCAGCATCTCCATGGAGCTTCTGTCTTTTTATTTTTTTCTTTTCTTAGAAAGGAAAGATTTTATTTCAGATGTGTGTCAAGCTAAGACCTTGGCTCTTTGTTTTATTCCCCGTGACAGATTCCTGAGCTGTGGTGGTACCAAGAGCCCGACGCGGTGTCGCACTGCAGCTCCAGGCTCTTGCAGGGTCTCCAGGAGGACACTGAGGAACCACCAATCACTTTTTAAACCCTGCAAGAGGCATCTGCAGGGAATCATAGAATCATAGAATGTTTCAGGCTGGAAGGGACCTCTAGAGGTCATCTAGTCCAACCTCCCTACACAAGTAGGGACATCTACTTAGGTCAGGTTACTCAGAGCCTCATTGAGCCTGACCTTGAGTGACTCCAGGGATGGGGCCTCCACCACCTCTCTGGGCAGCCCCTTCCAGTGCTCTGTGACCCTCATGCTAAAGAACTTTTTTCTAATATCCAGCCTAAATCTATCTTTTCCTAGCTTAAAACCATTACTCCTTGTCCTATCACTACAAACCCTTGTGAATAGACCTTCCCCTGCCTTCCTGTAGGCCCCTTCAGGTACTGGAAAGTCAATATCCACCTAACTAAAGGTAGTCGTTGCCATGGGAAGGAAATTGTTCCCCTTTATTCATGGGATGTGACTACTGGATAATAAAAAGTGAGAGCAAGTTTTAAGTGCTTACACCGAGAGGGTTGGAGGGGTCACTCGCATTTGTGAAACGTCCAGTGCCTCTTGTCCGCGGCGCGGCTGACAGATGGAAATCATTTCAGCGCGGGGCTGGGAGCCGAGGTCAGCGAGGGAGAGAGGCAGAGCCCGTAAGGAACAACTCATTAATACCCGGGGGCCAAAGAACCACCTTCCTGAGCTGTTTTCTTTGTGTTGGTATAAAACACAAAGGCGAGCAGGCGGGACCCACGGGCTGGAGGAGTTTAAATCAATATGACAAATCCATAATTGCACAGTGACTTGTGCAGTGAGAACATTGTGGGCTTGTAAGGAAAAACAAACGCCAGGGTGGAGATGCAGTTTTATGTCTAAAATCCAGGTGTATATATATTCAATATCTATAAACGCATGTTTGTCTTATTTTGGATATTGGGTACATGAATGTTTTTTCTGATGTCTCTGATCTTTCTGCCTAATTCATAAATCAAAACAGCAGGTACAATAAAATGAATTAGGTGATCATTAAAGCAGCATGCACTGGATATATTTTTCCTTTCCTGTTTCGGTCTGCGAGCTCATTAAAAGCTCACTTGCCTCTTGAAGTATCTTGACACTGAAGATGATGATGAATAGAGCTGCAAGGAGTGTTAATAATTTGAAATACGTTGTCAGGATCACAGGATGATACTATAGGAGATTGTTACAGTGGAGTTATTTGTGTTTGTTTTATTCGGTTATCCTGTAATCGACCAAGATTAGAAACAGAGCATTAGGCTGAGCAAGTATTTAATTTCTTTCTTGAAGGACGTTTTAATTAGAAATGAGCTCTTAAAAAGTCTAAGCAGGTGAAAAGTACTGGAATGACAGCATCACGGCCACATTCACCAAACCATGCTTAATTCCAGTCCCTTGCCAGAATCTCCTTTGCTTCCTAGGGGTAAATGCTTTGCTGGCCAGGGGACAGTTCAGAACAAGCTTAAGTGTGTGCTTCAGTGCTTTGTCAAGCCTGTCCCCGCGCAGCTGGAGCCATCTGTTTGTCCTTAGCATGGGGACAGCGGGCTGGACACCCTCGCTCCGCACTGCGCTGCTGACGAGTCCTGTATCACCGTTGGCTGGCCTCCTGTCGTGAGGAGCAGCTTGTTTGCTGTCCATGCAAAAACCTCTGCTAATGCTGATGGAAGGAGCAGCTTTTGCTGCTGGTTGGGGCTTTCTCCTCCGTCCCAATGAGTGGAGTTCAGCCTGTCGCAGAAGCATTTTCAAAGGGTCCTGTGGATGGGCTTTGTCCCCCCCCGGTTTGAACCACCTGAGATTCATCCTAATAAAGTTGTTTAATGTATTTAAGAGGACTTGTCCTAGGGAGAGGCCGTTTTACTCAGGGAGCAAGAGGCATGTGGGCAATTGCATCCCTACCCAGAGGTGGTTGTGGTTCAACCTCACGCACCCCAGAAGTTCAGGACTTGAGCTTAGGCTATGCAAGGGGTCCGAGCCATTTAAACTCCACAGGGTGCAGGTTTCTAAACGTTCAGATTGCTTTTGGTGATGGGAAGCATGTGTCTGGATCTCCACTGCTCTGATTTGCAAAGGAAATGGAGTGCTTTGAGAGGCCTTTCCAAAGTGCAGGGGGTGGGTGCCCACCTTCAAGCTGTGCTGCCCTTTAAGTGCTTTTCTTTCTTTCCCACCCAGCTTTGCATCCTGCGGCAGGGAGGCAGTGGCTGCCTTCCCAAAGCACATCACTCATGCCAGGCCAGCTCTTCATTTTCCTCCATCCACTCGATGCTCAGATTGAGCATCCTGTAAATCATATTTAAAAATACATTAGTGTAATGTTTCTGGAGTTGATACTAAGTGAGCTTTGGGGACCCTGCTGGCTCCAAATTCCCCTGTCTCAGACTAATTTACAGTATATTTCACCAGGACAGGCATTTCCATACCCAAGGACCCGCCCCAACCCTTTTCCTCTCTCTCTTTTTCTTTTTTGTTCTATTATTCAGCTGTTTTCAGAGGATGATTGATGGCTTCTGATGTCGATGTGAGATTGCTCTTCTGTTTTCCTACCTACCCACTGTAAAAGGAGAGGTAAAGAATAAAAGGGGAGTGCGTGACATGGGGCAGGCAGCAGCACCAGCTGGTCCCCGTCCTGCGGTAGCTCCTCAGCCTTTGCCAGGGAAGCACCGCTGTGCCACAGCACAAAGCCTTTGGCAGGTGGGACATTTGGCACAGGGGCTCAGCCTCGGATGAAACACTGTCTTAGCAAGAACTCTTTGCCTGCTCTGCCCCCCAGCATCACAGGATGGGGGATCGGAGGCAGCCAGGGGCTTCAGGCTGCTTGTAGCAGCAGGGATGTTGTTGGGCAGTACCTACAGCCCCACAAAAGCTGACGAGTGTTTGCTCAAGCAAGAAAGTAAAACAATTTAGTAATGGAGCAAAGATTTCTCCCTCTGACGTGAGCGAGACATGGAGAGCCCCACCAGTCTCAGTGAAATCTTAGGAAAAGTAATACAATAATAATATTTTGTATTTCACAGAATCATAGAATCACAGCGTAGTTTGGGTTGGAAGGCACCTTGAAGATCATCTAGTTCCAACCCCCAGCCTTGGGCAGGGACACCTCTCACTAGACCAGGTTGAGCAAACCTGATCCAACCTGGTCTTGAACACACCCAGTGATGAAGTGTCCACAGCTTCCCGGGGCAAGCTGTGCCAGTGTCTCACCACCCTCACAGTGGAGAACTTCTTCCTAATTCCCAGTCTAATCTCCTCTCTTCCTGTTTGAAGCCATCACCCCTTGTCCTGTCACTACAAGCCCTTGTAAAATGTCCCTCCCAGCTTTCTTGTAGGCCCCCTTCAGATCCTGGAAGGCTGCAACAAAGTCTCCTCAGAGCCCATATTGTGGCTTTTTACATATTATATAAATATGTAAATAAATATTTTATTTATATAAAGCTTTCATAGAATTGTTTCAAAGCATTTTGCAAATAACATGAACCTGAGCCTTACAGTTCCCATGTGAGACAGGCTAGAAATTCATCAGGACTTGGTGCTTCTAAGAGAAGTCCACAGCAGGAAGGGAACGGGGCTTCTTCTAAGTGTGTGCTTTGCTCTCTGGCAAGGGATGGAGCAGGTAATTTTTTAAATGTAAAGGCTGTTAATCATCTTCAAAATATTGAGCCATCAGATGCTTGGACTCTGAACCTGGGTAGTGCAGTCCTGGCCATTTTTCAGAAGAAATCTCTCTGAAGCAAGTGAGATCTTGGTGGATGCTCCTAAGAGGGAAACCTTGTGTTTGCCAAATGTACTTGCACATTGATCTGTCAGTAGTTGCCTCACTGAGTGCACAGATTTAAGGTGTAACAGTGGTTTGTCTTTCATCCTTCCTGATTTTTAGACTCATTTTGGTTGTTTGGTTTTTTTTAGGGAAAATACTACTTTTTTTTTTTAATACAGGTGAAAATCACGGTGGGTTTGAGAGTTTGGGCTCTTGGTTTTCCCAGTTGTCCTTCTCTACGACAATGTTCTTCACCTACTGAACCTTTGGAGTGAAGGATAAGCTGAGTAGACTTTGTTCCTTGCTGATTTTTACATGAGATGACAGCCCACCACAGAGAAGCCCTTTGAACTGTGGTCCTGGTGCCCTACAGCATCTTTGGGCAGGGGTGCAACTCAAGGTGAAATAACAGCTTGTTTTGTGTCCAGGCAGTCAGACCTTCACAGGGCTCTCACACCTCTCTTCCTGACCTCACCTCACTTCTGCTCTGCTGAATATGAAGTCACTCCAAAATATGTCAAGAACTTGTAACGGTTGCATTGTTTCTGATCTGGTTCACAGGACTGGGAGTAGAAGCCCTGACATCTAAGGAGGTTCCCTGGAGACAGAAAGCTGATAAAACAGCCAAACTCACTCTTGGAAGCTGAGCGGACCCACAGGCCTCTGCTTTTACTTGGACTCCACTGAAGGTGATTGACTTTGAGTGAACAATTGCTGCAGACTCTGCAACTTGATCCTGGAGTTTATGTACTGTGTAAGTAACCTTGAGATAGGGATAACTCATAACCTTTACCTGACCCTGGCTGTGCATCTCAAGCGAACAGGAGCTCTTTGTTTGAGGGCTTTGGAGCCATGGGAGGTGTATTTAGCTTGTAGTCCTGAGTTGACGCTAAACATGTGTGCCCAGAAGGCTGCTCCTTCATTCTGTCTAAGTATTGAATGATGGAAGTATAAATTTGTACATGTATTGAATCGTTCTGTGCAATTGGTACCAAACCATCACTAGGTTGCGTTGGTCTTTTTTTAATAAAATGAAACACTTGTTTTGAGGGAAGAAAGCCTTTGGATATTGATAGGTGAGTGATGCAGAGAAGAAAATCAAGCGCAGCGCATGCTCTACATGTTGTGAAATTGCCAACAGATGGACAATTGATTTGGCATGTTGCAGACTTCTGAAACGCCATGCAGATGAGGAATGCTTTGGTGATGACGGGATGTGTCGTGCACGTTGTATGCGGTCAGGCTGTAGCAGGAACGCTTGTGCTTTCATGGAAAGGGGTAGTATCAAACCAGCTGGGACTAACAGCCATGTTAGGAGGTTAATGAAGGACTGTGCAAGTGGACTCCTTGATGATCACCCAGTTCCTGTGGGACGAGTGTTTATGGAGTTCCTTAAACATTTGTTTTCAGTCCACATTTGATCTATTCTGGACATACAGACAAAGCATTTACGACTCAAAATTAATCTTAGATCTTGGAGGTTCTTGGGGAGACTGATCTTGATAGTTGTAGCAGTGTCTGTAACAAATTCAGTCTCAGTAACTCTGGCAGTCTTGAGCTGCTCTTGCAGAGACACAGCTTCAGGGCTGCTGTCTTCATGGGCAGCCTTGAAAGCTCCAGAGCATGACTGGTGGTGTCCTGGGCTTGGACGTCCCTGGCCTATCGCTTTGGTAGGTTATATTCAAAGCTAGAGCATGGTGTGTGGACAATTCAGCCCATGGTATACAGCCGGATAGCTTTGCTCCAAACCTAGAGCTTCTGGGGAAAAAAAAGTGACCTCACATTTTTTTGTGCCTAGTAGTAGAAGCCAGAGCCTTCTACATTCCTGGCTTTTAAACTTCTTTGAAAGAGATTTGCTAGATGATGGCCACTACAAACCCTGCAGCGCTGCTGCTCGAAAAGCAAACCCCCAGAAGCGAGGTGGTGGAGCTGGGGCCAACCTTGTCCTCTCTTGGGTATGGCATGGAAATTGTATCTGCTGTGAGTCTGCTGGGACCCCACCAGCAATGGGGTGGAAGGAGGCAGCTCCGCAAGGCTGTGGGAGGTGAGGTTGGAAGCTCAGCTCAACCATACACACCAGGGATTTTCCTTTTCCAGTCAGATGTTTGCACAGAAAATTAACTCCCGCGGCAGATCCGTGTTCCATGCAGCCATGCAAGGGGCACATAAGTGATAGCGTGAGTTGTGTCCCTGCTCACCTGCACACGCACGCGGAGCTGCCTGTGCCCATCCGCAGCCTGGATCTGTGCGTGAAGCTCTTCAGGAGGTCACGGACTGACTTTGAGTGGCTGCACACACATGTCCACGTTGGACTGTCTGCACACACCACAACCCCTACCCCAAACCAGCCAGCTGGGAAGGAACCCAATCTCAATAGTCCCAACATTAAACCCGATATCAGTGAGAGAATAAAATGCAGAAGCTGGCTCCTTTTTTGGGACATTTTGTGTTGCAATCCCTTCAAACTGCAGAGCGTCTGGAGGCCTGATGATATGCACGTTGGGTAAAAATGGATTATGGAGGGTTTGCTGCATGATTTCCACATGCTGATACTTTTAATCCTTTGCATCAGCCAACAGAATTTAAAAAAAGGGTGAAGAAAAACAATTTATATTAGCAAATACTAGAACTATAATCTATCCTATTATTTTAAAATGTCTCTGGGGAGTGCAGTGTTTTCTGTGGAAGGCAGGGTGCCTGGCTTCATAAACCCTCCTAAATCACCACCTCACAACAGCCTCCAGCAGCTGTCCTAGTTCCCCAATTCGGTTTGTTTTTTTTTTTAGCATTGGAGAATTAAGAAGAATACAAAACACACGCTTTGAAGCCCAAGCTCCCAGTGGATCCCACACCGTGGGGAGGGGGCAGCTCCTTCTGACTTGTGAGCGCTGACGTTCGCCAGCCCCGCCGAGGAACAATAGGATCAGAGAACAGGGGGATTTGTTAAAGCAGCTTGAACTTGAGGAGCTTGTGTTTATGTGCATTTGCTTCCAGTGGAAAACCGTGGTGATACTATTGGAAGAAAAACTAGCTTTAAAAATAATTGAATTCTATCCACATCGGGGCTCTACAGGGAGGGGGGATTAAATAAAAGGAAGGGAAATGGCCATGCAAAATGCCTGCTTTCTGCCAGCAATATTCTGCATTTCCCTCAGCAGATATTGGGTTGTGTTTGGGGAAACAAGCTTAGCCTTGTCTACAAGTGGAAGCGTAATGATGGGCAAGTGTCTAGAGACTTGCAGGTGTGGTTGCTTTTCAGTTTAATACAGAATAGCCCTGGCTCATGTCTTCATTCTGGCCAAAAGACAGAAGAGGGGTATGACATGCGTTAGAGTCTTTGTCTCCTTTTCAGCAGCCTAGAAAAATTAAGCCTTTTAAAATGTACATCTCGTCTGCATGGTGGTATGAAGTCATTAGGAAAGTCTGGGATCATTGATGAGCTTTGGCTGCCGTGTTTGCCTCTAATACTGCTTCTCTGCTGCTGCCCATAGGAGTAGGCCTTTATTTTTTGATGTCACCCACTTGCCCGTCTGCTGTCTCAGGGAGACTTCGACCGTACCAGTTGCTAGTGTTTGTTGCCTTCAGCCTATTGTAAAAGTTCATTAGTTTGAATATGGAGATGTACTTGTAATGAACAGCATGACCAGTTATCCAAGAAGCGGGTCAGCTTGGTCTCTTTTGAATTCTGTGTTACAAAGTGGGTTCAACCTTCACATAAGAGCAGGTCTTGTGTGTGGCCTGAGTTTCTGTGCTTCTTCCTCGTTTGCTTATCATAGCATCATGGAATGGGAAGTCACAGAATGGTTTGGGTTGGAAGGGACCTTAAAAATCATCTCGTTCCAACATCCCTGCCATGGGCAGGGACACCTCCCACTAGACCAGGTTGCTCAGAGCCCCGTCCAACCTGGCCTGGAACACATCCAGGGATGGAGCATCCACAGCTTCCCTGGGCAACTTGTTCCGGTGTCTCACCACCCTCAGAGTGAAGAACTTCATCCTTACATCTGGTCCAAATCTTCCTTCTTCTAGTTTGAAGCCATTACCCCTTATCCTATCACTACAAGCTAAAATGTAAAATATCTCTTCCCAGCTTTCTTGCAGGCCCCCTTCAGATACTGGAAGGCTGCAATAAGATCTCCCCGCAGCCTTCTGTTCTCCAGGCTGAACAAGCCCGACTCTCAGCCTGGCCTTGTACGAGAGCTGTTCCAGCAGTATAATTGCTTTGTTGAAAAGCTTAAATATTCTCTGTATGATCACTTGTCTGTAGTCCTTACACTCCATCACATTTAGTGGCAGCAGGATAGTTTTCTCACCAAATCCCTGTTGTTGGAAAGACACATCCTTTCCTAACGTGAAGCTCCCGTTACTGGCTGTGAGCAGTAATTGACTGCAGTGGGTCTTTGATGCTCATAAGTATTTAGTCACTCACGCTGTGCTCCTTGAATCAATAACCCCTTTGCTCTGTAACCTAATAGAATTGCTTAATGGAAAAAATTATGCTTGTGTTTCATTCACTTCTCTGTTTCACTCATTTGATAGATTTGCTCCATCAAGGTAACTATTCCAGATGATCACGCGCTTGTCAGATGCCCGTGACAATGAACATCGTCATATTTTCCCACATGTGCTCCAGGACGTGGGTAACTCGCATCCTCTGAAAAGAACTGGGATGGATACATCCTCTGCATAAAATCAGAGTTGGGTGGAAATCAGCAGCTGCTGCCGGGGAAGGGGAAGCAGGGCAGAGAAGATGGGACACAGGAAAGCTGCCGGGTAAATCTCCGCTCATATTTTCTGCGCAAGCACATAACCTGCGCTGCTGCCAGTCACAGGGCTTGAGGAGACAGGACAACCTGTCGTCTCTGTGCATGGAACCAGGTTGTTGGCAGTTAGCAGGTACATTGTAGCAGAGCCCAAAGGTGCCACGTGGGTTTGAAGGTGTCCGACTTGTGGAACACAGGCAATGCTTGTGTGCTAGATACCAAAGGCATGGGGCAGAGGTGAAGATGTAGAAAGGTAAATTTGGAGAAAAGGAGAGGCCTTGATGGAGCCGAAGGATCAAAATCTGATGTGGCCATTGGATACCTGGCTGCACATGTCGATGTTTAGTCGTGAAGAGGTTAAGCTGTCTACACTCTTTTGTTTTGCCCAGCCTCTCCTTCCAGAAGAAGATTTGCCTTATAAAGTTATTTTTAGGTGCCTTGCGAGCAAGTTTTGTTGGAAGACAAGGAGCCAGCAGCCCCCGGCGAGCTCCTGGGCCCTCCCCTCTCAGCTTACAGCATGTAATTAGCAGATAATCATGCCAAAATCGCAGACTCCAACGGGCTAATTTTATCGCATGTGCTGACATCGGTAAGCTTGTTGAAAGTAAGTTGTGGGTTGTTGGTTAAATGTGTTTCCTCACTTGTTTATGAGCTTGTGTTCCTGCATTTGCTGTATAAAGGCGAGATCAAATGCAGGTCTTGTTGAGCAGCCACCGGTGTTTTGATTTGGTGAGATAACATGGGACATTTCCTAGTGTTAAAACTGCTTTTTATTAAACTGTGGCCACTGCTAATAGTATTTCCAATAACGCTGTCGTGCGTTGCTGCAGGGTTGGTGTGGAGGGTGTTTGAGCTTTGATTCAGCAATATATTCAAGCACGTGCTTTGAGGTGTACTTATACAGCCAACATGTAATTGTATATTTATAAACGTATATATAAAAACTGTAGGTGCCTGCTGGCATCGAGCTATAATGTAAATGGGAATGAAGTGTGTATTTTTAACCTCCATTTATACTTGGGAGTTTTGCTAATTTTGGGCCTTAGTAACTTCTGCAGTTTTCTTTAGCAAAGAAAAATATTGTGTGTCTGATGGCTGGGCTGAGCAGCCTTCAGGACCTGCATACCTCTCTTACTGATGGGATAAAATAAAGATACTTCTTAATAGAAAACACAGCCCAGAGTCATCCATCTGGGTCCAATAAATCTGAGACAGGTAGATACAATAAAAACTGTCACTATTTCCTCCTGATAAAAGGAAGATTAAGTCGGCCAAGGTCGTGGAGTCAAAAATAGGCTCAGTAACAGCCATCTTTGGGAAGGAGGACCTGAAGAATGTGAGAAATGAGCTCCACCTCCTGCTGCCTGATTTCTTGCCCACAGGCTTGGAAAATCTGACTTTGGGAGAGGTACCAGCATGCAGGGGGTAGACGTGGTCTGGGGTATCCCAGAGGTCTGCCAGGGAAGAGGAGTGTTCCAGTTCCCTTGGTTCACAGAACTGCCTTTTGCAGGGTGGGTTTCCCTGCTCGAGGACATCTTAGGCTATTGTGGAGAACTGAAGGTTTGGGAACAATCCTGTGGTGGCCAGAGGAAAGGTGAGCAGAGACCTGTGAGGCCTTTTCCATTTATAGGTGTCTCTGGTTTTGCATCAGGACTCTTAATGAATAGTATCATCCATCAAAATGCTTCTCAGTTCCTGCCCAAGCCTCTTCCCTGCCACGTTTTGGATCTGGCTGTATAGAAGCAGATGTCAGGCATGGGGATCAGCCTCCCTCAGGTGAGCATTTTGTGTTTTCTAGGAGAAAATAGACCTCTGTAACCCGTCTTCATTTTCTGAACACTCCACCGTGACAAAAAGTGTCTGTAGCTGAATTGGACGGGCCTCGAGGATTTGCTGCAGTATTCATCCATGTTCATACGGCTCTTGGCTCTAAGGTCTTGCATATAGTCTCACCTGTAAGTTTGGATCTTTGTCGTAACATCTTGTGGTTTTGGGCTGAATAAGAAAAGCAATGGAGGAAGTAATAGTTCAAGCTGAAGCAATCAAAACCCAAAGTGACCCTTTGCTGATAGACCAGCAAATAAATATTTGTCTAGGAGATAAACTTGGTTCCTTTTTCCCCTAAGGAAAGGGGAAGCTGCACGCATAGACGAAACATCCCTTGTGAAAGCAAGCCAGAATCGCCGGGCTGCAGGCATGCGAGCACTCTGTCTGCCTGTCATATGGCAAATTAATTCAATGGCAGAATATGGCACCACTGCCTCAAGCAGGCAAGTGCCATTCTGCAGGAAGCATAGTTCATCCTAATAGCTGGCTCGTGAGCAGCCTCTCAGAGTAGTAATGAAGTAACATCCTGCATGTAGGAGACGTGGCAGTAGCTCCAGAAATGAGATTGCAAGTCTGGTTTCATCACAAGTCCCCATTTTCCCACCCATCCATCTAAAGTTCACTTGGAAGCAGTCGTTGACTGCTCCATCCATTCAGATTCAGGCAGTCTCAATTTGTGAGTCTTGTCCAGGTCTCCTTCAACACCGTTTTTTGTTGTCTAAAGCTGTTTGTGGCTCTTTAGAGAGAGGAAAAGTCCTGTTAGTGGAAGCATCACTTTATCTTCATTGGGGCAGATACTGATTAGGAATGGGACAGTTACCAAGGAGGGTGCCTGTCCCATAACACTGGGGTGTGATGGCACGAGATATGCATTTGAGTATCAAGTATTTTTGCCAATTGCTTGTCAAGAGCTTGATTTGGTCCGTAGCAGGGGAAGGAAGGAGGTGGGAGGAGGAAAACCTTCCAAGACTCTCATGGGATGTGTTCAGGTTCATTTCCAGAGCTGTATGGGGGGACAGCACTGCTGTCTCGGTAGGGATGGTTGTTCTGATTGCAATCCATCTCCCAGTGGACCCGCAGTTTCATTTTGCCGTGGCTCTGTGCCATCGTAGCCACATCACACGGCCAGTTCGTGGTGAGGTGCTAAGTACAAGTGCCGTGGTGGTCCAGGCTGTGGCCACACTATGGGCAGAACCTGCTCAGCCTTCCCTGCCATCCTTTGAAGCTGAACTCTTCTGGTGAAACATTTCACTGTGAAGAAAATGGTGAATTCTGATAAAACCAAGATTCAGGAGAGTTTTTCCAATCAGATCTATTTATTGCCTAGCTGTCTCATGAATCACAAATTATTAAAAATTAATTACATTCACCCTTTTGACTTGGCTTCCGAGTCAGATCTGAAGACAGACAGAAAAGTTACTGTTGGTAGTTCAGATCCTGCCAAAAACCTCATGAGAACCAGCTACTGAGATTTCTGTGTTTAAGCACTGACAGATGGAAACGGTATCTGATGCTTTAGCGTTCTTTAATTGAGCACTCAAAGGCATGACAGGGTCCAATGGCTGGAAACCGAAGCCAGAAAAATTCAACTTCAAAATAAGGTACAAATTTTTAACAGTGAGAGTAATTAACCTCTGGAACAGTTTACTGGGGTATGTGATGGATTCTTCATGGTTTGATCTCTTCAAATCAAGAATGCGTGTCTTCCTCAGAAACACTCTGTAGCTCAAACAGAAGTTAAGGGACTCAATAGAGACTTTTTCCAGTTGCAGTTGCATGACCTGGATGATGCAGGAGGTCAGTCTGGCATGTCTGAAGAGATAAGAATCTGTGAATCTGAGCCCAGACATGATCCCTTGATTCCAAGCCCTGTGTCTAAACTTAGTCGGGACCTAAATTCTCCCCCTTCATTCAGTCTGCTCGGAGAAATAGAGGGGATTTTCTAAGGCAGTAATTTGGAGAGTTTAATGCGGTCTGTTCTTCACCGCCAAGGAAGGTCTGTGGGGATGTTGGCTGAGATGCTGAAGAGCTTGAAGAAGCCCTCGCTTTGGGCTGCACAGAATGGCTCTTTCTCAGCCCAGATCTCAGGTGGTTCAAGTGATTATCTAGAACTGGTCCTACAGTCAGAGGTGTTGCTGAGCAGTTGCACCTTTGGGATTTGCTCCCCGTTTCCTCATGGTTCCAGGAACACTCTCCTCCCCTGCTTGGAATCCTGCGGATTTTGCTCATCTTGAGTGTTAAATTTATCTCTGTGCCATGCAGCTCTTATGCTCTCCGGAGTTAATTAGCGGCACTGCAAAAGCTGAATCATGAAGTGCATCATTAAGAACGGCGCACAGGTTAGACAAAAGCGAGGCCAGCAATGTTTCAGGCACCTCCTTTTTGCTGAGCTTACACTCGCTATTTCCTCAGTTTCACTTTTTAATGGCACGTTGTAACGACCAGTCTCTCAGCTGCAGGGATTGGCTGCTGTTGCCAAGAAAAACTGGCAAGACAGAAGGTGGAAGAGGTCCATTAATTGGCTCCAAGTACCAATTTCCCTAGAGGGGCTTTTCTTAACAGAGAGAAACTGTTCGGCACTGCAGGGGCAAAACATACCTGCAGAGCAAATGGCTTTTCTGAGTCTGAAGACATCTACAGACCATGGTAATAATGCAGCAGAAATATCAGAGCCTGATTTTAAGGGACACCTGAGAATGCAAAGGAATGGCTTTTTATTAAAAAAGCCCAGACCAGAGTCTCTCTTGGTGCATATCGAATACAGATTCTTTCACAAGGATCCTTTGCTGGAGTGGGGAGGGGGGAGGCGGGTGGAGAAGAGGAGACAGGGAGGGAATTTAACCCTTAAGGGCTTTTCACTTAAAAACCTTGCTTTGCAAAGAAGTCATTGTCACAGGGGCATCTCCTCCCCCAAGAGCGAGTTGTTTGCTGTGTCTGTAGAGAGCAGCTGGCGTGGTCTGGTGGAAGAGCTATTAGTGTGTCTCCTGTTTGTGTTAAAGCAGATCATCCTGCGTGTTCTGGGTTGGAGGGAGAACATACAGGAAGGTCTTTGCATGGCCTCTCTAGACTCAGTCATACGAACCTGAGCAGCCTAATGACTGGTTGTGGATCATCTGCTTATTGCAGTGCTCAAAAGTACCCTTCCCTTTGGGGGAGCATCTGACAGGAGGTTAACGCATTTGGGTTTGCTTCATGAGGACCTTCATGAGGGCCTTCATTTGTGGTTTTTTAATAGTTCCATTGTCAGGCAAGCCTTTTGGGGTTTGCTTAAGCCGCTGTCTTCTCTGCCATGAGCAAGGCAGAAGAGACCTCAGAGCCGACAAACTGCCCCAGAAAGTTTCCTCCTGCCCTCCCTAGGTGGGAGCTGGTGCAGACTCCCCATGTGATGCTGGGAGGCACTTACGGAATGCAGATCTGCACTTCGGTGTTTTGTGTTGGACCTTTGGACATTCTGGTCTCTCCAGGACTGTTTACTGGCTCCTGGCATTTGTAACTGCCTTTGTTCTCAAAGAGGTCTTTGCTGCTTCCCCGCCACCCGAAACAGGCAGTGTTGAGATCTCATCTTGTTGTGTACCTTGGTATTCGGGTAGGGGAACCTGGCAGACGTGGTGGCTGGGGAGACTTTGGAGCATTCACATGCTGCCTGCTGTAAGGTGTTCGCTGCCTGGAATGATTGTTTTGGGAATGGCTCTGCTGGCTCTATATGCTGCTGTTCTGAGCCTTGGACTAGCTCCATGGACCTCCTTCTTGGTCCTTTGTTGCTGGACAACTCCAGCGTGGGAGGGCATTGCTGGGGCCACCTCATCCAGCAGCAGCAGAACCCAGTGTGCCAGCAGAAGGTCTCACTGGTGTTGCCTGTTGCTGTATTTGCTGCTCACTGATCTGAATCTTTGACCTTCTGCACACAGAAGACAAAAACCTTCATTTCCTCTCTTGTCCCCAGTATATTTTCCTTCAGTCCATGCATGACAACCCTTATCAATTTAGTGGAATTCCTTGCCACTGCCTTGTATTCATTGCTATTAATGTTTCTTGTCTTCCATGGGGAAGGATTTCCCGTTTATTTATGACTTTATGGTTTGGCTTTCACTTGCCCTCCAAGCCAGAGCACCTTTTAGCCAGCGCAGCTTTCCTTCTTCTCCGTGGGATTGTGGTTCCCAATTATCATCCACAGATTCCTGCTCAAATTCTTTCTCCCAATTGTTTTGCTTTGTAATTATTTTCAGCTTTGTTAAGCTGGCATTTTAAATCATCAAGTAGATACGTTACTCGCTTGGACTTTATTCTATTTGCACATAACAAATGTAATCAAATCAGTCTCTTGTACCTAAGCTGCTACTATATTTTTACATTCTGTCATCAGTTCCCCTTGATCTGTAAAAATGAGGCCTAATATAGAATTTCTTCTATGTTAGATGTGATTGTTTTGGTGTCTGGATATTTTCAAGTATAATTTTAGGAATTCCGAGCACATTTTTTAGTATTTGCAGCACAAGGCTCCAACATATGGCTTTCAAAATGAAATCCCCATAGAAGTGCAGCTCTCTTTCTTGAGTGATATAATTATGTTTACGCTACATGAAAACGATAGCGTTGTTAGTAATAGCGTATAGAATTTTGAAGAGTTTCATAAATATTTCTGCTTCTTACGGGGAGAAGGGAGATTGTCCTTTATGATAAAACACCCTTTATATTGAAAGAATATTGTATAGCAGCTCTTAATTAGAGATAATAAATACCAGAAGTTACGGCTGTGTGGAAGTAGTTCAGTTTTGTGCCATTATTTTTTAAGGGATAAACAAGGTAGCTCACATAGCTACGGATTTTTCGGCCTGACATTAATCCCAGACAAAATAATGGAATTGCTGATAGGGCATGTAATTAGTAAAGAATTAAAGGGATTAATGTAAGTAGTGTCAATCAACACGAGCTTATAGAATATGGTTCTTGTCTAATTAGATTTTTTTTTTTTTCAGGAAGATTACAAGTTGTGTTGATAAATGTAATAATACTGATATGAAAACTTTTGGAGAGGTCTGAGGATCCTGGTCCGATCTCGTGGCTGACCCTGCTTTGAGGAGCAGGTTGGACGAGGTGGTCTCCTGAGACCCCTTCCAACCTGAGTCACCCCACGGTCCTATGAAAGGATGGCCTTGGCTATGAATAACTTCTTATGCAAGACCAGAATGACAGAAAGCTAATTAGGCACCCCTGAAATGGATAAGAAACTGCCGTCGTCTCCAGTTTTAAAAGGGAAATCATCAGTGAGTAGACATGCTTCTAATGGAGTCCTGGAGTTATCACAGGTCTGTCTTGGAGATGAGGTCAGAATCGGAAGACGAGATAACTGAAATCGAAGACAGATCTCCAGTGCAGAATGATTTAGATCCCATTAGTACCCTGGATGAAACCAAGCAGTGTGTTTTAATAGGACCCATGTAGAGCTGGGAGCTGGTGGCTCTGAAGAAGGTGTTCAAAGCTTTGGAGACTGCCAGTGAAGTGGCAAAGAAGGGTGATGTCATATTTGGGTGTATAAAAAGAGGAATATTTCATACAAGGAGGAACATGCTCCTCCTGCAGTTACCAGTTGTGACTTTGGTAGTTGAAGGAAGATGTTTTTATCAATGATGGGAAAGAATTGAGAAAAAGGTTTTAAGAATTAAAGGTTTTAAATGCTTGAAAAGCACCTGGAGACTGAAAGAGACAGTTTGTGTCATCTAACACAGATGAGGGTGGAGGGAGGCTTGAACACTCTGGTGGAGAGGAACATAAATACAGTACAAAGGCTGACTTCGGTCCCACAAGCAAACATGCAGTAGAAACCAGTAGAGAGATAGTGAAGGCTGGTGAACTCAGACTAGACATAAACCACATTTTCAGCAGTGACGCCGATTAACTGCACACAACAGCGCACCAGGAAACGTGAAGCTGTTTCATGGAAATTTTCACATGCTTTTCTTTTCCTAAGATAGCTGCTCTAGTTTAGAAGGAATTGGTTCTGGGAAGTCTTATGACCTCAGTTATCCAAGGGGTCTGAAGGGAAAATCACAGTGGTCTTGTCTGGTTTTGTCATTGATTAATCTGATAACCCCTGTGCTCGCTAGCAGCTCTGCTGTCTGTGTGTCACAGCGTGACATGAGGCGCTTTCACAAAAACAGGCTGATCTAGAAGTGAATTAGGAGTTTTATTTGTTTCTTACCAGCTTAGATGAGGATTTCCAGAAGAACCAATGAACCAGGGACTGAATTTTCTGAAAATCTTGTTATTTATTAAAACATTCCAGATACAAATGAATTCACTTAGCTTCATATTGATTCCTTCACCTGCCTGGAGACCAGATGCACATCCAGGCAGACGAGTGGCTTCTTGCATCGCTGCAAGCATCACTGCTCCTGGGAGCCCCTTTTAGGGAACATCTCCGGCCCATTTGTGCAGCCACTTAACTTGGTTTAGAAACATGTGGAGGTAAATCAACACAAATCCCACTAGTGTGGCTGTTTAAAAATCAAGTTATGTTCTTAATTCACTTCGGGCTTTATCCTTTTGTAGTGTGGCCCATTGCTGTGGTGTGCTGGGCCTCCCATGGCAGACCCACCTGGACAGGTAACATCAGTCTGTGCAGTGCAGGTTTGTCCCCTGTCAGCCCCCACTGTCACCAGGAGGTCCTGGTGCTTTCCACTAAGGAGACGCCTGAGACTAGATGCTCTGTTCAGAAGGTAAAGCCAGGAGAGATGAGCCCCTCCTGAGACACATGCCCGCAGGTTGCCCCACTGCTAAGCTGATGTCCTCATGGACCAGCACTCCTGTTTGACTTTGCACCCCGTGTGGCTTTCATGCATGTCGTGATATGGCTCTGAAAGTCCCAACATGTTTTTAGGCTGCTGAATATTTCCAAGAATTCACTTAGACACTTGGAAACAGTAGGGAAGAAGAATAGGGGCATGTGAATGAGTGTGATTAACGGGTCATGGTTATTCCCAGATCCTTCTCTTAAATATAATTAGTTCATTACAATACATCCATGTTACAGAACTTCTATAAACAAGCGTTAACATCTGTCTACTCAGACTCTTTAAAGTCCAGATCTTGGAGAGGAAAAAAGATTTGGAATGGAGAAAAATAGCAATTAGAGTTAAATGGCAAAATGGAGAGTTAATGTGTAGAGAGCAAAACTCCTTTTAGTGGAAAATGTTTTTTATGTTAACTTTTGTAAGAAAACAGTTTTCCATACTTGTCAGGCTTGACAGTTAAAGTTAATGGTGTTAAAAAACAGAGTACTGAAAAATGTTCCCTTCAGTGTAAAAGATTTATTCAATGAGAGTTTGCTTGAAAAGTTATTTTGGCTCACGGTGCTGGCTTTGCCTGACGCTCGGAACAGAACAGAGGTCCTTGCTGTGCTACCAGGATGGGGACAGCCCCAAATTAATGATTTCCCAATTAAGATGACATGACCTATTTTCTTGTATTGTTGACCTATTGTTGACCCCCTTTAAAAAAGAATGCCACCCTTCAAATGTCTTCTCCACCTCCCCCCCCCCTTTCTTCTGGAAAAACACGTGGAGCAAATGCTGCTCTTACTTGTGCCTGCAGTAAAGCTCTGTGTGCTGGGGCGCTCAGAGGCAGAATTTGAGATAATCTGCACTGAAAGCAGACTGAAAAGTGCGTTAAGCTGTTTTTACCTATTACATGCTATTTAGCAAGGTAGTTACGGACCAGAGTTTCTCACGTTGTGTTTGTGTGGACTAAAAAGGCTGCCCAGGAGCAGAGCTGGCTCTCCCTGTGCTGTGGTGGAGGTGGTGGTTTGTAAAGGTCTTGAGTCGCGGCAGAGGCGTAGCTGGGTGCTCCGGGGCTCTTTGCTGGCTGAACTGGCTGCCTGGTCACATAGTGGGGAGCGAAGGGACGATCACAGCTGCCCACCTAACTTACAGACACAATGCCTCTTGAACTGGCAACCTACTTGCTCCTTACCTCAGAACTTCTGAAAAAATGGTGCTTTTTATTTTTTAAGCCTGACTCGGAGTGGTTAGCAGTTGAGGGCAGTTTCCATCTTAACATCAGGGGGGTTTGTCTCTTGAAGCATCTGCTGGAATTTTGTCTACCTATGACCGTGATATAAGGTAGATGTCACTTGACTCTCTGGTTTCCTGGAATTAGACTGTGAACCATGTCTTGGCTGTGGCCTGTGTTCTTCTAAAGCAAAGGCTCGTGAATGGTCTCTTGAGACCTGTCTGCCCATCGCCCCCTTTTCCACCCTTGTGGTTTAGTGCTACTTTTTTATAATCTGGACCTCTCAGAAATCTCTGAATTCTGCCTGTCAAAAATCCTTCTAAATACAGAGTTAGTGGAGATTGGCAGAGCTCCACTGGCCTCCGCGAAAAGCTGGTTGGCACCATTTGAGAATCCAACCTGGTGCTTAGAATAAATCCATCAAGACTTACTTTGGAGAAGCAGAGATTAAAGTCAGTAGTGTTAAAGCTCTGGTTTGGAGCTCACCCATGTAACAGATTGTATTTTCCTGAGCAAGAGTTCATTGCATGTCTTTTTCAGGAGAAATCCAAAAACATCCTGAGGCCTTCCATGCTCCCTAAGCACACGTATGTACAGGTGCTGCATTTAATACATAATTTTGGAATTGCTGCTCCTTCCACCCTTCTCATTTATCTTATTCTCTTTGGATTCTGGAGAGTCCAGAAACTGAGAATCTTGTTCCAGTTACTGGTTGACTGGTAGCCAAGTGTCCCAGAGGCACCTCCTTTCCACCGGAGGGTCCTCATGGCCCCACGTGCAGGTAGAGGATGCTGCCAGGCCCTGGGTGCTCTCTTGTCCAAGTCCTTTGCTCTTTTCCCACCTATGCTTTGGCTTTTGCTGTGTCCTCCCGCAGCCAGGGTGATAGCACAGATGTGGTTACAGATTGCTCCTCAGGAAAGGGTGCAAACAGAAGACAGATCATGGAGTCCTCCCTGTAAACATCTGCAAATGCAGCGTGTGCTTGGTTTAAATATTTCCCAGTGATGTTTTCAATCCTTCAGTAAATCAAACCCTGAATGATACCCCTGTGACCCCAGTGACATGAGGGCTGAAGGGAAGCAGTATTTGGAAGCTTTTGGAAGTGTAGAGTTTCGGTGTGGGTGTTGGCCTCCCTAGTGAAAGGTCTGTAAAGCAGAGTTAGAGCCTCTCACCCTCCTCCAGCTACACCTCTTTGGAGACACTGTAAGGATGTTGCTTGGATGGATTCCGGGATCGACACCAGTGCAGCAGCAGATTAGACCTAGGGAAGAATGTTGATTATGTCCCCCTCCACATCTGTCCAAGAGAGGCTTTCTTAATGTTACAACTGAGTCAGATTTCCCTGACCTGGGAGATGGATGTGTTTTTCCTGGAGAAAATTCCACATTCCTCACGTTGTGAGTTCTGAGGAGCCACATTTACCAGTGCGAGGGGCTGGTTAGAGCAAGGAGGCGGCAAGATCCAAATGGATCAAGTCATTAAACTGCTACTTCTGCAGATACTTCCTGAAGATTATCAAATGGAAGAGGATTTGAGCAAAAATATTCCCAGAATGGTTCCTAAATCCAGCTTTAGGTCTGGTATTAAAAGAAGCGTGATTTCAACTGGAGCTGAAAAACTGCATCTTTGAATTGGAAGTGCTCCTGGTGCAGAGGGCCTGAACGCCCAGAGATGGAGTCAGCGCCTCGCTCTGTGCTCTCATCATTCAAACCCAGGCACCAGATGATTGTTTTCTGCAAACTGCTTTGCTCATGGATGTTTTCACTGGGCCGAAAGCTTTCTAGCAAGATTGATTTCAAGTTACCCTCCTACTGATCCTCTGTGCCAGTAGCCCTTAAAATAAAACTAACCCCCATATGAACTAACTTCCTTGCCCATACAGAGCTTTCCCTTTCGTTCACTTTATGGGTATGGATTTTGATTTATTATTATTGTGCTGACTGGGTACAGAGCCATCTGCCTTGTGTTGGGTTTCCATGTGCTGCCTCTTCAGCCAGACTTCAGATGGTTGTTCTGGCAGGAGACGAGCAGGTTCTCAGTTACATGGTAGTTACAAATGGATTTTTAAATGAAAGGAAATTATATTGTTACCTGTTTGGAAGCAACACCGCAGGGCCCTGTGTGGAAAGGGAAAAGGTGCCCAGCATGTTTATTTGAGGGACGTGGTTTAGTGAGGCCCTGGCACTGCCGGGTTAAGGGTTGGACTGGATGATCTTAAAGGCCTTTTCCAACCTAAACGGTTCTCTGATTATTATAACCCATCATCTTCTGTTGAAAATAGAGGTGGCCTTCAAAAGAGTCTAAACTGAAGGGAATTTAGCTTTTTTTCCCCCAGAAATATGTTTGCTTTTAATGACAGTTTCATCTATAAAAGCTAAAAATAACATGCCTCATTAAGTTCAAAGTACTCTGGGACACAGTTTGCTCTTTCTGGCTGAAAAGTTGAAATTTTCCCCAGAGAGGATCACATTTTCTGTTGGGTTAGGTGTTTTGTCTGCCTGCCTGCCACAGTTTTTTGTGGCTGTGGAAAATGGAGCTGTGAAGCACAACCTGAGGCCTTGGAGGAGCTGAAGTCTCACTCTTGAACAGGGAGAGGTTCTTGCTGTCTCCTCTGCTTGCCAGGACAGTGAATGATGCCAGCACAGCTGATACGAGTGTTCAAGCCAATCATCCTGGCCTGTACTTGGTCTTTTTGAACCTTTGGTTCCATGAGAAGATGTTTCTGGTTGTAGTCTAGCAGACATCATATAGCAAAAGCCACCCCCCTCTTATTGTTTTGATTCGGGATGGGAGGGAATCATGGAATCATTTTGGTTGGAAGAGCCCTTTAAGATCATCAAGTCTAATCACTAACTGAGCACTGCCAGGTCACCACTAAACCATGTCCCTCAGCACCATGTCTACATGGCTACCTCCAGGGATGGTGGCTCCGTCACTGCCCTGGGCAGCCTGGGCCAGTGCTTTACAGATATTTGTATAAAGAAATTTTTCCTCATGTCCAACCTAAGCCTCCCCTGACACAACTTGAGGCTGTTTCCTCTGTTTCCTCTTGTCCTTTGGCTAAAAATACAACCGTATCAAACATCTGGGGCACTTTGCTGCACAATGCTGCCATTTGGTCCTCAGTGCAGGCATGAAGTGTCATTTCCTCTATATATGATCTCATCTAGATTGTTCCCAGAATTGTATCTGAATAGGAAAAGAGATATGGTGCAGCCCAGCATGTTACAGCTTAGTAAGTGGTGTTGCTTAATAACTGGTGTCGGATGTGTGTGGTGAGAGCAGTGCGAGGCCAGGCTGGCCACGGCCCAGGTGTGGTGTGGAGGACAGGACAGGACAGGATGCTCGAGCGCTGGGCTGGAGCCTGAGCGGAAAGCTGGAGACTTGGAGAAAAGATGATTAATGGAGCCTGTGTGGTTCCTACTGAGAACAGTGAAGGCTGAGCTGATGGCCTGCAGAAAGGGCTCGGGTTGCAGGGCATGGCTGGTGGTAAGCCTGGATGTGGGACGAGGCAAGTTTTTGCGTTCACGTTGGATGAGGAGGTCAATAGCGTGGAAGACACTGAACCACACTGACCTGTTTCTGCCTCCCGTCTTGGGAAAGGCTGAAAGCTTGGAAAAAGCAGTGACAGCTGAGAATGGGGAAGCTTGAGCAGCGCTGGTAATAAATTCTGCTGTGGCATCACCTCTGTAATGTTTCCAAGCAGGAGGAGAGACCTGTTGCGCTTCATGCTGTACGTGCAGGTAGCAAAGAAGCATCATCTGTCCTGAGAAGTTCACAGGCTAAATAGACCTTACATCCTTCAATGCTGTGTAAGTTCTGGAGCAGCCAGACCAGCGTGTGTTCCACCGGGGATCCGTGCTCAGCTGGTACAAGGCAGCTCTAGTCCGGGAACTGGTGTGTTTTGTGCCGAGGTGTGACTGTGGCACTCTGCTCCGGTCAGTACACAGTCTTCAGTTTAAATCCTCACCTTAGGTGCTGCCCAAAGCTTTGTGCACACACCTGAGCTCAGACTGATGAGATTAACTGAACCAAATGAGATTGTCTTTCATTCACCGAGATGCGTTTGAGTTGCATTTCTAGTCTCTTTCTGATTGCTTTAAGACAGCCACGGATGCAGTTCAGTGCAGGATACCCGTTGTCTGGAGAGCAGTGAAAGGAGCTGTGCTATCATCCACAGGTGAAATCTCAGCCCTTCCCCTCTTACTGCAACAACTGGATGTGTTTTTAGAACGTTAAGATGTATTTTAATTAATTCAAAGCCAAATCATGATCATAGTGGGATGATTTTGCAATTGAAGTGCTCTCCAGTATTTTCTCCATTGTCGGTGTGAGCTCCCACCCCAACGAGGAGAGTCTTTCTCAGCACTGCTGCAAAGCAGTGAGTTTTTTACACGCTGATCTGTTTTAGGCTGCACATAGTGACTAGGCACAAAGATATATAAAAATCAGCAGCAGGAGTGAGTTGTAAGTAGCATCTGCCACGTAACAGATAGTTGGTGATAGCATTGCATGACATCTCTGACTGCACTTGTTTGTCAAGGGAGCCCTGTGGCCCTTTCCCAGTTTTCTGAATGATTGTGTATGGGTTTGAAGTGTTTTTGCAGCTGATCCATGTGAAATCCTGTCAGGTTAAAGGAAAAGAAAAGCCACGTTTGTTGGATTATGGTTTCCAGATCCTCCAACTTCTGGAGCGGGCAGGGAGGGGAATTGAGAGGGAATCACGACTTGGGCAATTAATCTCATTGTAGCTTGGACAACCCTCATCACAGGCTGACGGTGATTTATGAACAAGGCTTTAATCTTTTTCTACTTGGTCTTGTGGGAGCAAAGTTACATCTGTCCTGATGTAAACTGGTGTCGTTCCATGGGAGCTGATGGTCTGCCAGCCTTCCTGAGGGCAGCACATTGCCCCCTGTCATCCTTGGGAGAAGTGAGTAATGATGCTGGTCCTCTGTCCTTCCTGCAATGGGGATGTGTATTCTGAGTAGGTGGCCAGATCTAGAGCTGTTCTGGCCATTGACTGCCTGTGGGCCAGTGACGGAGACAAAGTCAGTGAAGTTCCTCTTGTGAGTTCGTGGTTCAGCTGTGCAGAAAAACACAGCGAGTTGTACAAAGCCATGAGTGTTACTGGTGACATGGGGTCCTCCTCAGGTGGAGTGGGCTGGGGTCAATTGACTTCCGCAGCCTTTTGCCAGGTGGGAGGAGCTGAGGAAGGAAACCCTCCTTTCAGGCTGCTTCCTCCCCACCTGCACAGGAACTTTTGCCACAGCTCAACTCTGTAAATCAAAGCACTTGCTGTACGTTTGGCCCATAGTTCATGTTGTCTTCAGCTGACAAGCTCCTGATAAGCCAAGCAGGAGGTCCTAGAAGCCTGGGGGTGATGTTCTTATCCATCAGTTGCATAGAGAGGAGCTGCCAGAGCCCCCAGAAACACCAAGCGGACGTTGGGCAGCCAGCTTCCTGGTGCCGGGGAAGGGGCTGATGAGGTAAGTCAGGCCTCCTTTACATGTAATTTGCATGCATGTGGTCATCTGAGGGTTTTTTTTTTAAAGGGAGAAGACTCAGGTTTCCTTTTTCACGCTGTTCAGAGTGAATTTTGCTCAGTTATTCAGTTTGAAAGCAGGTGGACAAGAACATGTTCATGGTGCTTGAGGGTTAAAGACTAGATGTGAGACTGAAGAATAGACCTGGTTCTCCTTAATCCACCTCTAAATTCAGGTACTATTAGAGCTTTTTCCAGTTGAGACCATCACAGCTGCTGGTGGGACAATGTCTGGTCTAATTTCACCTTTCTCAGCCGTTTTGAAATTGGAGATTGCTGAACTTCCCAGCTGAAATGCAAACAGCCTCTTTGCCTCTAATCTCCTTCTCTCCCTGAAGCTGCCCTTGTCTCCATCCTTCATCCCAATCCAGACAGAGACTTCCATAAGGTCTTAAGGAGCCTTGTGAACATTTCCCCAGATTATTTTCATTTCCACTTGCCTCTGCCCTTCTCCAATCCAACTTGAAGCAGAGGTTTCAAAATACCGGCTATTCTTGTGATTTTCTACGTGCCTTAGGGAAAGACATACAGATTATTTCTTGAGGGCCTTGCTTTGGGGGATTTTCAGCCTTGTTTCATGCAGCCTTAGACAAGTTATCAAAATGTAGATGCTTAACTGACTTAGTGAACTTCTTGAAGATTTCCTGTCATTAATAATATATCTGGGCATCAAACTTGGGACTGCTGGGGTTTTTTTGTGTGTCAAAGCCCCCCCCTTGTCTCAGCTCCAGTGCAGGGCAAGGTCCTGCCAAAGCCAAAGGACAAATGTCATTCAGAGGTGAAGTTAAGTCCGTCCTGGCCACGTTCAAAAGTCCTAACCACAGCTAAGCCTGTTGTAACTTTCCTGCCAAAACTTTTCTTTGATTAAAAAAATAAAAAAGTATTTTAATTAAATACAAAATTCTGTGGAATGTATCTGCTGTTTTCTAAAAGCATTGGTGCTTTATCGGTAACCTGAAGCCAGAACATCATGGCTGAACAGAACTATTTACATTTGAAAGCTTTTCAGCTGAAAATGTGTATGCTTTGGAATTGAAAATCCTTTTTTATGGCTTTCATTTTTACGGGGACACTGGAAAATTCCTGCTTTGGGGAAGGCCTATTCTGACTAGTAAGCTTTTTATTCTCAGAAGCCAAGTACTGTTTTCTCAAACAGACATTTCTATATATTTTTTTTTCTTGTATCTTTTTCTTCCCTCT
The DNA here is from genome assembly GCA_013400335.1 of Eurystomus gularis. Lineage (NCBI taxonomy): Eukaryota > Metazoa > Chordata > Aves > Coraciiformes > Coraciidae > Eurystomus > Eurystomus gularis. The sequence goes on from VZZY01016650.1 coordinate 686,526, forward strand.
TGCTGCTCAGACCATTTCCCTTGACTTGCTTAACTCTACTTGAAAACCAATACAAGAAACGAGGCTTTATGTTACCGGCTCTGTTGCCTGTCTTGCTGTTTTGGGCCATCCTGGATAGTGCTCTGGACACATTGCAGCCACAAAAATGCAAGTTTAGCAGTGGAAGCTATTTGGAAGGTTATTTCTAGGCCTGAGATCTACACCAGCGTATATCCCACCTGAGCCTGGCCTCCGCTGAGTGATAAGATGCTATGGGCAGGGCAAGCCCTGGTGATTTTAGTCTAAACAGGCACGACAAGATGAGAGGCCGAATGCTGAGTGGATTGAACCATCTGAAAGTGCAGTGATTAACCTTAAACGTTTTGTATTCCGTGCCAGGGTGGCATTTCTGCACAGAAATAAGGCCATCAGCCCTGGGCATTTATTTACACGCTGGTGGCCGTAGCCACGATGTGCACAGCCAGTTAGGAAGTTCTGGTTATGTGTAAAGCTGGGAGTAATGGCAGACGATGAGTTGTTAAATAACTGCATAACTCATCAGGTGCGGGAAGGCACTTCCCACCTGAAGTGTGGCTTTCCCTTCCTCGCAGAGGGCTGGGGACACGTGTGGCTCTCCAGAAATCGTGACATTTTTTGCTGCCAAGTGCTGCTGCATGTTCTCTCTGCAAGCTGAGGGTCTTTCCCTGCTGCTGTCGGCTCCTTTCCCTTCAAAGCTGCTGCTTACAGGGCCTTTTATTGGGAGAAACTCGAGCTGGTGTCTTGTGCATTGAAAGAAAGGCTGAAGGGGAGATGGCAGGAGCAGAGTGGACACCCCTGAGGGACGTCAGCATCCTGGATCTGGCCTCTCGTACCTCTTGCACATGAGTTTAGCTTTGAACGCAGATTCGGGTCAAAGCAGGGAGTGAAACTAAATTTCCAGATGACTACAGGAAAAATAGCATGGGATTAACTGATGAGGTGCCATGGCTATTTCCTTACCTTTGAATGCCTGTTGTTTTGAGCTTAATAATGGTATTTTAGTATGCATTTTATGTGAAAGATGGACATAGTTTGTTTATGCACCTCACAGCTTAAGGTTTGATATGGGAAGGGTATCTCTTCTCTCCACCTCTGGGTGTTTTTAACAGTTTAATAATAATAGTGTTAAAAGTTCAAAACATTTTGTCTTTAATAGCAAGACGTTTACCTTTTGCCTGCAATCAGCTGGTGAATTTGCACATTACAGACCTGAGTGCAGTGCTGATGATGATAGAAAATGCAAGCCTGCCTTGAACCAAATTATATACTTCTCCACAAGCCTCCAGGCAGTTTCCTCTGTATGGGAGGCAGTAAATAATAGAAATACCTGAAAGGAGGTTGGAGCCAGGGGGGGTCGGGCTCTTCTCCCAAGGAACAAGTGACAGGACAATAAGAAACAGCCTCACATTGCACCAGGGGAGGTTTAGCTTGGATGTTAGGAAAAATGTCTTCCCCAAAAGGGTTGTCAAGCCCTGGCCCAGGCTGCCCAGGGCAGTGGTGGAGTCCCCATCCCTGGAGGGGTTTCCAAGCCGTGGAGATGTGGTGCTGAGGGACATGGTTTAGTGGTGACCTGGCAGTGCTGGGGGAACAGTTGGACTCAATGATCTTAAAGGTAATTTCCAGCCAAAATGGTTCTGGGATTCTATTCTATTCACAAGGAAGAGAAAACAGAACATATAGAAGATACTGAAGTAACACACAGTGTGCAAGTCCGTGTGAAATCCTATCTATTTAAGCTGTAGCAGTGGTGCTGGGCACAGAGTCCTTCCAGAGCCCGTCCTTTGAGCACTCAGCAAACACTCATCAAACAATGCTGGTGCTCAGTGTTCAGCAGACAATGCGGGGAAAGCTTGACAAATGTGATTTGTTAGAGCAGAAACTGCACAAAGTCTGGGCCATGAAAAATATAAGCCTAATACCAATTATTTATGGTGGGCTGGGATTTCCTGATGGGGTATTTCAGGAGTGCTGTGTGAGCTGGCTTGGTTAAAGACCTTCCTGAAGCAGTGTTGATGAGCTCCTCTAAATCCTGAGGATGATGAAAAAAATCTGAAGTCACTGATGCTGCCTCTGCAGTTGGACTTGCATCCACTGCATTTGGGATGGTGTCCCAGTCCAGAGCTGGAGAGGGACAGGCTACTGGTGCAAGTGCCCTTTGAGCCCCCAGGGCTTACAGTGGGACAACAGGGTGGACATGGGTTTATTTAACGGATAAAACATTGTACAAATACCATAAAATGGTTAAATACACTTCCAAATCTGTGGCGTCCATATTGATGGTGGAAGCCTGGCTGCCGCCATCCTGTAGCAGTTTGATCAAATGCCTCTTGTTCATGGCTGGACTCAAACCCCCACCACCTTTGAGGGAAAAAGCGACGTCATGGGCTGGATTCTTCCCATTTGATAATTTCAGGCAGCCTCTTCACTATCTCCCTGAGACGCAGCAGTTGCTGCCTCCGCATGACAGGAGAAAAGTATGTTTTAAAGAGCAATATTAATAATAATAGCAACATTAAAGTGTGGGGAAGGATTACAAAGGTAATTCCGAGATCTTGCTCGGTAATGCAGGCTATTAACAAAAGATAATCACCTTCAAGTCAGTCACCTTTAGCCCTGGAGTAAAATGGAGGCACAATTATTCAATGCAGTACAGAAGTAATTTGAATGGAGATGGATGAACCGTCGGCTCTCTCAGTTCTTGCTTGGGAAACCGGCCAGGGCCCCGTCCAGAAGGGAGGAAAAACGCCATGAAAAAAGGGCAGCCATAAGTAAATAATTCCTGGTGTCATTCTTTCTGTTTTTCCACCAGAGCCAAAGTTGTTCACCCTTTGGAGTGTAAAAAGGGAAAGGGGGAAAAAATAGGAGAATCGTGTTGAAAAGCAGTTCTTCATGTTCCTTTTATGAGTAGCGTTTGGAGGCTCTTATACTCCAGACTGCCATAAAATGTCTAGATCCATGCTCTGCATCAGAGCCTGGGTTTTTACCGTCAGAAACCACACGGCCACGTGGCTTCATCATTTCTGTTGCTTCAGGTCCATGGCTGAGGAGCAGCCTGAAGTACGAGGTGGGACGAGCTTTGTATGGAAAAGGTACCGCATCTACTGAAAGCGGGCCCAGGAGTAGAGGAAATTGTTATCAGCATGGCCAAAAAGACACGGCCACAGGGTTTATTTATGTGCATAGGAAGCTTTCTACGCTGGAAACAGGAGCCTCTTTCTTTGCAGCAACTGCTGGGTGATCCCTTCCCTTGGGTCCATCCCCTGCTGCCTTCCCAGAACGTGGCCTGCGGTTGCTGGAGTGCTTGTTAGTTTTTGTAGGGTTGCTTCCGAGTGCTGCCTTGATGGTTTTGTTGTTTAAAAGGGTCATTTGAGTTCTGTGCTGGAAAGAAGGAGCTTATGGACTCTGGAAGCAGTCATGAGATTGCAAAAGTGACTTTGAAAGGTCTTTCAAGCTGCAAAGATGAGCAGTTGGGACCCTTGGATACGCCTGAGGCAGGGCTGTAGCCACACGCGAGTCCTCTGGACGCTGACTTGCCATCTGAGCTTGCATTCAACATGCTCCTGAAATTCCCACTGATTTTCCTTCCCACAGAAAGAAGCACTGGAGCTGAGCATCCACCCCCCGTCCGTTGTCTTTGCGTTGCCTCCATGAGCAGCAGCAGGGATGACGGGCAGGCAGGAAGGTGAGGAAAGACTCGATGAGTGGCACGTGGCTCAGCCTGACCCTTGCTCCAGAGCAGCTGAGGATGTCCAGGAGAGATTGGCAGGTATGAGAAATTACAAACAGAATAAACTTATTGGAGACAAAACTGAAAGTCTCTGTCAGAGGCATTGTTAGTGGCTGCTAATAGACTGAGAGGAGGGAGGAGAAGCTCCAGTCTAGCCCAGTATAGAGTGGAATAAATTCCATGTCTCTGTTTTATGTCCTGTCTGTGCAAGTGAGGGGCCTCGTGTGCTCATTCCTGTGTCGTTCCCGTGTGGCTCTGTCTGGATTGCTGCCTGCTTTGGCTTTATAAGCAGCATGGTAGAAGCTCAGTGCATGATTATTCTCAAATATCGCAGCATTAGCTCTGGTTACTTGTTTTCCCTTGCACAGCTCATGTGCAGGCTCCTTACCAAAGGCTCCAGAGCTGGTGGCCTGCCTGGGTCTAACCTGTGTGATGGGGCAGCCCCAAAATCCCAGTTTGTAGAGTGTTGGTAGTGAGTGCAACCCTCTGTGTCCTGGAGTATAGGCTCGTAGGAGAGCAGTGCTGCCGGGGGAGTCCTTCAGAAGAGTTTGAAGGCCATGGGAGAGCCTGTGAATGTCCACCTAAGGAGATCTTGTGTTGCAATGCTGAGCACTGCCAGGATCGATGTGGAGTTAGCACAGAACAGACCTCACCCTGCACTGGTGGGTGGTGCACAGGAGGAGATGGGGAACTGAGCTCAGCTTTTGCAACCGGAGACCTCTGATGGCAGTGCTCTCAGTTTGGGTTCTGTTGGTATGTTTGGAGGCAGCACCTCAAGGTGAGACACTGTTATCAGAGGCTAGCAAGGGATAACGGCATGAGCAGAAGGAGGGATGGGATCTGTCCCTGCCTGTTGCACAGCTCAGTTGATTGGAGGAGAGCTGCACTGCGGCTGAGATTCCAGAGCTGTCTGGAAATTCTCTGTACATCCATCAGCACCTGCACTGCTGGGGAACCTGAACCTCGCGCTTCCAACCAGAGAGCTAAACATTTAGGACCCAAACCCAAGATGACAATAACCAGAACAGAAACCTTTCCATCCCATTGCAGGTCAAGCCTGGTTTAGGCATTTCAACCCAGGTTTCTCTCCAGGGTTATTAGGGGGGTGGTGCCTGCTCTACTCACGTTCTCTGTCTCCATCCACTCCCTACTTCAGGCTCATGTTCAAGACCCTGGTGGAGAATATGTAAAAAAGGCAGACAAATTAGGCTTGTAAAAATGGGACTAAATTAGAAGTGCATTTATTGTGCTCTGATGTTAACCCGTGGTGTGCTGAACTGGGGGCAAGCTCTGAGCTTAGCACAGCACATGCTGTAGGGCTTTCTGAAAGCCCTTGGCCTCCAGTGCTGGTAAGGTGGGTGCAGCCAATGGCGCTGGCCCATGTGAGCTCCTTGAGGCGTGGTTCACTACCTACAACAGTGTAGTAGTGATGTAGTAGGTCATAGTAGCACTGGAGTAGATGGCATCGAGTTTGTTTTGGGTATTGTGTTGGAGACACTGGCCATTCCCTGGAGGGTGTGCAAGCTGGATCAAACCACGGATGGTTGTTGTCAGCTTTCTCTCGTGTGAAAATGAGGGGCACAGAGGTCCAGGCAGAGCCTTGTGGGCAAGTAGGGTTGTTTAGACACCACATCCCTGTTGAGAGCAAGGCGGTTTTGGGGAAAGAAGAAAGGGGATGGAGCTGAAAATCAAATCCTTGTTGTGTTCTGTTCATCTGAAGCCCTAAGCAATTTGTGAGTTCGCTTTCAATGTCTGTCCATTAAAGCAGATCTTTTTTCCATAGAAATTGCTCTCAGGTTCTTGATCAGCTTGAATAAGCACAATGCCTTCTCTTGTCAGATAGGCCCACTTCAGCTGTAAATCTGATGCTGAGAAATTAGATTTCTGCTCTGCTCCCGAGCTGTCATCAGAAGAGCAAGACGACAGCGATCCGTGGGGAGAGCTGAGCGTGGCATCGCCGGTACGTGTCTGCCCGTGCAGGGTTTCCTTGGCTCGCCAGGAAGGCAGGTTTGCCCTTCAAATTCTCATTTGATTTGTGGTGGATGAGCTGAAAGAGCTGCAGACTGAAACCAGGAACTAGGAACCGTTTAACTCCGCTGTGTTCGGCTATGCCAAATGAGATCACCTCACAGCTAGTATTACTTGTGGTGTAGTGGAGAAAAAAAAATGTTTTCCTCTTTCAAAAGTCCTGGAAGACATAGAGTGGTGTCTGTCTGTGCAAGGTGCTAACGTGTTGGTGATAACGTCCCAGCCATCGACTGACCTTCCTGTCCAGGAGCCAGAACTGTGTCTAAGCCTACTAAGGGATGGCTCACAGCATCTGTTATTGAATGTGACAGATTGAGCAGCACCAACTGCTGGTGGCCAAAATACCATGAATCAGGCCCTCAACTCAAGACAGCTTAGAAGAAAAAGTTGAAAAAAATAAATACATTAATACTGAACTCTTTGTTCTGCTTTCGATAGCCTTTACTATTCATTTTTCTGAGCTTTCCTCTGCAGCCATAAAACTTAGAAGAGCATTTAAAAAAATTAAAGCTGAAATTTTCTTCAAGTCACATGTTTCCAGACACAGGGGACTTGAGAGTAAAGCTCCAGATATAATCCTGAGATTTGGCAGTGCTCTTTGTATCATATTAAGTGATGGTCTACAGCACTCGCTAATTACTCCAGGCTGAAAAACAATTCTGGCTCCTGACATAGGTCTTCTGCTCATTCTCAGCATATAAGTTTCTTTGGTTCTGGGTAAGAGGGAAATATCACTTTCTAAAGGGCATAGGTAAAAAATTACACAGTGATATAACCTGTATTCAACTTGAACAGTACTTTTAACTGTTTTATTCAAAAAGAAATTTGAGCATATGCAACTAAAATGATCTACAAGTCTGTTTCTGAATAATCACACAGGTAATTTGGTCTTTGTAAGCCTCCGTGTCTAATCCCAAATTTGATGAAGACCAGGAGAAGAAAGCATGCTGCTGGTTAAAACTGGTGGTTATTGATGGACACATCCAGGATCAATCCATGTTTCTCCTCCGTGTCCTCTGCAAGCTGGGCTTTGTGCAAGTGCCCAGGAGAGCGGGTGTTACCTGGCAGATACTGCACCAGTCTGAAAATAATTCTGTGTTTAATATTCATTGAAATTGGTTTATTTTTGGTCCCTAGACAAGCACTCCTCTGCAGGGCTGTTCCTGCTTGCACATTCCGAGTTGTCCGTTTAGACACAAAAGTGTTTGGGACAGCGCTTCTCTGTCCCAGGTCTGGCACAAGGAGACCCTGGTCCAAGCTGAGGCAAGGTTTGTAATTGGGCTGGGCTCCTCTGGTCTCCATGAGGATGGATTTATAGAGGATGGATTATGTTGTCCTTGGCCACAGTGGAGACAATCTGTAAGTGCCATTGAAGATACTGTCCCATGGCTCCCTGCAGATGTGGTGGAGAGGGTCAGGACATGGCTTCCTGGACAAGAGTGGTGTTGGCTGCAGAGCTGTCAAACACAGTTCTTTGGATACAGGAAAGCGAAGCTGGCCTCTCTTCCTTCTCCAGCCACTTCACAGCTGAATCCCCATCATTTTTACAAGCATCCTCCACCTGCTCCTGGGCCTGACTTTGCTATTGCCAAGGATCTACTGGCTGACCTTCGCCACTGAGCAATGGTCCCTGGTTAGAGGTGTTGCCTTTTGCTTTTTGGCATCATGTAGGGGAGCAGCGAGCTCCAAGTGAAGGCAAGAAGCAGTTTCTCAGTGCTGGCCCCAGGGCTGATCCCCTGGGGGAGATGCCTCTTCTGTCCTATGGAGCTTTTAATCAAAAAGCAGCGTGGGCAGCAGGTCAAGAGAGGGGATCCTGCCCCTCTGCTCTGCCCTGGGGAGACCCCCCTGCAGTGCTGGGGCAGCTCTGGAGTCCTCAGCACAGCAGAGACATGGACCTGGTGGAGCGGGGCCAGGGGAGGCCCCAGCAATGATGGGAGGGCTGGAAGCCTCTGCTGGGAGGCCAGGCTGGGAGAGGTGGGCTTGTTCAGCCTGGAGAGGAGAAGGCTCTGGAAAGACCTTCTGGTGGCCTTTCAGTGCTTAAAGGGGCCTGTCAGGAAGATGGGGACAGACTTTTGAGCAGGGCCTGTTGTGACAGGACAAGGGGTGATGGTTTGAAACTAAAAGACAGAGATTTAGACTAGAGAGAAGGGAGACATTTGTTACACTGAGCGTGGTGAGAGCCTGGCGCAGGTTGCCCAGAGAGGTGGTCGCTGCCCCATCCCTGGCACCATTGCAGGTGAGGTTGGCCGGGGCTCTGAGCAACCTGCTCTGGTTGCGGATGTCTCTGCTCCCTGCAGGGGTTGGACTGGAGGACCTTTGGGGATCCTTTTCAACCCAAACCTTTCTGTGATTCTATATTACTGGAAAAGTGGCAACGACTCACTGTGGTGTGGGGGACTGGGGCAACAAAGCCATTGATCTTGGTGGGAGTTGGAGAGGGGAGCGCTCCCCTGTTCCCTGTGGTGACAGTGCCCCATGTTTGGCAGGATGGTGACTCCAGCAGCCGGTGGGTTCACGGGGCTTTGTCTCTGTGTGGGTGCTGCCACGTTCCAACAAGCTGCCACACAAACACAAACATCAAAGGGCTGGCGGGTGTGTTTTGTGAAGCGGCTTTCTAGGGTTTGCTGGGCGATGAAATACAGCGACGAGGATATAAAAACAAAGCTGTGATGGACTTAGCAGAGAGCCAAAGCAAGCGAGGAGAGAAATGATGGAAATGAGAAAAAGGGTTATGAGCGAGGGATGATGTATCAGCTCCGTGTCAGGAGGAACAGATTTTGGAATAACTGTGAAGAGCATAAAACTGGTTTAGTCATTAGGAAAAAAAAAAAAGAGAAAAAGAAAGAAAAAAAGAAAAGGAGAGAAAAAGCCTGATAAAAATGAATAAAGGAGGGAACTTCAAAGCATAAATTCCCTGGCTGCGTGACACTGATGTTTTGAACAGTTGTTCTGTGTGAGATAGCAGCAGTGATTTTAATGGACTTTAAAGAGCAGTATAAATAGGAACAAACAAAGAAACGTGATCGCATTAGCACAGAGCGAGGCACTGAGCTAATTGCCTGAAAAGGATTTAAATGGCAGGTTATTATTTTTTTAGTTATGTGTATAAGCCTATTCTTCTGTTTGGGCTTAAGGAAATAGAATAAAATAAACTTGAGCATCTCGATTGGGATTTTCAAGGGAATCAAGTGCACACTGGATTTCCATGAAATACTTGAGCTGCCGAGCCAAAGGGCAGTGAAATGGGTGTAGCAGAGAGAGGAGGGAGCCTTTTGTTGGCCTATAATGGAGCTGGGTGGGTAAAAGAATTTATTTTAGTTTGATGCACAGTCTCTCTCTGATGTTCCAAATGGATTTCACAGTGCGGCTGCATGGGAACTCAGAAGATCAGAACCGGCAGAAATGGGGAAAAGCAGGTCACCTTGTACCGGGAGTGGGTCACCTCATTCTCATCCTAGGCTACAGATTTCCTCAGGCTTTGGATTTTCAGATTAGAGCATTTGTGTGTACTCAGGCCTGCTTCTGATGTGCTGTAGCTCAGGGCTTGATGCCCCCACCGCTGCTGGCAGTAGATGTGCAAACGCATCTGCCAGGAGAGGCAAGTGTCCTCTGGTGTATGGCAACCACTGGTGGTCTGGGCTACTGTGAGGTATCATTGATGCCTGCTTTCCTGGCTTGATCATAGAATCATACAGTGGTTTGGCTTGCAAAGGACCTCAAAGGTCATCTAGTTCTAAATCCTCTGCCATGGGCAGGGACTTCTTCCACTTGACCAGGTTGCTCAAGGCCCCATTCAACCTGGCCTTGAACACCTCCAGGGAGGGAGCATCCACAGCCCCCTGGGCAACCTGTGCCAGTGTCTCACCACCATCAGAGTGAAGAATTTCATTCTAAATCTACTATCTTTCAGTTTGAAGCCATTACCCCTTGTCCTGTCACTACAGGCCTTTGTAAAAGTCCCTCCCCAGTGTTTTTGTAGGTCCCCTTCAGATATCGGTAGGTCTCAGTAAGGTCTCCCCAGAGCCTTCTCTTCTCCAGGCTGAACAAGCCCAATTCTCTCAACCTGTCTTTGTAGGAGAGGTGTTCCAGCCCTCTGATCATCTTTGTAGTCCTCCTCTGGACCTTCTCCAACAGGTCCATGTCATTCTGGTGCTGGGAGCTCCAGGGATGGATGCTTCAGGCGGGGTCTCACGAAAGCAGAGTAGAGCGGCAGAATCACCTCCCTTGACCTGCTGGCCACAGAGCTCTTACACTTGCCTGAAAGAAAATCGGCTTTTTCATGGACCGGATTCACTTGTGGTTCTGACATTTCTGGTCAAACCTCTCTCACTTGTTCTGCATTTGTTGGACTGAGAGCCACCACTCTGGACACAGGCAGAGGGAGCCAGCCCTGAACACCTGCAGCGTTGAAAACATCCTGGCCTGTATAATAAGCAGGTTGTCTTGTTAGAGAAATTTGTGGTCCTTCAAGAACTGTTGAGGAAGTTAATTAAAAATTATAATCTCTAATTGGTAACATGATTGGAAAGCCAATGTCCTGGGTACCTGAGGTGCAGAGCAGTACACATGCAGATTGCAATCACTGCTTTCTAATCTTCATCCTGACTTGCTCATCGAAAACTTCAAAGTTTTGACCCACTGCAAGCATCAAGGAGCTCACCAGCTCTCCCCAGGGCCCATCACCACTCGCCTGCTTATGAAATAGGTTTCTTCTTCACTGGGGAAGACGTTCCTACAGCACAGCCACAGCTCTCCCTGTTTGCCTCGCCACACAGCCTTGGGGTGCTATTCCTGGAAGAGGCACTTGACGGGCAGCTATTTCTTTGCAGACCCCCTACAATCCTTGGATATTTTGCCAAAATCCAGCAGCTGAAGGAGGGAATCATCTCTCTGTTACGTTAACCACAATTCTGGTCATGGGTCAAAACAGTAGATTCTGGAGAAAATCCAGCCCGTCTTCATCAGCTCTTCCAACTGCTGCCCCCCCATCATCATTTTCCTCCTTTGATTAAAGAACAACGTGGGTTCACAAGCCCTCAGCAAAAGCCAGCCTTCAGTGGAAATGTGATTAATCCTCACTTGACTCCATATTTGTTTTAAATTAAAATTCTGGAGGAGTCCATGTGCGTTTCATATTTATTCTTCCTTACCACGAGACGGGCTGGCCCAGGATGGACATTTCTGAGCTGCTCAGATGGCTACATATTAGAGTGATTACAATTATCAGCACTGAGATTAAGGGATTTGAGTTAAGAAAAGAGGGAATTGGGGAAGGAAAAAGTAGAAGGAAGCCACTAAAAAAAAGGAAAAGTGCTTCAGTACCTTTGCTTGCAGCCTAGAAGCAGCTTGCATTTGCAGTCCTTTAGCTCCCGTCACCTGCTTTATTTTTAGTGACCATAGTCTCAGAAACCATGAGAAGTCCTTTAAAGTGTGTGTGTTCTCAGTTGGAGGAAACAAGCCAGTTTAAAGCAGAAAAGAGGCCCCACAATTTTGCCAGCTTCTAAAAACCAGCCTGAATTGAATGCTTGCTCGAGGTTGCCGAAGGTTCCGCGAATATAAAGGCTCTTGCAGCGCTGTTTGTAGGGGATTTAATGGGTCAGTCTGTTCTTTTTGGCGATGCTGAGCTGGACGTGTCTGAGCCAGGCACTCTGACTTTTTTAGTGCCAAACTCCCCATACAGTCGGTGGGGCTGACTTTTGGGAAGTGCCCTGCCTGGCTTGAGGCTGTTGATCCCCGCTCCAAATGATTCAGGTGGGTCACTCAACAGGGACATCACAGGTCACTTTGGCAGACCTGGTCCGGGGTGTGCTGCTCCTGGGTGCTTCTGGATGCTGAGCCTGGAAGCTCCGCACTGCGGGTCCTCATTCCAGGTCATGTCCTGGGCTTTCTCATTAGCACCAGCAAGGAGGATTAGTTTGGTATGGATTTACTCGTGAGGACTGAACGCTTTTCCTCCGCACGCCCAGTGATGTGCACCATTGACTCTGCTCTTACCTGCTCTCGGTGCCATTCAGAGTAGGACTTACAAAAAACCCCTCTAATGGTCCTGTGATAGCAAGATATAAAGATTTTTGTATTCTCTACTGAGGAACGGCGAGTTAGGACAAAATGATTCATAACAGGAGACCCTGTCCACCCTCCTCCAGCCTCACAACCTGTTCTGGTCTGCAGCGGCCGCAGAGCTGCAGCTGGGGAAAGGCCAGCTCCGTTCTGGGCCAGAACGTGCCCTGGCTGGGTTGAGGTTTCTGCAGACGTCGTTGTTTCTGAGCTTGCGCAAACTCCAACTTTCAAAAGCTTGCAAACTTCCCATATTTTCTCAAGGACAACCACAGGGACATCCCCAATAAAGTGCTTGCTCCAAAGTGGGAAAGGCCACCAGGAATTTTGAAGGAGAAAGTTGCTTGAACTGTTTAACTTAGCTGAAGCACGTTATTTTTGCTTCTATCCTCATCCCGGAAAGGGGCAGGTCACTTTAGACATAAATTAAAGGGAAAATATTGCTGGAGGCAAATTGTTCACCTGTAACATCTCATCTCAAATCATTAAAGTTTGGCAAAGTTGTATAAACAAGGAGGAGAAGCGTTCGGCAGCTTAAAACTTGATAGTGTATTGCAAAGATTCGTAGGCAATTACATCAGAATAACAAGTTTTAACAAATATTAAGAAAATTTATGGCTAGAATAGACCAGAATTTAAGCCACTGCCTTGTGTAAATGTAGATATGGTTGCCTTCCATTTCATGGTCACCCAGTATTTTTTTCAGATACCCTATCAGAGCATTGTCAAGCATTCGCTGGCAAGAGGTGAACAGCCTGGGTGAAGGACGTGCTATCGGGTGTTTACGCTGCTCCGGAGAAACACGCCATAGTTCACTGACAGTAGTATCTTGGGACTCTTGGGAATGTAATAAGCCAGATATAGGGGAAAAATTCAAAACATACTTGGTTTGGACCTCCAAGATTGGGAGCGCTGCGATTCACTGCCAAGTAGAACTGTCCCAGAATTGACCTGAAGAAACTTCTTGCACATTTTGCTGTAGTCCTGGAAGTTCAGAGTAGCAGAGGTGAGAGGCAGCTTTCATCTGCTAAACGGTCTGTGCTTTTTTTTATAAAAAGCAAACCATAAAATGAGTGTTGGACCTGATGAATTCTGAAATGCTTCATTGTTTCTTGCTTTTCTTTTGTTATTTTTTTCTGGAGTCATTGCAACCCCTTTTGCCCCATGAAAACTGGGTCTGTTCCACTGGTCAGAGCAAAGCAATGCTCTGTTATTCCGACACTAAAAACATAATAATGAAGTGAACTGAAATCAGATTTTCTTCAGTGGATTACTGAGAGGCAAATTTAAAATGGCATTGCAAATAATACCTTATAATTACAATAGGAATGATGAGCACCCTTAATCATGCCTTGCAGCTATGTTTGTTAATAAGAAAGCAAAGCTGAGTAGTATTGTGACATTTTTCGTGTTGTTTTTAATGTAGTCTACGGTTTTCAGATTTTAAGATACAGCAAATAGCTTTTGTTGCCTCCAGTATAAATAGGCTGCTTCACACTGGCCAAGCCTCTGACCTTGTTTTGCTTTCAAAAAAGCTCTTTCCCCCTCCAAAGTCTTGCAGTAGGGAAGGCGAGCGGGTCTGTGGGATTCTGGTTCGTCTCAACGGAAACTCTGCGCATTAATCATAGATTTGACGCGCTAAATGTTTCTAATTAACATCCAGCTTAAACCCACATGTGCTTCAGCCTGCGTTCAAACGCTCGAGCTGCACAGGTAACATCAGGAAAACCATGAACAGATGGCAGGAGATGGTGGGACGGAAAATCAGGCGGGGTGTTTGTCCACTTTAAGCTAAGCAGAAGCCAGAGCAGCAGTTGGGGTTTAAGGCTGCTGAAGGGGCTGTGTCCAAGTGCCTGGGATGGTGGTGACCCGGGGAGGGGGAGCATGTCCCACTCATGCGTGTGCCATCACAGATGTCTTGCGTCCTTGCCTGGTGGAAAAAGGTGCTCATGGAAGTGGTGGAGTCCCCATCCCTTGAGGGATTTAAAAGCTGTGGAGATGTGGTGCTGAGGGACATGGTTTAGTGGTGACCTGGCAGTGCTGGGGGAAGGGTTAGACTCGATGATCTTAGAGGTCTCTTCCAACCAAAATGATTCTATGACTCTTTAGTCAATGTGGTTCTGACTGCTGGAGTGGCCGACAGATTTTTTTGGCAGCGAGGAATGGCATTACAGTGGTCAGTAACTGGGATAGCTCAGAGAGGTGGTCGCTGCCCCATCCCTGGCACCATTGCAGGTGAGGTTGGCCGGGGCTCTGAGCAACCTGCTCTGGTTGCAGATGTCCCTGCTCCCTGCAGGGCTGGATGAGATGAGCTTTAAAGGTCCCTTCCCACCCAAACCATTCTGTGATAGTGGTGTCAGCAAGGGTAGATTTGTTGGTATCTTTTGGATGCTGCCAAATCTTTCCCTCTCTCAACTCACAAAAGGAAGGTTTGCAGCAGCCAGGTTGGTAGCTTTGCTGGTCACACACCTGCTGCAGTGGTGAAGTCTACCTCTAGCCTCTTATTGCTTTTAGTGCCGTTCCTGGAACTGCAGTGTATGGGGAAAAGCGTTTGAAAATTGCCCACCATTAGCATGCCGAAGAGGAGGTAATGTATGTAAAGCGTTTGACCTCCTTCTGGCTCCTGTGGCTGGGACAAACTCTGATCTCATTTGCTGCAACGCAAATCCAGAGTATCTGCAATAAGCACATTAAGTTTAGTAGAATTACTCTGAGTTTATGCTGCTGCACCTGGTAAATGGGAGATGTCATGAGCAGCCATTTCATGACCCAAGGGAAAGAAGTAATGAAGGCAACCTGCAAATGAAAGGATGAAAACAGTTCCCGACAGCAGAACTTTCGTGGGGGTGTGAAATTTATTGGGAGTTGCTGAATGCTCAGCATTATTTGAAACCAGCTCGTGCTTTTGGTGCTGGAAGTATGGGATTAGGAACCTTACTATAGGCATTGAGCTTTTAAAACATGTCAAAGGCTACCTGGGGCCTACCTGGGGAAAAGGTTGATAATGGATTGACGGAGTCGTTTGAAAAAAGTTGAAGTATGGGAAAGGGTGAGTTTTGCATTTCTCATTTCCCCTTCTTTTTCCAAGATGGAAGGGAAGATGGGGAAGACTTGAAAAAACAAAACAGAATTGAAGCAGGGAATGAAAACTAAAGCCAGTTTCATGCAAAACGAGTTGGAAGAATTAAATATCCCACAAAACAACAATTGCCACTTTTAAAAATTCTCCCTCTGCACATGTAAAACACCGGTGAAAGATCCACCAGGCATTTCAGTTTGGCTTGGTCCCCCCTACGCGCTCCAAATCCAATATCACTAACTATTCTCAGTATTAAAGAGTCATTTTCTTTTTTCCAAATACAGACAAAATGCAAAACATCTGGAAACTAAGGACTTCTTTGCAAGCAGTGATTCCAGTCTGAGTCCCAACAGCCCCTTGAACTTGTGTTTTCCTGGTGGTGCAGAGACCTGATTAACACGACGGAGGAGCCTGACTCAGGTATTGGATGCACCTTGGAGATGCTTGCATTTCTTCATCGCTTTTTCGTGGGACACAACCAGATGTAGTGTCAGCTTTCTCAGAGAAAACATCATTGGTCTGTCGCCCACACACGTCCAATGTCAATATACAGCTGATGGATTGTGAAAATATTTAAGGTTCCAGTGAGAGCCTTTATTCATCCACATAGAGAGGCAAGAAGGGACCTTTGGCTCCTTGGCATGGTTTATCCATCTCCTTGTGTCCTTGTGACTAGGAAGGAGGAAGGAAGAGCTGCTGTGTGGAGAGAGGCAGCTCCCTTCATGTGAGTCACTCTGGTTTGGGTCCCAGTGGCTGGACATGTGAGGACCCTTCACCTCATCCCTGGGCAGCCCCATCTCTGCTGGGCACACGTAGATCGGCAAAAGAAACCACCTTTTGATTTGGGATGGGGGAATCCTGCTGGGAACTGAAATGTGGAGAGTGGAGTAAGAGTTCCCTGATGAGAGCTGGAAGGATCTTTTCTCGTTCACCAGAGCCAGACTCTTCTGTCTAAACATAGATGCCACCAGGTGAATGGATGAGCCCCAGGCCCCTGCAGACAGAGACCAGCCCTCCATGTGCTTCCTCGCCGCTGAAGGTACCTACCTAAAACAAGCAGATATTTGCCCTGAAA
Organism: Eurystomus gularis; assembly: GCA_013400335.1. Lineage (NCBI taxonomy): Eukaryota > Metazoa > Chordata > Aves > Coraciiformes > Coraciidae > Eurystomus > Eurystomus gularis. The sequence goes on from VZZY01016650.1 coordinate 702,510, forward strand.
GTGCCTGTTTTTCTCTGTTTCATGTCTGCTTTTTTCTTGCAGGCTGTCTGTGGTCAGTTACCCTGTGCGTTGATGTTCTCCTCCACACGTCATGCTGCAAAGTTCAGTTTTGGAGCAGGCTGAGTCCTTGGCTGATCTCTGCACGCTGCTCAGGTCTCATTCCAGAAGTACGTGAACCCTCTCATTTGTCATTCTTAGACTTGATCTGGACAAAAATGCCATGGATTAGATCTCCCTTACAGGGCTTGGTTGTCAAATAGTTCTAAATCAGAAGCTAGTTTGTCTCTTTACTTTGATTCCTAGAAAATCCGTGCAGTGCTTTGCAACCTGGTAAGTCTGGGGAACGCGCGTAGGGATTTTCACACACACTCTTGATTTCTGCACAGGAGGAAACCTGTGGCTGGTGAACATCTGAGGCTACGTTTATTAGGAGATTCTGGAACTCTTTCTACATTTCCTTGCTGATCCCAGGTAAGAAGTAACCAGCTGGAACTGCTGCAAGTGCTCAGGGAGAAAAGGGATGTAATTGAAAATATTTGCTGAGCGCAAAGGTAGAAGCGGTTCATGCAAAGCAGCATGATTCCGATATCCCGTGGGATGCCTTGTCGTGTACTGGTGGAGCACTGCTCGGTGTGAACAGCCATGGGAGAAGGAGGAGGGAAACAACATTAGCTTGCAATAATCAAGTGTATGAAAATTAGTAGGCGTTTGCCGTACAAGCGCTGTTTGAATTTCCTCTTAAAGTGAGTTTGACAAGCCCAGAAGAGAGTATTACACACAAGTGCTTCTGTTTGCTCCCTCTGCAGCTATTTGCAGCAGCTGCCAAAGACCCAACAAGCTCTGGGCACGGGTAAATTTCTTCCATGTGCTGATTTGTCAGGTCTTGTACCGCAGAACATGTCAGACACTGGCAACTGCCCATCTGCGAAGGGTTTGGTGGCTCCTGTGCCGTCAGTGGGCTTTTGATGTAATGCTCCCAGAAATGAGGTGTGTCTGGGCTGGCCCCTCGTTTGACCAGTCCTCTGTATTTTTTTAGAAGGCTGATATAAAACATCTCCCTCTCCCTAATTCATTGATAAAGTCGTGTTTCTTTACAAAGAAAACAGTCAGCAGCGCAGAATTTACTAACAGCCTTCCAACTTTGAGCCGTTACTTGCCGGAGGTCTGGAGCAGCCCTCCGAAACAGAGCCAGTGTGCTCTTAAAAGAGGAGAGAGGGTTCTTCAGAAAGTAGAGTTGGTTTCTGCCTTTGCAGGGTGATCACTTAAACTGACTTCATTAACAACTACCTGATTGTGACAAACAGGGAGCAGCTCCGCTGGTCGGAGCCAGGTATGATCCAGGCTGTCACAGACCCTGTCCTTCTGAGAACTGACTTTATCACAAGGTGCTTTGTGTATTAGGAGCAAGCAAGCCTCAGATCTTGGAGCACTGCTGCCAGGAGGTCCCATGTAGCTGTTAGGTGAAAGCCCCTGTTGCCAGAACTGAGTTTAAGTTTAAAAAGTCAGCTCAAGGAGGTGGTTGGCTCTTTCCTGCCTGTGTCTGGCCCAAATTCAAAATCACAAAGGAGACTGAAGAAGAGGTGGGTGACAGCGACCACTAATATTGTCTTCCTTTTTATGTCCTCCCTGTGGATTAGCTTGGGTTGGACAAAGCAGCACGAGGGCCTGGGCCTCTCGCTGCGTGTTAAAGCATTGTTAGAAGGGGCTCTAACGCTGACTAGCAGCGGGCTGAAGAGGCTGAGCTTCTGCTGATGCCCAATTAGCTGATTATCCCAAAGGGAATTGGAAATGAAGGTTATCTTTCAACTTGTGATGAGCTTCCAAATAAATATTCAACATGCATTTAATAAGACAGTTTTATGCATTATTTAAGTATCAATTGATGGGTAGAAGACGAGACACTACACTACTGATGCTGAGGTCTGAAAAGCAAGGGCAGAAATCTGGTGAATGAGTCATTAAAGGAGATTTCTATCACTCATTTTACTGGATTATTATTTACACAGTAATCACGAAAAGAATTGTAGGAAGAATTCATTTCTACATTTTGGTTGTTTGGGGACTTTTTGTTTTTAAAGCATGACATGAGCAAGGGTATGAAATGAATGAAAAGATTGGGGAAAGAGGATGTCAAGGCAAAGGTGATCCAGCCTCCAGCTCAGGGCAAGATCAGCTCTTCTGGGGCCAAGGTTTAACTCCTTGGAGTAACTCCTTGGAGTTTGGTGCCTTGTTCAGAGAGAATAGCTGTTTCATGTCAGGGGCTAAACCTTTCTCCTTGAACTTCTCCTCTTGCTTCTGGCATACTTCAGGATGAACTTTGCTGAAGGCAAAAGCCCTCTCTGAGCAGTGAATCTGCTGCTGAAGGGACAGTCCAGCTCCTCATGCGTAGTGGGAGTTTTTAATGTTGTAGACACTCAGGGGAGTCTTGACTGGTGCCTCATTCTTCTGTTGCTGAGTTCATCTTGGAGGATACAGAGCAATAATGTGCCCTATTCACATGGAGAAATGGTGTGTGGCCGGGAGCTCCGGTGTGCGCTTCCCCAGGGACTGATCCCTGTGTTAGGGATATCTAAAGTTTCTGACAGTGACGTCCATTTTTGAGCTGTACTTTTCCCTCTCTGATATTTTTGCTCCTTCAAGTCCAGGTTATGTGAAATCTTGCTATACATTAGCTTGCTTCCATCCGTGTCAGAAACCCAGGACATGGACCAGTCCACCATGGTTTCAACACCATGGAAAGGGGTAATGGTTTTGAACTAAAAGAAGAAGATGTGTAAGAAAGATGGGGACAATCTTCTTATCAAGGCCTCTTGGGGCAGGACAAGGGGTGATGGTTTGAAACTAAAAGACAGAGATTTAGACTAGAGAGGAGGAAGAAATTGTTGATGCTGAGGGTGGTGAGAGCCTGGCCCAGGCTGCCCAGAGAGGTGGTCGCTGCCCCATCCCTGGCACCATTGCAGGTGAGGTTGGCCGGGGCTCTGAGCAACCTGCTCTAGTTGCAGATGTCCCTGCTCCCTGCAGGGGCTTGGACCAGATGAGCTTGTAAGGTCCTTTCCAACGTAAACCGTTCTGTGATTCTATAAAATGTCATTGAAACTCTTCTCCTGTGGGATAACCCAGAGCAGGATCAGTCTCCCAGTCCTGGGAGACACCGCTTGGTTAATTAAACTGGTGGCCTCAGAGACAGGAGTGAAAGCAGGAACAAGAGGAGGAGAGCGGGTTTGTTCCCCACCACGTCTCTGCCTCTCCAGCGCCTCGTTCCTCAGCTGCCCAGCGGGGCTGAGCTCCTGGCAGCTCCGGGCAGGCTCTGTTTTCCCGAACACCCCGTGGTACTCCAAATATTATTTTATGCATTTCTTTAAATAAAAAAGAAAAGGTGCTAAAATAAAAGCAGAAGGTCTGTCCTGATTTGCTGTACTTCCTTTTTCAGCTCTCTCTCTGTTAACAAATTTATTAATCTAGTTGGGATTATTTGTCTTTCCTCTTACAAAATGTTTTTCCTTCCAAAGGAAAAACTGCCAGTGTATTATTAAAGGGAGGTCAGATCCCAGTGCCCTTTTCCTTGTTGATTCAGTGTTTGGAGAGAAAACTTAGAGTGAGTTTTTTCAAAGGACGCTGTTGAGAAATAAGAACTTGAGTTCAATTTGCCTTTTGCCTTTATTTTTCCACTTTTCCCTCCCTCTTTCACTCAGTCCAGCATGACCTATTTTCTGTGTATATGTGGTTTCCCAGCCTAATTTATCTAGTACTGAGTATTTGCATTTTCATTACTTTTAAGAAAGATTGTATCTCCATTTTAATTGAAAAATCACCTGTTTTATTGGAAATATAAATAACTGTCAAATGTTTTCACTGATTTTTATGGAGATTTGTTTTAAAGCCTTTATTTTGCAACTAATGTTTTGATGCTCCCTTTAACTTGGTGCACACAGCTATATTTCTTAATATCTTTAAATGATCTCAGGCATATCAAAAAGGTATATTTTTCAGAAGAGCTCAGAACTAGAACTCTGAATAATTGATTTTTTTTTTTTTTACTTTTGGTTGTTAAACTGAAAAATGTTTCTTAATTTCTTTCTGATCACACTTAGAGGAAGATTATTCGGCAAAATAAATAGAATACCCTAAATGTTTAGCTTGATTCATTTTGCTTCAGCTGCGTGCTCTGAAACCATTTAAATCCCCCTTTAAAAATTAAATGCTGATGGTTTTCTGAAACAAATGTACTTGGGAAGGAAATCTTTAAACATTTCAAAACGCGAAGTAGAAATATTTTTTTTTCTTCTCCCAAATATACCCATTTTAATCCTATAAAGAAGTTCTGGCTTCTTTCTTACCATGTCACAGCTACTATGGGATGGTTCCCACCCCTACTTACTGTAAGCTCCCTAAAAAATCAGCAAAGAAAAAGAGATGCCTCTGGAAGGGGATTCGGCCCTTCTGCCTTTCCCTAATAACCATGGGGATAACTCTCCTCAATTAGGGTCTTTCATGTATTGAAGGTCAGAGGGACAAACGTGAGCCCGTCGATGTCCTGTCCTGAGAAGCGCTGAAACAGGCTCACTTGCATGTTTGGGGTGTGAATGTGATCACATTATGGAGCAGAGGCGTTGGGAAACGGTGGGGTTCATAAGTGAAAGGCATTAACATCACGAACAATATGTAGATTAGTCGATATTAACAACCACATCCATTTAGATGAAGTTGATGAGCCAGCAGAGGAGGTTCCTCTGCGGCGCGAGCATTGTACCAGCGACCTTGGGCGGTGGCAGGAGAGGTCATACAGTGGAATATGGTAATTCTGTTAAGGGCTCTTGATGCTTTGAAGGTGCTGCAGATTGGTGTTAATACCAAGGCTTCATTACAGTCTACGCGGGGTTGTTCCACCCTCTTAATGAGATCTGGTTTGCTATTTCTGCTGGATACCCAAAAATACCCCAGCGTGTCTTGTGTGGTGCAGGCGCTTCAGCAGTGGGTGAACTACTTCTTGTAGGAGATATTCACAGACTGAAGTAGTCTAAGGCATGATAGAAAGTATTTAAACACAAGGTGTCGAATTTTTATTGTGGGATCTTTGTGTAAGTGTCTGTAACATGCAAGCGTGCTGCTTATTTTGGAAGAAGGGCTGGCAGTGTTTTGATGGTCTCTGAGCACACTAAGCTGACATGGTGGAATGTAATTAATGAGGTCATCGTCCATTAGAGGACAGTGGCAAAGAGCTACTGCTAATTACTTCACAGGCATTGGAGAAATGTTGCTGAAGCAGGAGCCCAGATGATGGTGTAGGAGAGGATGTTGGTTCCTCACCAAATGCAGCATCGTGTACTGTTGGTTATTGCTGCAGAAGCTGTGCTGCTGCTGGCAATCGAGCCTCTGCTGCCTGCCCAGAGTGTGGTCCCCAGAGGACTTCCTTGGCTCAAGGAGCAATTTGCTCACACCAGCAGAGCCCCTCTCCACTGCCAGTATTTTCTTCAGTCATGCTGGGACCACTGAGGACAGCCTGGGACCACTGAGGACAGCCTGGACTCAAGCTGTTCCTTGCAAGTGAAGACGTGCTTGATGGACACTTTTGTTCTTAGCAGTGGCGTGAATGAGGGTGGAAGGTCAGTGCTGGTAACCTGATCCACAAAGCACCAAAATGTGAGACAGGGTGTTGAATTTAGAGATCCACGTCAAACACAGGAGAAAATGCTACTGTTTTATAAACTTTCCCCAGCTTCCTCATAACTGAACTTGGGTGTAGAGTGGCCTGGAAAAGACTCTTTACAGTTGACTCATCAGTTTATTCAGAGATATGGATATGAGTGCTGGAAACATCTAAAGCCTTGTCTAGCTTGACCTGCTGAGTAGCAGACTGAAATTTTGTTCATTAACCTCACCACTGAGCCCACTAATGCTGGCTAAAACATCTCTTCCACTCTTGGTCTGAAGAGACCATGTGGTGGATAATCTACCGTTTCCCTTAACAGTTTCTTTTAGTGGCCAGACTGTCTCTCCATTTCAAGCAGTAATTATCCCTGCTGCTCCTGTCACGTATCTGCTCCGTGGTTCCCTGTAGTTTGCAGCCTGCACGTGAGGGACAAGACTAGGCTGGAAGGTGGCTGTAGGTCAGGAGGGACATGGCTTGGGTAGAGGGGGTGGTGGATAGGAAGCCTGAGGTGTGAGGTTAAGGTCTCAGGAGTATGACCATGTTTTGAAGGGTGACCCTTAGTGCAGGGGTTTATTGGTGGCTCGGGGAGGGCTCAGGCCAGAATCGGTGCTGCTGTCCTGGGGGTGTCGGCAGAGCTGCGTGGGGTCCCAGGGGAACCGCTGGAGCTCTGTGGAGGATGGCTGCTCGCTGCTTCAGGGCTGGTTCAGCCGCTTCCTGCTGGGTTGCCTTGGTCAAACTAGATGAGAAGCTAGAGTGTTCCCCTATGCCTTGCCTGGCTGCTGCACTTTTCTGTCTTTGTTATCACAAGCCCTAAATTCACCCACAAAATCATTCAGCTCCTTGTTTATCTACTTCCTTGGGCTCCGTAACAGCAGCTGCTGCTGAGGCAGCAAAGCCTGGTTCAGGAGACCACCAGCACAGCCCGTGGGGAAACATGGACCCCCTCCACATCGGGATGTGCTTTCTGCAGAGTGACTGGGTAAGTCGATGGAGAGATTTGCCGTTCTCTGGACTGAGCAAATACAGCAAGGCACAGCCTGCTCCGCACTTCTGTAGTGCTGTTGAGGAATTGACCAGCGGCCCACTGGCACCAGCAAGGTGAGCAGTATTTCACTGGAGAAAAACTGGGTGAATATTATGACAGGCAGCCTGGCAGCTGGAGGTTGCCTCCTGAGCAGCTTTGGATTGACCATCTATGTTTGTAGAGGGCTTTTCTTCGGAGCTTGTCATATTTAAGGGCATTGATTTGAAAATGTTTTCTTTGGACGGTGATGTGACAGCGGAGGAATTTGCTCCAAGAAGGAATGGCATTCCTTTTACCTCAGCGTGTCTTGACTGGGTGCTCTGGCTGTCTGTGGTACCCAGAGAGAGTTTTGTTGATGAAAACCATTCCTTGGACCTCTCCCATGCAAGTGCTGAAAGAATGAGCCGTTTGTTTGGAGAATTGTTGTCTTCCCCATGGACAGGTGCCATTTTGAGTGAAACCACCTCAGGCAGCACACACAGCTCTCACAGACCTCGCACAGCACCATGGCAAAGAACAGGCTTCGAAGTTCACAAACTGGGTGGAGATTGCCAGATACTCATGGGCTGATGGGTAACTGACATCAGGAAATGTTCTCAACTGGATGCTCATGAAAGTCTTTGAGGAGCTCCAAAACCTGCAATTTCCTCCTTCTGGCATCCAATTTCTAGCAGGTCGGCGTTTGCATCTGGGGCAGTTTCAGGGGGTAATACTCGTTGGCAAAAGATAAAATTTACAGCCCTACAAATAGCATTGTGGCTTTTTTTCTCTTCTTGGGTAATGTTGGAGGATACCTTGACTGTGATGGGGTGAGCCAAGGTCTGGAATGAGAGGCAGGCTTAAAGAGCTCAGTGTGGCTTGATGAAAAGGAAGTTTGGAGGCCATGTGATCATGGCAGGTAATTCCCTGCCCCAGAAGAAGATTTCTGATATATAACAGATATAAGAAGATCCAGTGGATGGGTGTTGAAATTAGCTTGGAAATAAGACAACTGTGGAGCAACACAGTAATTACCCAGTGGAGCAACTGACCACAGCCAGGGGGAAATTCATTCTAGCTCGGATGCTTCACCTTGAACCTGGATATCTTCCTGGAAGGGATGCTGTTGTTCAGCCGTGTGAGTGGGATAACATTACACACTGATGGGAAAAACAAATGGAAAAACGGTGTCCTGGATCTTTTCACACACTGGGCAGCTTTCCCTCGTGTCGCTGAGCTCACCACAAACCCAGTCACTTCACCGTTGAAAGGCAGTAGCTGCTCTGGGCTCTGCACCTTTTGACGTTACTTTAATGGCGGTGCAGAGGGCTGGGTCTAACCCTGAAACGGAGAGAGCTGGTTACCTGCTGCAAGGACAGTGCAGAGCCCTTTGGTTTGCTGTGAGTAGAGACATTCAGCATCTCTCCAATGTGTTCAATGATAGGTGGGGGAAATAGAGGGATGTGGCGTGGCTGTCCAGCTCAGAGATGGTGAAGTAAAGGAAGAGTGATCACGCTAAACAGAAAAGTTCTGCTTTTGTTTTTTTTGTCCTAGAAAACAAAATAATGCTGGGACAACTGAACTGTTTCATTTAACCCCAATACTTTGCATCATTTTGGGCTTACTTGTGACTTGTGTGTCCAACCGTTTTTCTTTAAAACATTATTGGCTTTTAGACAAGCAAACAAAAATGTCACTTTGAAACAAAACAGTGAATAATCTGGTTCTGAAAGCTGGCAGAATGATCTGGTTGTCAGCCCTGTGCCAAATATCACCTTCTCCCTCTCCCAGCTGCCTGTGCGTTGAAGTCTGCTTGTGACTGCTGATGAAGACCTCGGCGCAGCCAAGGCAGCGATGCTCTTGGGGGAATCAATGCCATGGTTTGTATGGCATGCTTTTCAAGGCTGTTGCGAGACTCGAGGAGCGTGGGCAGTGCTCTGAGGCTCTGCAGGTCCCATCCAGCAGTCACTGCTGCACTTTCGTGGTGGGCTCAGGTGGTGGGTTCGTGTGGTGGGACTATCTACAGCCCCCGTTGACATTGTATGAGGCAGCAGAGCTGTGTGCCAAGGGCCAAAAGCCATTTCTATACCGTGTGTGTCGTGTTTTTCTCCTGAAGGGCTTAGCTATGATAAGGCAAGGTGGAGTGGGACATAAATCACGATCAAATAGCTCTGGTATGATGCTGTGGTTTTCCTCTTTCTCTTTGCGATACTCCTCTCAGTTCATCAGTTTTATAGCTGGGCTTGGAACGGCTCAGTGCCTGATTCTTGTTAAAAATTGCAGGTATCTGTTAATGTCGGGCAGCTGCTGTGGCTGTTGTAGCGTTTCTGGGCTGCAGGTCGGATTTGGAAAGCATAGTTCCCTCTGAGGGGCTGCCTTGTTAATTCTGCTATATTGGATGACTCCTGGAAGCAGCTTTCCTGCTCTGTCACAAGGGTTTGTAATAAATCTTAATGAGGCACCTATGCTGTGATAAATCATTTGTTTCTCTACTAGGATCATGACTTACAATCCCCAGGGAGAAGGAGAAGAACCTCAAACTCTGCGTCAAGACGATGTCAGTGGTTACCTGGCTGTTTACTGTCCAGCTAGAAAACGTTGCAGCAGTCACCCAAAATCCCCAGGCCGCTGTCTGCTGTAAAAGCCAGTGTTTGCCTCCCAGGGCAAACAGCTGCTCTCAAATGAGATGCTTTGTTTTAACCCAAGGGATTTTTCCCTCTCTCTGCCTGTTGTGCTAAAAAGGATCCAGGAGGGATTTCCAACCAAGTCAAGAGAAAAAACGACAGAGCCAGGAGTAAAGCCCACCTGAGCAAACGTTCCTGTGGCTGCTTTTGCTCTGTGGGTATCTAACGGCTCTAGCTGAGCCCTGGTGCAATTGGGGTGAGGCTTGGAAAACACACAGAAGGCAGCAGCTGTTCTCCTGGGGATCTCAGAAACAGAACTAAAACAGAAGAGCAGAGTTGAAGGCCAGTCCTGCACCTTCCCCACCACCCCCTTCTCCTTCCTTTCCATGGTACATGATGTTCTGGGTATTTTCTTACACCATTTTTGCTGGCAGCAGTGAGCAGCCACATCCCGATGTGGGGAGATTTCCAGGTGAGGAGGCACGGGAAGCATGAGGGAGATGGGCTTGGAGAGGTCCCTGGGAGCTGAGAGGGGTGTACACTAACATCGTTCTGATTTGTCTTTCTCTCAACAGAGATGGCAAAATCCATGGGTGTCAGTCACTGCTATGGTGGAAGATAGATCCTGTCAGAAACGTGTCCGCGTGGTCTGCTTGGTCAGGACACTCACAGGGTAATTTTTAATTCATTAGTGCATGACCTCTTGATTAAAACATTTGCATGGTTTCTAACTAAAAAAAGGTCCCGAGGATCAGATCAAAAATCTGTTAAAGTGTACCCAAGTCTTTAAGTGATTGCAGTAGCCTCTGAGTCAAGTCTTGAAGTAACTGTTAATAGAACCCTCTGGTAAAATACAGCTGGGCAAAGGAGATGGGGTGAGAACTCCCCAGGGACCAGAGGTTAGGTTGCAGTGATTTGCATTGCTTTGTGAAATGGATTCAAGACAGCAAAATTGTCTTAATCCAGGCAACTGCTTTTGTGTAATCCTGTAAGTGGGTTAAACTTGTAGGATAGCAAAGATTCATCCCATTAAACTTGGGGACTTAGCTGTGGCATCTAAGGTGGAGTGTCACCGCCTTCAACAGTGGAGGGAGAGAGGGATGACCAGGGGATGACCTGGATTTCAGTGGTCTCACTGTGTCGGTAGCTGCCTTTCCTGTCTCTCTGGATGAAGAGGGAGCTGAGGGAAGTGCCTGCTGTTTATGGGGAGAACCTGGATCTGCAGCTTGGAGGGATGGAAATTGGAAAGAACCTGGGAAATACTGTGGATGTCCCTGTCAGCAGGAATTCTTGTGAACCGCTGTGATGAAAAGGGCCAAGGTCCCCTTGGATTAGTTTGGGGGGATTGTTTTAAGATGAAGTCTGATAAATTTATGAGGATTGTATGACAAAGTAGCAGAATTCCTTGGGCTTGAAAAGCATACCTAATCTGTTGTTATCTCCAATGGGCTTGAAAAGAGATCAGATCACTCTTTATTTGTACCATATTTATATAAATTCAGTGTTCCTTGGCTACTTCTGTTCACCTTTGCGATAAGGAAGGAATGTTTTTTTCCTCTGATACATATGATTTGGTTTCTAGTGGGTTAGGGGAGCATTTCCAGGTCTCTGTAGCCCTGGAGCCTGCAGCATGGTGGTGGGTAAGCAGCTCACTTCAGACTCTCCGGTGGCATCATGTTCTCTTCAGTGCCCAGCTGTTGCACTTAGTCTCCAAACCTGGGGTCAAGAGGGAATTTTCCATTCAGGTTCATTTGGTAGGGGCTGCAGGGCATTGCTTGGAAGTCATGGCTGGTTCGTTCTTCTTTTTTTTTTTGTCATGTTTGTTTTGCCCGCTTAAATAACAAGATCTGCTTCTCGTGTTCCCCTAAGAGCCATATTTAACAAAGCCCCTTCTAATGCCCTCCATGTGCTTTCCTGCTCTGAGAAGGAGCCCTCAGGGGAGAGAGCCTCTGCCGCAGCGTTTCTGCCAGACTTCACGTGAGAGATAGGAAAAGAGATGGTAAATAAGGCCTGTTTTGATGGGGAGATGGAGTGCAGGGCTGGGGAGAGACAAACACAACTCATACTACTGGAATGCAATTGTTGATGAACTGGTTAAATTTAAAAGGCAACGTCCCAGGCCCAGATGTTTAAGAACTTCAACATGGCTTGAAACTGGCATAGCAACAAAAGGGCTCTTGCTTGAAAACAGTTTCTTTGAGGTTAAAAAAGAGCTCTTTAAAGTGAGCTGCACCATCTGGCATTGAAATCCATGGGCTCTGGGCATGGAGATGCAGTGATGGAGCTGTGGAATGCCACCATCCTTCCTGAGTGACAGATCTCCTTCACCTTGCCCCTGACACATCCAGCACCAGGAAGGATGCAGATCTTCCATGACTGGAGAGCATAGCCATGCTGCTGTGGCTGTGGCACGGCATCTCAGGTGGTGCAGAAGGTGATGAAGGGGTAGCGATGCTCCCCGCAGAGAGGAGAAGGGGTGTAGTTAATGGAGAGTGGAAGCCACAGTGTTTGTCAAAAGGTCTGGCACCTCCTAACTCCAGGCAACCATCTGATAGGCCTATAGGTACAGGAGAGCCTGTAGCCATCCCATTTGTCCCTTGCCCATCGTTAGGTCCAAACCAGACCCCAAACCACCTAATAAACTGGAATTCTTAATACAGAAGACCGAAAACATGAGAAATTGCCGTGAGCTGCCAGCTGAGACCTGGGGCTTCTTTTCAGTGCCTTTAGATGAAAATGTCCTAACAGTCCTGGGAACCTGATAACACCTCCTGCTGCCGTTTCATATCTGTTTTGGTTTTGAGGTGAGCAAGCTGAAGCAGTTGCAGGAACACACTGAAAGCCAAGCACAAAGGAACAGACAAATATCGCTGTTTCCCTTGGAGTAACTCTCCATGAACAGACCCTTCCATGCCAGGGGAGGAGCTCCGTTGGTGATTTTGCAGTAGAACTGTAAGGGCAGGCTCAGGAATTCGGTTGTAGGTAAATGAGACCACGACAGAAGAGGCAGAGCACGTCAGACCTGCTGCTTGCCTCAGGTCTACTGCCCGTCATGGCAGAGCTGCTTCTGCAGCCAGCCAGCTCCGTTTTGAAATCGCAGCCTCGCCGACGTGAGTGGCAATATTCCCATCATCTTTCGGGGACAGCACTTTGCCCCCACGCTTTCTAATGTGCAGCTGGATCTTTCCCAGTGATCCCATTAAGGCTCTTCAGGGAACTGCGGGGAAATTATGTTAAGAAGATAATTATAGGGGAGCCCGGATAAAAAGGCAGGTCAAGAACAATTTGAAGAGTTGGGGAGTGAGTTCAGCCAGCTGAAGAGGTGTCATAAGGTCTCTATTCTCTCCAAGACATTTTCTCACTGCCTCAGATGAAACTTTAGCTGCAGCTTTGTACATGCTCTTCTGGTTTTCAGTATTTCCCTGGCACAGAAAACTGTCCTTGCTCTATGTATACCAGGTACTGGCAGAGCTGGAGTTAGCTGAGAACAGTTGGATTATAGGATTTAGAGACAGATGGGACCTTTTTCATTATATTTTTTTATGATTAGCTCACAACGTAACATGTGAGGCAGTCACGTATTTCATAGTCACACAACAAATTGTGCATCTAGTATGAAATAGCTCTCGTTTCCTTCTCTGAAAGAGAGTCTGAATTTCCATCTGGAATATATAATGTGGTTTCCATATGTACAAACAGAGACTTGTTACAAGTATCAAAGCAGAAAGAGTGTTTTGGATGATAGCGTGCTGTGGAAGCGTCTGTCCAGTGAATGCATGAGAGCTGTCAGCTGATTCACAAATCCTGGAGCAGAGACCTGGCTCAAGGGTGGGGGGTTTAAGCCCAGCAGGATCTATGAACCTTGTGTCTTCTAGTTAGAGATCCTGCATTGAAGACATCTGGTGCTGGAGTGGGCTGTAATGCCTGAAGTCCAGTCTACCCAGACCTTATGAACAAGAGTAGATCTGGAAAATACGTGGTTTCTCAGTTTCCAGAGCTCAGCTCAGGTGGGTGCTGAGCGCCTGCTTGTGTGTAGATGGGAAGTGTGTCCTGGAGAGCAGGCTTAGGGTCACGCTCTCACTGTTAACCTCCTGCGTGGTGCATCATTCCCGTTCTGGGACCAGCCCACCATGAATGCTTGGAATAAGCTGCTGCAAATTATGCTTCTTCACTAGGAGGGTGCTGAGACACTGGCACAGGTTGCCCAGGGGAGTTGTGGATGCTCCATCCCTGGGTGTGTTCAAGGCCAGGTTGGATGGGGCCTTGCACAGCCCGGTCTAGTGGGAAGTGTCCCTGCCCATGGCAGGGGGGTTGGAACGAGATGAACTTCAAGGTCCTTTCCAACCCAGACCATTCTGTGACTCTATGAATTGTTGCTATAGGCCTGTTTTGGACACGTCTGCCGATGGTGGGTTGACAGCCCTGATGTTCGGTGTCTTTCAGTGTGTCTGGCGTTAGTGCTGTGCTGAGGCTGTGGAGAATTTCTGCTTGTGTTACCTCCAAGTCAGACAGAGAGTCTGACCTCGTGACAAGCCAAAGGTGCCCCACCACCAGCTTAACATCTTGGCTTCTCCTTAGTTTCCGTTACACATAGAACCTCACTGTTTTAACCTTTTTTTTTTTTTTTTTAAACTTTATCAGATCTTCAAAGCCTGCTCTGAAGGGTGAGCGGATTATTTATTGCACAGTGCAGTTTTGTGAGTATCTATGGAAATGGCATCTGGTCTCCAAATGGAGACCTTCTCCCCCCTCCAGGTTGTTAAGAGAACATGACAGTAATTGAGCAATAATGAAATGTTTCAGGATGAGTGTTGGAAAGTTCAGAGTGGTATGGGGGAATTATAAATCTGGGCTGAATCTGACTTGAGGAAGAAACCCTGTTATAAACTTATTAGCTGCTGACATTGTGCTTCTCTCACCTTGCACAAGATGCAGAGCTCACCTCAACACCATCACGCTGCCCTTCGCTTGCGCCTGGTTCAAGGTGCTGCCGTCTCAGGCACCGCTCTCTGCCTCCCAGGAGATCAGTAGCAGAGAGATCAAGCTCACGCTTCGGTGTGTGCAATATGCTCTGGCCAGACCTCTGTGTGTTGCTCCAGCTGGGACAAACCTTCTTCCCATCAAGCTGGAGTTTGGGTTGCTAATCCCTGCAATAAGAACCTGGCCCAAACTTTTATAGGTGCAATCAGTACATCTCCCTTTTGAGGTAATTTGTCCCAACAAAATATTGAAGCCTTGGCTTCAGTTTTGTTCAAACTAGTTTTTGGGTACCTAAATGGAGACTTTTATCCAGCTTCCTAGTCCTCTTGTTAATTATTCGTGTTGTCTCCAATTTGTGCCCCTCAGAAAGATTGCTCTTTTCCTTTCCTCGTCAGAACGATCGATGGTTTTAGAAAGAAATCTGGAGTTTCAGATTCCAAGCTGGGAATCTTTTAGCACTGGAAAGCTATTTCTGACATGTCAAATTCTGTCAGATGCTAGTCTTAGATTGGAATGAGTTGCCTCCAGCTTTCAACTTAAAATTTGGTGGCTTACCTAAGGAAATTTTATAGGCTGTTGCTGCAGACAGTGGTGGGAAAGTGGCACTTCCAAGTGGTGATTCATCTCATCTATTTTTACATGCCTCTCTTGGGGCTGGATGATGATGCATGTTTCCGTGGTTGGTGGAGGTGTCTGGGTGGTGGGTTTGTTAGACACCCCACTCTGATACTGTGAGGACAGACTTCACCTGAACAGGTACGATGATTTGCAGTGTAGATGGGTCTAGAGCACAGGTCTGGTGAGGGACCTGGGGTTGTCCAGCCTGGAGAAAAGGAGGCTCAGGGGAGACCTTCTCACTCTCAAAAACTCCCTGAAAGGAGGTTTTAGCCAGGTGGGGGTTGGTCTCTTCTTACAAGGAATAAGTGATAGGACAAGAGGAAACGGCCTCACGTTGCAGCAGGGGAGGTTTAGGTTGGACGTAAGGAACAATTTCTTCATGGCAAGGGTTGTGAAGGGCTGTGCCGGGCTGCCCAGGGCAGTGGTGGAGTCCCCATCCCTGGAGGGGCTTCCAAGCTGTGGAGATGTGGTGCTGAGGGACATGGTTTAGTGGACTGGCAGTCCTGGGTGGATGGTTGGACTTGATCATCTGAAAGGTCTCTTCCAACCAGAACAATTCTATGATCCTAAGATACCAAGGTCTCTATCACCCAGTCAGAGAAATAGGTATGCACAAGGTGTGATTCATCTGGGCTGTCAGATGGAGGGGGACATGCAAATACTGGATGCCGTTGCTTGAAAATTATTTCTGACATTGTCTAGGAACGTCATCAGCCAAGGTTTGTGTCTTGATTAATTTTTGACATCTATTGTGCAGTCATCTCTTGATCCCTGTGACATGCAGTGTGCAGCTAGTGGCAGACCCTAATCAGGGTATTTTTGTTAGTATGTAAAAAGGCTGATAAAAGCCTACGTACTTGACAGCTTTGCAATCGATCAAACCCGTGGTCCTTTCAAGGAATGAAATCAGGTCTTCTTGACAATAGAAGGAAAATAATATAGTGCATCACTTCCAAACTGGTACTTAGATAGCCTTCATTCAGCCGAAATAACTCAAAACCATGGAAGGAGTCTAAAAATATTGGTCTGACTGAAAAACATTTTCTTCTTCTGGCTTTGTGACTCTTGTGAGCTCTTCTTTCTACAGTCAGTGGTTACAAAACACTGCTAAGTGTCTTTTGGAGAGAGTTGTGAAGGGACCGCGCATTTAATTAATAGTGGTTGCATATGTCTAAATAAATTCCTGTAAAAAGTGACATTTTTAAGGAGATCTCACGATAAAATTGCTCTGGAAGCAAAGTTAGGGTTTCCCAGTTTTCACATTTAATTAACTTAGTCTGACTTTTATAGGGCTTTGTGTTATGCGTTTAGTTCTTCGGTAAACATAATGGCAGAAAATTAAAGCGAAGCAACTGCCAATAAGCAGTAAATTTAATTGAAAAATAATGAGTTGCCATGGGGTGCTGTAGGGTTCTGCAAAGATAATGTTATTTATCTTGGAAAAGTTCTGCTTGCATTTGTCAAAACATGAAATATAAAAGGAACAAAGGGAAAAAATATGATGTGAGATAGGAAAGGGCCAAGGCCCTATTCCTCATCCTGAATTTGGGAATGGAGTTTGGTGGAGTGAAAAACTGACTTCCTGCGCTCCGTGGCAGCTCGGTACAATTTCCATCTGATGCGTCGCTCAGTGAAATGTGGTGTCGGGAGGAGCAGCGACGGGAATTGTAAGGTCCAGATGAGCAGGAAGGAAGATGAGCATCGATATCACAGGAGGGGAAAAACATGTGAAATGATCTCAGTTCTTTCATGGTAAAACAAAAGACTGGATCTGAACGTTCTCTCTGGTTTTCACACCTATTTCAAGGGAAATTAAGTGTCTGGAAAACAGAAGAGTGAGCCCTTGAATAAAGGTGCTGAATTAAGACAGCAACAAGATGTCTTAATCTTGGCTTAAAAAGACCCATTCGTATCACTAGGTTTGGTCTGCTTGGTGAAATACTTGAAATTCAATCGGATTGAGTAGCTCTCTGGGAAGCGAGCAGCAAGAACAAATTAAAGCTGGTGACTGATAGTGAACTGTCCATCCAGGTGACAGAGTATGTGGAGTTACCTGGGAGTTTCAGCCGGGGAGTAGATCCAGAGCCCAGGGTGCCTGCCGGTGGGTGAAGGTGGTGTCCTGGGCATCCCTTCACAACCCTTCCTGCTACGCTGGGGTCCGTGGCTGAGGCCTCCTTCATGCATTTCTGCCTGCAAACGTGTGAAACGCAATGTGTAGCACCTCCTTTTTTCCAACATCTGTTTTCCAAGCCCATCACTTCCCAGCAGCTCCCACCGTGCAGCGAAACCCACCTTATTTACAGCCTTCACATTTGGAGGGCTCAACAGAGCCCAAATTTGGCTGACATTTGCAAGGTTCCTGCTTTTCATTTTGACCCATTCTTGCTTTATTTTTAGCTGTTTTAAAATGACACATGTTTCCGTCTTTTAGGTAATGAGATGCTTTCCACTTAATTCAATCACTAGTTAATTTGATCCTCTATTTAATTTGTTCCAAACGTCTGGAAGCAAAGTTCTGTATCTTAAGTACATGTGTATATTACATATATAGCTTCTACCCTTTGCTCTGATGATTCTGCTTGCTCTAAACAAGCCTTATAATTCAATCTTAGGCTATTGAAACTTGCCATTTAATTAATAAGAAAAGCCAAAATCGAAGGAAAATAGAAGGAAAAGAAAAGGTTTAAGGAATGAATCCAGGTCATAAAAGATGACGATGACTCAGAGTTGCATCACGGAGTACCTGCTGTCAGCTAATAACTCTGTTACAGGCTATCAAATCTGGGAGGGTTGGGGTGACTCGATAGGCAGCAAAATCTTGTAGGAAAATGTTCAGAATTGATGCGAGCAGCCCTTTGCGGGGAAGAAGATTCGAGGCTCATTGTGATATAACAGGACAGAAAACCAAAAATGTAGCGTAGCAAAGGTTCATCAGTCACCTCAAGGACTTTGGAGCTTGGGAGTGAGATGGTGAGGGAAGAACGCTGCTGCAGCCCCTGCCAAATCCGTGTCGTCTCCAGCGCTGTCAGGAGCACCCGCCAGCACTCCATAAAGCTTTCACTTCCATCCCCAACAGATCCCTGAGAAACCCTCACCCACCCGCTTTAATCAAACACTCACCTCAGCGCTCAACCTCTGCGCTGACCTTTCTGGCTTTAGTATCAACAGATCGGCCCAGCTGAGAGTCCCATCCAGCTGGGATTTGGGGAGAGGATCCGCTTTCGGCTTGTGGAGCTGTGTGTGCAGGCGGAGCACGCACAGCCCGGCTCTTCGGCTGTGGGACGAGTGCTTTTACGTAACGCTTCCTGGTGTATTGCTCTCGTGACCATCTAATGGGGTCTGCAAAGGCAAGGGAGAGCAGATGTGATGGAACCTGGGGCTTTTTGGCCTTTGGGCCACATGGATTGTTGGCATGGGGTGGGTTTTCGCAGGTCCTGCTTGGAGCAGCGTGGCTGTGGGGCAGCAGAAGTCGATGAATCTCCACCTTATTCTGCCAGGAAGTTGCCAAAAAATCTCACCCTGCAGCTCACTTATTTTCATGGTGCTTTGCTTGGTGGAAACACTCAGTGCGTGCCCGGGTGTGAGCTCGGCTTGTGTTTCCCATGTCTGAGCAGTTGCAAGTGTCGGGATAGCCCCGCGAGGTGCCAGTTTGCAGAGTGCTGGGGGATGGAGGAGGCGATGCCGATGTGAGACGCTTTACACCTTGGCAGGGAACCCAACATTCACTTATTTTCCATCGAGAGGTGAATGCATATGAAAGCCAAGCCAGCCAGCAGCTCCAGGAATACCAGGAGCTGTGCTGCTTCCCCTGCAAGTGTGTCCTCTCCCTCTTTCTGTTGTCAAAGCACTAAGTGTGCTCTTTGCTGAGGTTGTGTGAGTCTGTTGGGGTTTTCCAGGCTGGAAGAGACCAGTGCCCATGGCTGTAGCAGGGCTTCTTGTGCAGATGCTGCTGTTGCTGACAAAAGAGGTTTCCCACATGTAGTTTTGGGTGGTTTCTCCTGCCCATGGTCCAGCCCTGCTGTGGGTGGTCATCCCTGCAGCAGAGGAGCTCCTGCTGCAGTGGTGGAGCAGGAAGGTGTGAGATGATTGCAGGGATGATTGTGATGTTGGGACAGGAGGGAATTGAGTGTCACAACTGAGTTGCAAACCACCTAAAAGCCAAGTGAAGAAGTGAGGAGGTAGCGAAGCCGCAGATCTGTTTAGCGAGCAGTGACGTGGTGTTGGCTGGCTTTCAGTTCCCCCACGAGATGGAGACAGCACTGCTGGTTTCGGTTACTCTCCAACCGTGGTGCAGGAACAATTTGTCTTAATAAATTGCGAGGACTAATGCAATAGGACAGAGCTCTCGAGAGGGGCGTGAGGGTTTTTATGGGAACCATGGGATGAATGTTAACAAACAGATCATGTTGTTATTGCTTACTCTTGGTTCATGACCTGGGCTCCGTGGCCCTTTGTGGCCTCTGTGCCCCAGACTCTAAGCTGATGCCCTCTGATCTCCATGGACCAGTTTCTTTTATGGTGTCTGATTTCAGTGATGGGGATCCATTGCTGTGCCACGGCGTGGAGGTGAGCTGATCCCTCCATCTCACCAAGCAGTCCCCCGGGGAAGCATGCCGTTAGTGTGAGCATCAGCGTAATGAAACTCCTAACAGGAAAGAGGCTTTTTTCCTCTTTCACAGAAACAAAAGCATAATTTATGCTGCTTTTAGCTCTGCTGCTGCTTTTCCGAAGCCAAATGCTTCAGCCTTTCTCTTGTGCCACTGACCCAGTGGACTGGGGTGGTACCTTCTGACAGCTCAGGACATCCTGGGCACTCTCAAGTGCCCAGACATCATTCCTGCCCCTGCCACTGCTCTTCTCTGTGGTCTTGGTCATGTCACTTCACCGATGTGACGCGGGCTGTGTTTTGGTGGGCCACGCACAGCCCAGCCCAGCCCAGGGAGGTTGTTTCTGGCCGTTGCAATGCAGCAGGCTGGAGAGTGGGCTTCGCTGGGTGCTTTGCATGGGGCTCGATAGCACTAATAGCTGGAGAAGAGCGAGAGGGACAATGTCACAGATTGCCAACAGCAAAGGGAGCATGCTGAGAAGTACCTGTGAATGCCAGCGCTTTGGGGCCTTTTTGTACGACATAAAGTAGCAGACCAGCTTGCTCGTGTTCTGGCCTGGGTTTATCTCAAGTTCAGTAATTTTTAAGGTTTTTTTTTCAGAACATATGCTGTGTTCCCAAGTAGCAGAAGTGAGCTGCCACCCATCTGTGCTCACTTTGCTCTTACTGTGGTGTCATGTCCCTCAGGAGACCGGACACCCCACTGTGGTCCAGGGTCCCATCCTGCATCCACCGCCGCTCTGTGGGGCTCTGCACTGTAAATGCAACAGGGACAAGAAAAGACCCTTCATAAACGTGAAGAGCCACCTTCTCTTCATCTCTCCTCTCTTCCAGACCTGGCTTGTCCGCTCTCACCTGCATCTCATTCCCCTCCTCTCCCCACCCCGGTGGAAAGCAAACCTAACAGAAAAAGCGGTGCTAATGATCACGACCCCACTACTATTTTATTTCCAATTGGCAGCTCATGCAAGCAGCCCCATTTTCTGTTCTAATAGGAAACTTTATGATGTACCAAATTACCCTGTAATAGCCTGCGCTGAGTTGCCTCCTGAAAGGTAAACGGGTTTGATTTTTTTATGATCAGTTATTACGACTTTTTTGCCTATTCCATAAAAAAGAGGGGGATTGCATTAAAGAGACCCTGAGGTCACAAACTGGAGCTGCTGGGAGCCAGGTGGTGCCTTGGGATGGCTGCAGGTGTAGGGCAGCTGCCCAACCATGGCCGGTGGCTGTGTCCCCTTGTCGCTGCTGGACGTCACCTCCCCAGGGTCCTGGCACAGGGTTGCTCCAGCTGATGACTCTTGGAGGTGCTGATGGGTGGAAGAAACTGCTTGGCCGGCACAAAAGGGAGGTTTTTTGGGGTGTGCAAAGCCCAAGAGTTATTCTGCATGTTGTGGAGTGCCATCTCCTGGCTTGAGAGGAATTAACTGGGACTCCCGCAGCTCCACACTGTCCACAGGGAGCTGGGGCAGCTGCTCCTGCTCCCTTCCCAGTCAGGAAATTATCCAGAGGTTGGCAGCAGGAGATGGCAGCACTTAATCCAGAGCTGCTCTCCTGTGCTAGCTGGGGAGAGCTCATTTCCTGGTAATGGCTTTCTTTTAATTAGAGTAGCTGAGCCCTCATGCAGCCCAAGTTGGAAGCGATGTGATTCTGGGAAGTCCTGTTAGTATTTTCCACCACGTTTTGCGGTGGAGAAGCAGCAGGGAGGTGTGGGATGTGATCCAGGGAGGGATTAGGCAGGAAACTTCCCAGGGGCATCAGGATATCCTCTTTATTTCGGCTGAAATTCGGTGCCTAAATATCTTTCAGGCTCTGCATGAAGGTGACTGCAAAGACCACACTTAAATCATCACAATGCCTGCTTGTGAAAATATAGGATTTGGACCTGGCTGGTGACCTGGAGACTTAGAAGGACAGGAGCAGGAAAGGTGAAGTCCTACCTGGTAGCAGTTTGTCCTGTCCCCTGGTACGGGAGGGGCTGATGTTCCTCACCGAGGCATTGCTGTCCCGTGTTGGTCTGTATCAGGTGCTTTTAACCACTGCCTGTAGCCATCACATTTCCATCAGTCAATGTCAATTCTGATAAATCTGACTGCAAAATAGGGAACCATTTAAGTGAAAAAAATTTCAACTCGGTCCAGTGAGTGCACTTTTCATTTTTTTTTCACTATGCATATTTTTCCAGTAACTAAAAATGGTTTGAAAAATCTGCTGGGTCTATAGCTAGTTAGTTCAGTAGAAAAAGGAGATCTGTAATGGTGAAAAAACCAGTGACGATTCTGTGAAAAAAATGCTCATACTCTTTCCACTGAAGTGCTTGGCAAAACCTGTGATTAAAAACACTGTATAGAATTTTGCAGTAACAGTTTATCTTTGATTGGAAAAAAAAAAAAAGACATTTAAATATGTCTGTCTTTATGATCAAAAGCCATCCTTAGAAGGCTGACCAGCATTGCCCATTACCAAGGCTGTGTGGCTAATGATGGGATTTTGATGATGGTGTTTGCCTGGTAACACAGCTCTGGTGTGGGGCAGCCCCATTGGCGCCTGCTCCTCCGCTCGCTCCTCCTCTTGGATATGCGTCCGTGCGAGCGAGCTCTCCAATCATCTGAATAAAGGGGATTTAATGGAGCTATACATGTATTTATAGTAACTTCTGTTGCTTGCCTGCCTCAACAGACTGTTGCTACCAACAGCAAATCAGATTTCAGGTGCACTTTTGGGCACAGAAGCTAAATGGGTTGGGGGCCCGTTTGTTTACTGGGCACAGACTCTGGTGGCCCTGGATATTGGGACAGTCCCTGGGCTGAGGGACTTTGTGGGGGGTGGTAGCTGGTACGTAGGTGCAGGGTGTGTTGGAAATTGGACCCTGGGGATTATCCAGAGGGTCCCCGCGAGGTGATGATGAACAACCAGCTTAGCTTCTCCACCTCTGCTCGGAAGTTTTTGGGGTGGCCAGTTAAAAGGTGAAAAGCTCCTTCTGCCTATCTGAATACGCCCAAAATAGTCCATGGAAACTAGTTCTCCCTGGAGAAGCTGAAGATCCATCTTGGTATGTCTGGTTTGAAAATCCCTGCCCTGGCTGGAGCCTTCAGCCTGCATCTGCCTGACTCATCTCGGTGGTTCTGGGAGGCTTTTGCCCACGTGGACATCCTCCTTTGCCTCCTTCAGAAAGAGCTCTCCACAGAACCGAGGCAAGGTGCTCTCCTCCTCGGGAGACCAGAGGGACCTCACAGCAGAAAGAAATAGAAAGCAGATCCTTGGCCTTTTAAAATTTAGTGCTGCGGGTGATGAAAGCAAGGGCAATAATTCTTTTGGATTCACTTACTGTCCAACTTTCACAGACAAGATTACTCACTCTTTCCCTGTGGAGAGGGCAGAAATGAACATCAGATGCTCTGACATGGTTTAGGCAATTACCCACCCCTGCTCTGGCTGTGTGACACCAGCCAGCATCTTTTTGCAGCCGTACTTACGCAGTTCCTAAGACACATCTCCTCCTGGCAGGGTGATGGAGTGGCAGAAAGCGGAGCAGGCTGGGAGCCGAGCCCTCTGTGTTCAGCAGGGACTTTGCCCACTTCTAACTCATCTCTTTGCTTGGTTCTTTACACCTACCAGCACCCTGCTTTGGTTTCTGTAAAAGCTGTCCTTTTATTATACGTGGGTGAAATCTGGTCATGCTGTACTGTTTATTAGTCCAAAACTGAGGTCAGGCAGGTTGGATTTCTTTCCCGAGTGCTTTTATAATATTTGTGTTAGCTGGGCAGCTAAGTGCTGTCAGATGTAGCGGCAATGGAGCTTGCTGCTGTTGAAATTTTTATGGTTTCATGCATTTTACAGCATCACCTGTCAGACTCCAGCAATCATGATGTCACCTGTAGTGGAATATATAAATTTGAACAGAGGAGACAGGAGCTAGGGGAGTTCTTCAGAAATCTGGGCTCCTTTCTCCCCTCCTCCTCTGCTGAGGAGACCAGGAGGTCTTACGGCATGGTGAAAGAAAAGGAGCAGACCTCCTTCTCCCCTGGGCTTTGCCCCAGCCGTTCTGCGTGATCTGGGCAAAATCGCTGCCTTCACTCCGGCTGCGGTTTTCATACTGTGTCTTTGTTTTGCTGGCCGTGTCTCTGGGGACCTGGTCTCCTGTATTCATCCTGAGACATGGGGAAGGCTCGGTTGGCGCTGGGCAGTCTCCAGGGGCTGTGCTGGAGCGTGGTACCCCATGCGTGTGGGATGGAGAGGTCAGATCTGACAGCAGAAGCAGGTGCCATGGGGACTGGAAGGGAAGGATGGAGGAAAGGTGGCTTCACTGGGCAAGCGTTTAAGCATTTATGAAGGGAGCAATGGGAGGGGACTTGTCCTCTGTGAATAAGCAAGGGTTGCACATCTGGGGTACCCTCTGCTTGGTGTGGTCATGGTCTGTAGCCAGTGCCAGTCTCACCGTGCTCAGCTCTCTCCTCCCAGACACTATTTGGTATCTGTCCAATTTTAGTGTCACTGCAGTTTTGAGTACAGTCAATTTACAACAACGGCGCTGACACAGAGAGGCTCAGGAGGCCCTCAGGGAACACGAGGGCTTGTGGAGTGCAGTTGTTCAAAGCCTCGTAGAGGTGTGAGCTGCGTGGCCAAGGGCAGGAAGACACGATCTGCTGGGCCACCGGGATGGACGCGACTCTGTGTCGCGTGGTCGTATCCTCAGATCACCCATGGTCCACACGCTCCATCAAAAGAAGCGTTCAGAGGTTAATGAAACGATTTGACAACAGGTCAAATAGCGGCTCTGATGTGTGTTTTTTTTAAGTGGGGAAAAAATTCTGTTTTTTTCCCAGTTCTCACTGGTTGGTGCAGTCTTTTCCCTGCAAATACTACCTTAATTAAGTATCAAATGAGCATTAAGATGATATTCCATGTGGCTTAACAACCCTAAATGAAGACATGTAGCCCTACTGCTGAGCTATAAACCCTCAGTAAAAGTGGCTTAAGAACATACCGATCGGGTTTTAAGAGCTCTGTAACTGATACGCATCTTACGGTATCGTTAGGCCTCAATAAATCTGTTTCTAATAATCGCTATTTACTGAGGTTTCGCAACTATGCCAGAGGTACGTATCTGTTACCTTGTAGTCTAGCCTCAATAAATGTGTTTTTAATAATCAATTGGTACTTCAATAATAAACAATAATTGCTTTATTAAATATGAATTTGAACATGTTCTGCAGTTCAGTCATACTGAAATCACTGCCTTTTTGTAAAATTTTTTGCTCTGAAGGAGCTTTTACTGACCGGCTGTTGGTACTAGTGGGCACTATAGAGCATCGCTGACTTTGCCTGATTTATGACTCATCACAGTATTTCAGTGCTTTGTTTCTACCCTAGCCTAAGCAGTCCATCAGCTGCTTCCAAGAAGTCTTCCCAGGGGAAGTGCTGCAGTCCCTCTTATGGATCGTTAACTGGGAATGAACTCGGGACCTTTGGATGTAAACACATCACCTGCTGCCCCGTGACCTGCCAGACCACCACTTTGAGTTGACAGTCCGAGTAATAGTGGATGAGACTCTAATCCTTTACAGAAAAACCAGCCATTGAAGAGGAAAGTTGGTTTCTTGCAGTGCTATTGAGAAAGCTTTATTGTTCTTCAGCACCCGTGTCTCAGCTCAGGTCTTCAGAGCCAGATGGTCCC
The DNA here is from genome assembly GCA_013400335.1 of Eurystomus gularis. NCBI lineage: Eukaryota > Metazoa > Chordata > Aves > Coraciiformes > Coraciidae > Eurystomus > Eurystomus gularis. The sequence continues at coordinate 727,668 of VZZY01016650.1, forward strand.
ACAGCACCGACATCTCCACCCATCTGCCACTATCTGCTTTCCCAGGCCTCTCCCATCACTGTGGTGTGAGTGCTTGGCTGGTCTGAGGAGGGTGCTGCAAGGACAGCCCTGCACCTTGCTGCCATACCACACTGCTTCTCACACTGTGGAGAAAGGGGGCTTTTGTCTTTGAAGCCTGAGGAGGTTTGTCTGCTTCCCATCAGTGTCTCAAGCAAGTTTTCTTCTCAGGGCTGGTTCAGGATTCTGCTGAGCATGGTTGAGTGTGACAACCTATCCCTGGACTTCAAGGTGTAGCACAGAAGCAATACCGGTGATTCACATCACTCTATCCAAATACCCGGTTGATTCATCTTGCATCTTAAATCTTCTGTAATTTGAGATCTTGACAATCTTGTGCACCATCATGCTTGGGAATATTCTGTGTTCCCAAGGCACAGCAACTGGTTGCCCTGTACCTGCACGGGAGAGAAACGGGCACTCCTCATTCAGCACTGTCCACTTGAGGAAAACTTTGAATCCCAGTCCCATCCCCACCTTCTCTAATGACCGTTCAGTGTTGGGTCAGACCACACTCCTCCCCCCTACATAGAATCATTCAGGTTGGAAAAGACCTCTAGGATCAAGTCCAACCTTCAGCCCAACATTTCCCTGACCACTAGACCGTGTCCTGAAGCACCACATCTACTCATGGGACCTTCTATAGAGTGTCCAGCCACCTGGGGCCATTAGTGGCTCAGAGGTGGGAAGAATAATCGTCCCCGACTTGGCCACCCCACACAGCTCACCCCAGCGGGGTGAGCAGAGGAAGCGTGCTGTGGCTGGTACACCCCCACGGATGCCAACCCCCTCCAAGCAATGAGAACCGTATGTGTGCGTCTGCGTTCCTTGCGTATGTCGAGTGTCACATCGGATTAAGGCACATCAAGCCATAACGGGTGCAGAGTTCGATGCCATTAATTAGTCCAGTCAAAGGCAGGAATTCCCTTCTGCCGGGCGAGTCTGCTCCCATGACAAGAAGATTAGCAGCCTCAGCTTGTGATAGTCGAACTCGGGAGTTTTCCATCCCACTTTAAGTCATTTGCAATTTTCTGTTCCTCACGCTGGTAGTTCTGAGGGGCTGGTTTCCTTCCAGGAGGGCAGGGGTCAAAGCATTTTGGTGAACAGCAGGGAGCGCCGTCCCTGGCATGTGTTCGGACAAGTCTGCTCCCTCCTGGACTTCCTTTGGGCTAGATGTTCCTGTGTCTGTCTGGACCTAACAGGGAACCTAGGAGCACACTAGGACCTCTCTGGGGAATGCTGGCACCGACAACAGTGTCTGGTGGACGTCAGCTGGCCCATAGTATTGAGACGTGCAGTAGAAATCCTCCAGTCTGGCAGCACATGCCAACCACGAGCTGCTTGGGAGGAGATGTGTCACCATCCTTCAGCTGTCTGCAGGAGGGTTGCTTGCTGGTAACGCAGCTGGTAGGTGGTTGTGTTTAAACAGTCCCTGTTGCTGTTTGTCCGTGCTCCTGATTGACATGACTGGACATTAGGAAAAATTTTTTCACAGGAAGAGTAGTCAGATACTGGAACAGCCTGCCCAGGGAGGTGGTTGGGTCACCATCCCTGGAGGTGTTTAAGGGTCGTTTAGATGTGGTGTTGGGGGATATGGTTTAGGGGAGAACTTGTAGAGTAGGGTTGATGGTTGGACTCGATGATCCCAAGGGTCTTTTCCAACATGAATGATTCTGTGATCCTGTTCAACCACCTCTCTGTCCTCATGGTTATGAATACCTGTGGACAACTAAGCTCCAGCACTGTGGGGCCAGGGACCCACCAAGAGCTACTCTGGGCTCCTGATGTCTACTGCTGTCTTGACAGCTCGTAGAGGCTGTGGTGCTTGCAGGTAAAGTCTTGATGACCTGTGATGTGGTCTAAATGGTCTAAAATGTCCATTTCTAGGATGTTATTAAAAACCCTCAACCTATGTGTCTTTCTAGTTTATTTTTTCTTCTGAACATTGAGATTTCTTAGTGCATTATACGTTACCCCATTACTGTAGTTAATATCAATAGAGAGGAAATATCTTAATTCTGTATTTTGTCTCCTTTTTCTATCCTTCTGGGTTAAGCTAAGCTCTGCAAGAGCTTGAGTTTATTGTTTTTGTCAGAGCTGTAGAAAGGCTTTTGTGTCTGACTGCTTGTCCGTTTTTGCAGCTGAGTACAATATTCCTCCCTTGACTCTTTGATGTCCTGAGATTTTCTCTTGCCACAGCAAGACTATTAAACGTTTGACTTAAATGGATCTTAACTTTGGTAACTTAATGCTGCCTTCTCTGAAAAATGAGTCCTACACTTGCAAGCAACTCTGGAGTATCTCACGGGTCTCTATGGAAGCGGGTCAAAGGTCTGGTTAGGAAAGTGTATTCCTGACATCTGTAAATAAGAGTAAGTTGTTTGGGAGTACACTAAATACTGTGGAAACATGTGAGACCTGGACGTGCTGGGGTTATTGGTGGATTAACTGCAGCAAACTGAGATGTCTGGGTAGAATTCTGTCTCAGAGATAAAAATGATCACTTGACAGACCAGAAGTCTTAAAATTTAAGAAATTGTTGGAGTTTTGGGGCCAGGATCTCAGCCGATAGAAGCCTGAATCACTGAGACCAGTAAGATCTTTCTCAAAACCACGCAGGTGAGATAAACTCTGGCTGCAGCTTTCAGCAAAGGCGCAGGAGCAGAATGCTGGGGTTGGTTCTGTGCAGAGTGCTGAACGGCGCTTCAGGAGACCCTCATTTTGGTCATTTTGGGGCAGTTCATAACCCAGCCCCCAGGTTCTCAAGCTGAGGCTTCTCACATGCCTCCGGCAGGGAGGGGATGTGAACCTGGCTGTGACTGATGCTTCCTGCCTGCGAAGGCGGCTCCATCTGCAATAGTCAGGATCCACGATTCCAGGTCAGGCAGGATGAATGATTTTCGGAGGCTGGCAGGTTTCCAGGTCACCCCTGTCCTGGATATTACCCCTCATAAAGACCACTGTGGCATGCTGGGTCCTTTGGTTGGAACAGTATTTTCCTAGCAAATTGCTCCGTGGTGCACCTGGGATGCAGTGATTTATGAGGCGGATTTGCATGAAGGATATACGCTGCATATATAAAGGGAAGTCACACGCGGGCTGTTCCGCCGTGAGCTGCAAGGGGCTGCACTGGCCGTGGAGGAGAGGAGAGCGAGGCGGTGAAATCCTGCTCGAGCCATCCGGCCATCGCCGATGGGCCCCGTGTTTAGTCAGGTGCAGCCCAGCTCGTGTGCTTAACCCTCGTGTTATCTTACCTTAAATAAAACTTTATTGGGACTTGTCAGAAAGAAGGGCCTTGGCTCAGACACCATGAAAGGGAAGTTTATTTAAGTAATTACCAGTGAGGCCGTGGGTGCTTCCTGAGAATTAACAACTGGTGGGCTTGATGGCCGTTGCATGGTCCTCAGGAAACGTCCCGGGCCTGATGGCGCATAGGAAGGTGCCACGGCACATAGGGGTGTGATGGGTGGGGGACACTTGATTTGGTCACTCTTGGGCCAGCGGCTCAGCAGAACAGAGCAGAGATTCTTGCACGGCCTCAAGGGAATTCCTTGGCTCATTTAACAGCAGTGGCTTTGAGCTGACTTCCCAAAAGGTCTTTGGAAAGCTCAGCTGTAATATCCTCTGCCCTGGTCAGAGGGAGGTAGCCTCGGTTGTCCCCAGCCCCCGAACTCCAGGGGACCCACGCTGCTTTACTGAAGCAGAGGGTTTGACTTGGTTGTTCTGAGACTGATCTTGTTTGGTTTCCACAGCTCGTTCCTGCTTCTCTTGCGTTCTCTGAGAGGTTGGTTGGTTTTGTTCCTCTTCCTTTTTCAGTCCTGTATGAAAAACCACTGAGCTTTCTAGGGCTGTAATTGCCATCATTAATAATAATAACTTTAAATTATTCCATTCAGCCTTTCTAAAATGTTTTCCTGACTATCTTCTTCATTGCTAATTGCCTTCCTTCAGCATTCTGAGGAAACTTGCATTTTCTGGAAGTTATGCCAAGGAAGGACTCTTGGCTCTGATATTTATACATTTTTCCTAAGCAGCTTTTACCAGCTGGTGAAGAGGTACAATTCTGGTGGGCCTTCTTGTGCCTAGAATGAGGAGATAAAGGCCCCAGAACACCAGTAACCAACCAAGTCAGGAAATACCAAGCCTGGGGTGGAGATTGGAGCCAGCTCCTGCAAAGTGGGCGTAGGTCAGGCCCTGCCAAACATTTGCACAGCAAGAAGGGGGCCAAGTGGTATAGAAAGTAATGGAGGATTCCCCTGATAATTGCACTTTGCCGTGCTGCTGTCGTGCAGAAGGATCTTGAAGCCCAAATTGCCAAGGCTGGGGTGTTGCACTGGCATGTGAGAGGGAAGAGACCTGTTTTGGGCTTGGGATGGGTGACCCTGCAGGTATGGCTGGTGAGTGCAGGGCATGGGAATGGTGAGGGGTGGCTGTGGGTTCGTTCTTAGCCAAGATAGAGCAGGAGAATTTGGAGAAGTCCTTTCCTGAAGCCCCCAGAGCTGTATGAATCCCCCTTTTAGCCCTCCACACGTGCAGTGGCTGTTCCAGCTGCTTGTCCGATGCCTTTTTAACTCTAGATGTAAACAGGCCTTAGGAACACCTTGCTCCTGTGTTCCTCTAATCTGCCCCAGTCACAAGAAATGCAAATTATTTGGGGCTTTCCAGACCACTGAAAAGGCAGCTGCTGTTCCTCCCTTGTCCCAGGCTGCTTGATGCTAAGTGGCATGCCACCAGCTGGGTTAATGATGGTGGCTGAGATGGGGTGTCCATAGCTACAAACTTGGCTGGAGGGAGGGTTGCGCTTGGTTTAAGGTCTGCCTCAGCCTCCTGTCCTTATGTGTTGCTCAAGGACACCAGCACTATTCAGAAGTCAACTCTAGAGCAGTTTGTCAAAAGCCCTGGTTTCTAGAAAGTCCAGGGTGCCAGACCTGGACACCTGAGGTGAGGTTGCACACAAGAGAGGCAGGTGGGACATGATCTGGGAAAGGTTTTCTGGTGGAGCCTAGCTTCTGTTTCACTAGCAGGTGAGTGAAACCAAGGCATTTCTGTGACACTTGAAGTGAAAAATGATGATTTTCTATGAATTGTAGTGAAAATTTCCAGCCAGCTCTAAACTTAGGCTTCTCTTTCACCCAGACTCTTTCTTCTCAGTCTGTCGCTCCCCTTGGCTTTGCCCAGCCAGCAGCCTGCAGGATGCCGAGCGGTGAAGCTGAGGAATTGTTACTGATCAGGGTGCCCTAAATGCCAACAGCAGATGCAATAAAGGACTGTTCCTTTCCACTTGAAATGCCTGTTGCGTTTGCCAGGCAGCCAACGCTGTAAATTCATTCTGACTATTTAAAAAGACCTTTTAAAGCTTTTGAATGGTTTCTGGCTCATTCTGTAGCAATAAAACCATAGTGCCCGAGAGCCAGACGTTCAGGACCTTACCAAGTAACTAAATACAAGATACTTGGAAGCATTGTGGAGTGCTTAGGAACGAGATAATTATACTGGCCCTTACACTGTGGTTTGCATGCTCATAATCACTGTCCTGGGCTCTGTCTAGTGACATTTGGGATTACTGTGAAACGAAGAAGTAGGATAGGGATATGCAGGATGGGAATCCCACCTGCTGTGGGGTGGTGGAAGGATTGTGTGAAGAAAACAGGCAAAGGTAGCAAGTGAGGTGGTGAGTTTTCCTTCTCATCCTGCTGCAGAGAGCTAGGAGGCCAAACACTGCTTCTTTTGTCTGGTTTTGTAAGGATAGACTTCATCTTGTTCCTTCAGATGGCTCTCCTGAAGGAGACCATGCACTACTACCTATTTTCTCTCCTGCCATGGCTAGGGTGGGACCAGGGCTCGCTTCCTCCTCTTGCAACAGTTATTTAGGTCTGAAGGTGTCAAGCTCCTCTGTTAGAAGAATCCAGCTCTTTGAAAGGAGAAGTACTATGCATGTACTATGCTGATGTTGTTTTCTTTAGGTGTCTGCTCTTCTCTGGGTTGGAGATAGGTTACTGATCTAGGTGGACTTTTGGTGGGACCGTTTGGTCATCTTTCTGATCTTAGGTTGAGTGGAAATGGTGGATGTTGGCTCTCATCCTGGAATAAGATGAGATACTGAGCATTCGTGTTATTTTAACTGGAAGCTGTGGCTACCCAGCATGCTTGGGCCATCTGGGTGAGTTGCTGCAGGTCCCACGAGATCCACAGGCTTGGTCTGGTGCTGCTTGGAACCAGCACCCTCTGCATGGGAGGGGCTATCAGCCCAGGCCACCACAATACTTTGTGATGCTTGTTTTCCTGCCTTGGTGGTAACACTTGACCTCCACTTCTCCCTTGCACACAGGAACCCATGACGGTTTGGGCTGCCTCCATCTTGTCTCTCTTGACCTGGGAATGGTGCTTACTCCATGAGGAGCCCAACCATGAGACTCTGAGGAAAGCGGAGCTCAGTAGCTTTAGTTAGAGACTGCAAGACTCAATTTAGGCTCCCGGTCCACAGCATGGTTCTGCCTTTCTCTGACACCCACCATCCTGAGAACCCTGGGGACAGGCTGGTGGTCACAGGGGTCATCAAAGTCACTTGCTGAAAGGTGTTTCCCTCAGAGCCACTGAGCACACACCATGCATGCATGCCGTGGTATCCAGGTTGGCAGACGGCGCCCTGGCATCCGTCAGGGCTTTCCCATGCAGCAGGGAAGAATGTAGTTGAGAAGGCTGATAAACGGTCTGTGAAGATTTGTCTGGTACTGTTCTGGTCTTCTGGGAATGAGGACCTCATTGCAGATCAAGTGTCTGATCTTTTGCTGGCATAAATCAGCATAACTCTACCAAAGTTAATTGAGTTGTGCTGATTTACACTAGCTGAACTTATACCATCAGAAATCATTCATTTGCTCTGTCTCGTCTCCATTTTTCCCCTCTCCTCGGATTAGAAATGAAGTCTGTAAAGCTAATATGGTCCCTGCAGCAGCATAACTTCCACAGAGTGTTTGCTTGAAGAGGTTAAAAGCCCTATAAACTGCTTTACATTCTCTAATAATAGAATGCAGATGCAAAGGGGAAGGATTTGATGGTCAATTAACGCAGAAACTATCCAGTGCTTTGCATAGATCCTACTCCCTGGCTTTGAAATACAATGCCCAATTAAAACCTTACCCAGAACTATACTGAGATGAAAAAAAGCAATAATAATCTGCAGCACTCTAGGTAGCGTGCTGCAGTTTTCAGGGTGCCTCTGAGCTGTTCCTTGTAAACTCTTGGATGAGATTTGGCTGGGTGTTTCCAATTGCAGCTGCTTGGGGAGAGAAGCCGTGGAGTAGCATTCAGCTAGCGAAGCTGGAGAGAGGGTTCTTTTATGGAGAGAAAGAGGAGGGGGAGTAAGGAAAGTGTTAAGAATCCCTTGTGCATTCTTCTGAAAGGAAAAGAAAATTACAGTTACTGTAAACGTCCTGCCTTTCAGCTGGGTTACCCTGAGGCCTCGCTGCCGTGCTGGGCCAGGCAGTGCCTGCAGCGGGGCTCTGGGGTTGGGATGGCCTGACACAGCTTCAGCGCCTTTCAGTAACTTAATTTTGCATCCAGTAACTTACTTTGCAGTTGGGTTGAGTATCACTTGCTCCAGCTCTTAGGGGGAGATGGTATTGATGACCCATCAGGATGACTCTGTGTGCAGTGGTGGCTCCAAAGGGACAGTGCTGTTTATGAGCAGACTTTATATGGTGGAGCAAAAGAAGTTTGGGGCTGCAGTAGTGTGGATGGGATCTGAATTTAATAGTCCAGAAGGTGGGATGAAAGCCTTTCTCTCTCAGTAGTCCATGAGAAGGAGCTGAAAGGGGAGAAGGCAGTTTGGGCAGCAAGGAGCACCGGCAGTAATTAATCAGGGTAACAGCCAACCCCTTCTTGGCTCTAGAGCTTACTCGCTGGCAAAAGACACCAGTGTGGAAATGTATCACCTTCTTTTAAGGGCTCTTATGAGTTCCTTGCCATACAGAGTGACAGAAAGATGGAAGAGTGGGGTTCTGCATCCTTGAGGTACCTGGAGACACTTTCCTCAGGACTGAGCCTCAGGGCATTGGGCTACCTTAGCCAGAGAGACCTTCCCCTGGGCTGCCACGTTATCTGGACTGAGCCCACTCCTTGGTCAGCTTTTGCTGGCTAATGGGTCTCCTCCATGTTAATCAGAAGGGATGGTGATCACATCACTGACCTTAACCACCAAAAACTTGGGTGGCTCATGCAGCCATTTGTTCATCTGCTTGTGTTCATCTCAGTGCTCAGAGACTGTCTCTTTAAGGAAAATTAATGTGTTTTGTAGAATCATAGAATGGTTTGGGTTGGGAGGGACCTTTAAAGGTCATCTAGTCCAGCCCCCCTGCAGGTTACTCAGAGCCCTGGCCAACCTCACCTCTCTGGGCAACCTGGGCCAGTGTTTCACTACCCTCGGCATTGGAAATTTAATAGCAGAGATCCAAGGAAGGCCGGTCCCTTTCTTGTCAGGGTCTTCTTCGATGTGCACAGAGCAGACTGGTAACTGAGCAAAGCCAGTGGTGTGGGCAGGGATACGTGGTGGAGGCTTCCCCTGGGCCTGAGCAGGAGGCATAGCAAGTCCATCTGTGAGGCATCAAACCCTGATGGCAGCCCAGCATGTCTTGTTATTCTCTCTCTGCCTCTCTTTTTCTCCCTTTCATGGTTTTGTAAATAGGACTGGAACATACAAAGGTTTTTTTAAAAACTCTTCAAAACAACTCATAGAATAAATCTATCACAGATGGCCCAGAGCCCACTGGGGATGAGGTGTCTTCCAGGTGGGTCTTCAAGTCCTGTTTAGACTGAAGGTTTCGATGTGTTTCTGTCTGAGCTCACGCACCTTCTTCAGCCCCTGGTTTTAGTCCCAACTGTGTAGAGCCTCAGCACAGGTTGCCAAGGTCAAGGGGAATTGCCCGACTTTGGGAAACTAAAACTAAATGAATGGAGCACGATATGAAAGCATAATGGGGCTGATTTTTTTTATTGCAGGAAGGCCTCTCGACACCGTTCTGACAGCATAAAGGGTCATTTACATCTATTTTAAGCAATATAAAAGCTTGATCCTCATTTACACATGTTGAAAAGAAAATATAATATGTACCGAGACTAAGCCCCTTCCTACTGCCAAAGCGATGGAAAGAGACTTTAGTGTAAATAAGGTCCAGGCCTCTTTTCAGTTTCAGCGCCATGAACGTGCCGGTGCAGACGCAGGAAAGATGCCAAATGTGTTTATTTTGGCCCAGCAGGGTGTTTCTTCAGTTTTCTGTCTGCAGAAGAAAGTGAAGGCGCACGTTTTGGCTCTGCCTTCCACGAGAGCCACTGGAAGTGTCACTTCCCCCCTCTCAGGTGGGGACAGAGGACGCCGTCCCGAAGGCCACCACACAGAGGATGCTCTTGTTGGACAGGACCTGGGGGACTGGCGGCTGCTGAATGGGCACCTTTGTGGCGAGGGCTGCGAGTTCTCTGCTTCCAGCTGCTAAGCTGCTCCCAAGGACTCTGCAGCAACTTTAAACCAAGCAGAAACCAAGGATGCACAAGCTGACAAAGCCTGTTTGCGTCAACTAAAGAAAAGCAGCTCACTGCCGGCTGCCGGAAATGGGCTCCAGACCTTCTCCTAGGGTGGAGGAGACACGGAGGAGCTGCTCAGAGATGTGAGCAGTTCCCTAAACAGGATGATGATGACAATTACAGGCTGATAGGGGCTCGGTATTTACATCTCCTTAACTAGTCAGACTTTAAACCCAATCAGAGTCCGGGAGGGTGTTGCTCCTCCCTGAGAACATTGAAGGAGACTGTGATTTATCATGGGGCACAGGGGCAAGTGGCTGATACTCCACAGAGGTTCAATAATATGGACCATCTGCAGGCAGATTGCGGTGCAGCCTCTCCCCATCCTTTCTTCTCTCTGTGTAGGACAAGGGGCAGCCTAGATCTGAAGGGAGGTGCAATTTTAAGCAGGGCTGACGTGCCTCTGTGCCAGCGTGGGATGGATTAGAATTAGTTTCTGCTAATTTGCTCCACATGGAGCTTTCAGTTTGAATTCTGTCTCTTGAATTAACAGGCAGACCACCCTCTCGATATCCTGACTGCTGTATTTCCCATTGTGAGGGAAGAATTTCTCATCTGTCCCACTTTTCTGGTGATTCGGGCCGTGTGGTGCTCTTTGCTCTAAGGGAAGGGGTATCTGTAGCTGTGTGTATTCAGCCTCCTGAGCCCCCCGAGCTGATCCAAATCTGGGCAGATGTTTCAGAAAGCAGTGAACCTTGAAGTCTGGAAGCAGGAAGGATGCACAGACCAGTGATTATTACCTCCTGATTTTTTTTTTTCTTGCCTGAATGCCAGATTGTTCCTGTTCAGGAGGCAGTTCTTGGTAGTCTCGCTGCTCTTCTTAGCAGAGAAGCCAAAGTAAGTCTTGTCAGAAGAGATCCAAGGTCTCAGATTTCTTGCAAGTAACGGTAAAACCAACTGGATTTGTAGAGTGGCATAAAAGTGCAGAAGGTCCAGTGGCAGACCTCCTTCTGCTAAAGACCAGAGCTTCTCCAGCTGGCCCAGGCCCCCAGGGCTGAAAAAACTAAAGGCCACAGCATAGGTGTAGTTAATTTGGCTGATGGTGATGCAGTTGCTCTGCAGAGACACCAAAGCTTCACGGTAAGACATGGAGAATACCTGCTGGCCCATTAATTGATGAGGCCCATCTGCCACCCCATGCCAAGGGTTGCACAGGGGGTATTTGTAGGGGTTTCACTCAGTCCAAGGGAAACGCCCCAAGTCGGATGGTTCCTTCAGGAGTCTGTTCAACCAGCCTTGCACAGAGGAGGTTCTCCCTAAAGTTCAGCCTCCACGTTCCACTTCTCAGGCCTGTCTAGCCAAATTATTCACCCGTGTGTCACCTGCTGACATTTTTTGTTGCCTGTCATGGGGAAGACCAAGTCACTGGGCTGGCCTTGACCAAATTTGGTTTGACTTTTTTTGTTTCTCAGGATGCATTGACATCCTTGACATCCTGTGTGCCTTTACTTGGGTTGTTTCCGTCTCTCTGTGGTTAGGTTCCCACCTGAAAAATGACATTACTGTAATAACAATCCATGTCATGTCCACAACAGCTTGGGTACTTCTTAGCTATGTAATTTCTCAATGAAGGCCTGGACTTTTCCAATAGCTTCTGTTTGCTTGGAGCCATAACTATTCCTGATAACTTATACTGAGATCATGGAGCACTTCTAGGAGCCTTGTAGATGTTCAGGAGCCCCACACAAACCTCAGATAACCTAGGTCTTGAATCTATGGGTTTGCTGCCCATAATACGAGGAAGAATGAGGCTGAGTATGGAGTGCTGGCTACTTGGAGCCCAGTTGGGTACACAGTGGTGGTGTGAACCCAAAGTATCCCCGCTAAGGGCTGAATTTTGCCCTGAGCCACTCTACCATGTGTGAATCTGGAGCACCTTCACTGCGTGGGAATGAATAACCTCAAATGAATAAAGCTAAAGATACTTTTTATAATATTTTCACATCTGCCTGAGAAACAGTAATGTTTCTTTCTGTTTGGACTTTCAGAGGGCTCAATATTTCATCCTTGCTTTTCAAGATTTTTGTAACGTTTTGATCCCAGCCTCGGTGTAAGGGCTGGTGTTGTGCTCCTGGGTTCTGACTATAATGAATGGTGTCTTGTGTGCTAACTGTGGTGATGTGTTTGCAGGCAAAGACTGGGCAAAGGAGGAGGAACAGAGTTCCTCTGTTTGGGCCGTTCCAAGGCAGTGTGTTGCAGAGTCCTTCCTGGTTATGGTCTATCTGAAATCTTACCAGTGCATCTGCAGGGGGTTTATAAAAACTGTCCACAAATTTATGGCAACTTTGCAGCCAAGAAAGACTGTCTCTAAAGGTTCTAACTCAAAAGGTTTCATTTTGTCATTTCCAAGCTGGCATATTTCTCTTGGTTACCTCACAACAGGTGTCTGAGAAATTTACCTACATTTAATTTCTCAAAAGCCTTTTTCACAGCCCCCAAATGAAACTAGACAAAATTGGTGGAATATTTTATTTGATGTCTAAGCATCTTTAAAACTTGTTTTTATTTCAAGGGCAGTGAATTGATCTCTGTGCCTTTTTGTTCAGGGCAACCTGAAATTGTTTACCAGAGAAGCAAAGAAATCATTTATTCACCTGGTTCTGGGGTTTACCTCTTTCCCAGGGCCAACAGGGAGTCAGTCAAACCTTCAGTGCTTTTACCTCTCTTTGCCCTTCCTGCTAATTTTTATTACATGCTCTAAAGTCAGCAAAATAGACTTTCTCAATGAGGGAGTATCTGCGCCTGGGTGTTTATTGGTCTTCCACCATGACTGGCAGCAGGCGTTCCCATACAATGGGTCCAACACGGAGGTGTCTTGGCAGGTGACCATTTCCCCTGTGGTTTTCTCTTTTTCCTGTCTGCTGGAAATAAGATGAAAATATTCCTCTCATGTACTTTGTCCTGTGTTGTATGCAAGCGATGGGAATGCTCCTTGGGAAGGGAAAGGAGAGTGAGTTCATGAAGAAGAGAGTGACCAGCAGGTCAGGAGGTTCTCCTCCCCCTCTGCTCTGCCCTAGCGAGGCCACATCTGGAGTACTGAGTCCAGTTCTGGGCTCCCCAGTTCAAGAGAAACAAGGAGCTACTGGAGAGAGTCCAGTGGAGGCTACAAAGATGCTTAGGGAGCTGAAGCATCTCTGTGCCAAGGAAAGGCTTGAGAACCCTGGGGCTGTGGAGCTGGAGAAGACAAGACTCAGAGGGGATCTGATCAATGCTCATCAATAGCTAAAGGGTGGGAGGCAGGAGGATGGGGCCAGACTCTTTTGAGTGGTGCCCAGTGACAGGACAAGGGGCAATGGGCACCAACTGGAACCCAGGAGGTTCCATCTGAACAGGAGGAGAAACTTCTTTGCTGTGAGGATGGCAGAGCCTGGCCCAGGCTGCCCAGAGAGGTTGTGGAGTCTCCTTCTCTGGAGAGATTCCAGACATGCTTGGACATGATCTGGGTGTCCTGCTGGACATATATGCTTCAGGGCATTTTGAGCACTGTCATGCTGGGCAAAGACATGGGGAGAGCAGAGTCCAGGCAAACTGGAGCGCTGGGGAGCGCTGTCACTGGAAACACAGAAAATTGAGCAAAACCGTGCTTCACCTGGACGTCCTGTCCTTCTCGGACGTCTTTGGAGGTGTTGCTGGAGGTGTTCCAAGTAGGAGTGCTTGGCTGATATGGTCCATTCCCTGTCTCTTATCTTGGACCTGGCCTTGTGACTCTGAGTTTACTTGTGGAGCCTGGTGTCACCTCGCTGAGGCTGCTGCCAGGAAAATGCCGGGCTGCTCTGGAGAGCAGAAGAGTGGCTGGCCAGTGATAGTATTTAAGTGACCCAAGTCCTGTTCCTAAAACTGTCACAGGCTGTCTGCTTATGCTCACTCTACCTCCCTTCTCCATCTTCAGCTGAGCAGCATAATACTTCGTTTGTTTTTTAGAGCACAAACAACTCATGCACACTGGAAAACCTTTACTAATAATTCCCAAACACAGAAATATGTGCCTGCAGCGTGGCATTTTTTAGAACAGCATCCACTCAGATGGTGGAGAATCCATCACAGCCTGGGGTGAGTAATTCCAATGGCTCATTACTCTTTCAATTACAAACTGGCACCGTCCTTGCAGTTTGGATTTGTCTAATTTTGGCTTCCGGCCACTGGATGTTGATATGGCTTTGTCTGTTAGATTAAAGAGAGTTCTGCCATAAGAGATCTCCACTTTAGTAAGTGCTCTTTATTGTTAATAAGGTACTTCTTCCTCTTCTTTTTGACAAGCTAAATTATTAAGCACCTTAAGTATCTCAGTGTGAGCAGCTCCCTTCCACCCTAGAGCCCTCAGACTGTAGCTGCAGTTCCCTCCTGAATTCCTGCTTGGGTACCATTCAGTCGCCTGATAAGGCCATGATGCCATGTGAGATATCTGCATGGACCTGGCAGATCTGCCACATCTGCAGTGGGACTAGATGCAGGTATCTGCATTTAGGTACCTGAATCAAACTAAAATTCCACAAGAAGGGTGTAAGATCCATCTCCCCTAACTGGAACCACCTGCAGGTTTAGTAGTAGACCAGACCTGTCACCCAGTCTCCTGAGTACATCTTGCTTAGTCAAAGTGCTTATCGAGTTTTCTGGTAACTAAGTCAACACTGACTAAGCTGCAGTTGCCCAGAAGGTGACTTTGGCATAATGCGCCTGTTCTGCTGCCTGTTGTAGCAGCTGTGCAGCCCCTGGTATGGCTGTGAGGTCCTGCTGGAGGGCAGCTTGCAAGCCCATGTCTCAAAAGGAGACTCTCTAGGCTACGGTCAATTTTACTTCAGTGGGTTTGGAGAGGATGCCATGCTCATGATGTAGACCCATGCCCTGCTTTGCCAGTAAAATCTAGCAGGGTTAGGTTGTTGATGCTGATAATTATGTTGTGTCATCTTCTGTTGTTTTGTCCTTAGGTATCTTAGAAATTGCCCCAGTCTTTTTGTTGCGATGCAGTCATTGGCAGGGAACTTTCGAGAAGAGCCATCAGCCATGTTCTCCACCCTCATGTCTATCTGAGGGGAACCTGAAGCACACCATCAGTTTTCTCATGGCTCTTTGGAATGTGTTAACTGGTGGTGGCATCTGCTTTAATGGTGTTTTAGAGCTGTTTGACAGTATCCTGGCTTTTCTTAGTGTAATTTGGGTTTATATACAATGACTGATCATGTGCCAGGAGTTTTATTATGGACAGCAAATCTCATTCAATCGAAAGCAGAGACCAAACAGCCAGTGTTTAACCTCACTACTTAGAACAACGTTAGGTAACTCCAGGCATAGCAGACGGGACCTACCACCCTTACTCTGCTCTATATGGGTCATCAGCGAGTGGACGGGCTGAAGGTTTCCTTGTGAGCTGTGCAGTGCAGGAGCTTGTTTCAGGCCCAGCTAGAGAGCTCTGCTGTTCCGTATGGGATGGTAGCATGGGAGGTCTTTGATGTAGTCTCTGGTGAGACAGCCAAGGTAGGACTTCGTATCAAGTCCTTGCCACCATGTAGCCATTAGAGTGCAGTAGCTGAGCAGAGTAATTTGCTATTTCACTAGACCATATTTTCCTCTGTGCCAAAGGTGTTTTCAATCGATCCAACTGTAGAGAGGTGGTTAGTCCTCTGGGGCCTGTGAATCAAAGGCTCCAGGAGATCTCTCCCTTATGCACTGTTGATAAACTAGTCTGTCTTCCTCCCCTTAGCCCAAGGCTCAGAAATGTTTTGGAGAAACTTCTCTTGTGTCATGAGCAGCCGAGCTCTGTGGAGCATATTTAGTTGAACGCACGACTAAATGGGACATGAGGAGCCTGACCACAGCAGGGCAGAGCACACAGATTCATTGCTCAGGTGAGAAGGAAGCGTGGCAGAGCATTGAGAGAGCCTGGAAGAACAAGCATGAGTGTGTGTAATCCATGGTGTGAAACCAAAGCTATAAATAACGGGCTGATGGAAACCAGATCTGTTCTGCGTATGCTTCCCATTTCTACTCCAAAGCAAGAAACTTGTTTGCAGTGAAACGCTCATACATGGCCATGCTTTGGCCTCTGCTTCTTCCCCCAAGGCATGTGCTGGTCCTCCTGAGACCTTTAAAAGGAGGTTCTGGGCGTGACCTGGGAGAGGAATGCGCAGATCGCGTGAAAGATTTCCTATCGCCACTGCATGTGAGGCCAGGCCAGCATCGCTCGCTTTATAATAGAGATTCTCTTTCTCGCTTGTTCCTCCTTGCCCCAGTTATACAAAAGAACAACGTTGGAAGCCAGTCTGACTTGTGTGAGGGCAGAACAGAAGATGGCTTTAAAAGTAGGTGCTGCTGGTATCAACATCCGGGGCTCCACTTGTAATATTCGCTATTTTGGTCTCTTCAAGCAGCCAGTCAAGTGAAGCAGAGAAGGCAGGAATTGCCGTGTGTAACATCCTCAGTGCTAAATCCTGCCATGAGCCATCGCGGCACCTAGGTTTGTTTCTCTCTTACCTCGTAGTCATGTAAATCACCACGGCCAGTGGAATTGAGCCTGCCTAGGACCAGCGTGAGCAGAAAGCAGTGGTACCACTGGCTTCGGGTGCGCGAGGAGAGCGGAACTTTGGCCACCAGTTTTCAGGGAGTTAAAGAGAAGGAAGCGTATTCCCCAAGGCAAACAGCGGAGACCCATTTGGAATAAATCTGCGTGCTGGCTGCACTCCTCCTTCTGGCAGTCAGCTCATTTGCGATTCAGGCCAAGTTTTGCGCTATGGTCAGCTTTAACTAATAAAGATCTAGCATGGTACCTTGCTAATCTCATTAGATGGAGAGGTATGTTTTGGTAGCGGTGTCTGGGGAAGGACAAAGAGAGAAATATGTTTGGCAATTCCAGCTCAAGCCATTTCTGTCAGATTATTTAAAAGTATATATATGTATACATAGCATACATCTATATATATGTATGTTCTGCTGTTTCTCCTTAAACCTCCCACTAAAAATAGTGGTACCAGAGGCCCCAGTTACCAGTCCCCAGGGATAACTGCGTTCCAGGCTACAGGGACTTAGAAACTCCAGTAGTGTCATGGCTCATGGCTGGGTATTAATCCAGAGAGATCTTGGGGTCCTTCTTGCACCTTGTTTGGAGTTAGACACGCGGCGGCCCCACCATTGATGTCCAGGAGAAGCTGTGCTGTGAAAGCCTCCTCATTTCAGTGCCTTGGCCTGTGCCTCGTTGTCAGGGTTATTTTCAGTGACGCCAATGGATATTTTTCCCCTCCTCTGAAAGAGGCTTTAAAAATACCAGGAATTGGGCCAGGATTAATAACTGGCAGCTCGTTCCCTTGGAGTAGGAGGCATCGCCCTGCCCCGGGGCCAGGCTCCTTGCAGAAGGGGAGAAGGGGAAAACCTGGTTCTTTCTCCTTTTCTTTTTTGTTCCAAGACCTGTGCTGGGTTGTGCTCGCTTTAAAGTGCTGCATGGATGGATTGGCTTCCGACACTGCTCCCTGGGACATATGGGCAGGCTCTGCTCTGCCCTTTCTCCTGATGGTAGTGTTTGTGACAGGAGCCTCAGCCAAGGTTTCAAACCGGGTCCTGAACCAAGCACGTCATCGCTGTCCTCCACATTGCGATGCTGTAACTAATGCAAAGAGGGCAGCATTTTGATGTTGTGGGATACACTTGATTAATCAATTGGTCAAGGTGGTAGCATGAAGGCTTTGTTGCCCCTTATAAGGTTGTTCCTTCCCCTTCCTCATGTCACAACAAGGACGTTGTTGTGTTTTGCTGAATCCTTCCTTGCTTGGGGCCAGTCATTTATCAAAAGAGATTTCCATCTTGGACTAATAATTCATCTCTTATTGCAGCCCTCACTGCTCCGAGGGCCCATTTGTTTCCTCTTATCATAGTCTAATTATTTGGTGAAGGAAAATTTCAGACTATGTGGGAGCCAGTGGCCAAGGGTTCAGGAGAACCTGGCTCCCAGGTGGGGACGTGCTTGTGAGCGTGGGACGAGGGGTTTCCAGGGGATCCAATCCCATCCGTGGGCCTGCTCCTGTGGAAAGGAGGGGGGTGTAGGAGCCCACGGGGTTCGACATGAAACGCAAAACCTCTTTTCTTTGGCTTAACCTTCCCTTTGTGCATTTCTCACAGATGAATGCTCCCACATCCGTCACACCCACTCATCTCCCACCGCCCACTCGCTCACTTGCTCACACACAGACACACTCATGCTCTCACACATACTAATAAGAAATCTTGTAAATTAAGTTTTTTTGGTCATTTTTCTCCTGCCACCCCAGAAAACTGGGAACAAAAAGAGAGTAAGAATTTGTATTCATATGTACTTGGCCAGTGCTGGGGTTATAGAAGGGAGGATGGGTGGCTGGATGAACAGATAGTAATCACAGCAGCATAATTAATAATAATGACAGAAAGGCATCCTGCTCCTATTAATAGTGCATGCACAGCTTTAATCAGCTCTATCCACCATCTGACGGGAGACTTTAACTAAATCAATTGCTAGTTTCTATCAGAAAGGTTGTTCTGACCAGACTGCTGGAGGGATCCCCTTGGTTCTTGATTTCAAAAAAGGAGAAATTATTAATTTATTATTAATTTCTGCATCTTTATCTGCCCCAGGATAATTTCTTTGTTTTATTCCGTGACCCTAGTGCAGCTCTGGGGCTGGAGGATGTGTCAGGGAGCTCCCCAATTCCCTCTCCCCTGACTGAGGGAATAGTTCTCTCCCCTGCTCCTCCATCCACCACCTCTTGATCTCAGCGCGGAGCTCTGAGCTGGCCCTGGACGGCCAAGCTGGGGGGAGAACTATTAATAATAGCAGCAGGGCTGCCTGCAGTCTCCGTGCCACCGCTGTCTTTGTGCACGCTCATTGCTTTATAAAGCACTTTGGAATCACCTGGAGCATGAGACGTGCTCTATAAAATCAAACTCCATCTCAGTCTGTCTTGCAGCCATCCCCCTGCTCTGAAAGCAGCAATAAATTCAGCTGGGCTAGTAAAGGCCAGTTGTACCACTTCAGAAATGGTCTTCAAAGAGAAGTTCTAAAATCTTGTTGGTTTATTAAGCATATCGTAGGTACGAGTCGTCAATTGATGTATTGCACACACAAGGTACAGCGAGTATAATAATAACCTTTCCCAACGTTTCATTTTGAAGGCCCATTTACCTGAACCGAGCTGCTTCCGATAAATATTTCACAACATGTTTCTCCTCCACAAGTGCGCTTACAACTTATGAAGCAAACACAAATGTTTTAATTCTGACAAAATGAGCATCCTTCATGCACCAGCCTCTCTTCAGCACATAGTTTTGTGGCTAAATGGCTTTCTGATTATCATGTCCCAGGATATTACTTCAACTGAAGTGATATGAAATGTCATTAAAAAGTAATGTTCCTCTGCTTTGACAATCATATTAGTAAACATTGGAGGCTCTGCAGGTTATATGTCAGGCGGGCCGACACTAATGGGTTTATTAACATATACAGTAGCACTTTGTCAAACCTCCTTGTTAATCTAAATTTGCAGGTGACAAAAAGAAAGGGAGAGGGAGAGCAAGAAGATGACATTTAAATACTAGTTAGGTTGGACCACAAGTTAAAGAAGCTAGGGTTGGCTGCTCGCCGGGCTGCTTCCCTGGGCTCTCCTAGCCCTCACTCCCATGGGGAGGTCTTCACTGAGCTGATGGGCAGCAGAGTTGCCCATCCTGGAGAAGAACGAGTGCAGTGCCCAGGAGAGGGCACGAGTGGAGATGTTTTGGGGTTGGGGGTGAATAGCGCATCCCCATCCAAGCCAGCAGGATTATGGTACAGGAGCAGCCAGGGCTGGGTCTGCTGGGCACTGTGGGCAAGTCAGGGTAGCCAAGTGGCAAATATAAGAGGGCGAATGGAGTCACAGGGACAACCACGTTATCACAGGGACGTCAGGGTCCCAGGGACATCTACTCTGAAATGCCTAAAGGTATTGCTTGAATAGAACCATGGAATCATTTTGGTTGGAAAAGACCTTTAAGATCATTGAGTCCAGCCACTAACCCAGCACTGCCAGGTCACCACTAAACCATGTCCCTCAGCACCACAACTCCACAGCTTTTAAATCCCTCCAGGGATGGGGACTCAAATATAGATGATTTGTGCCACTATAAACTAATTCCTGGGGAGCATCAGGCAGTGTTGCTGAGTATCCTGGGCATGGCACCAACTAACGGGGCTGTGTGGCTTTTCAGAGGTGATGGAGGGCTGAGACCAGATTCCTCCAGGATTCAGGCAGAGAAAGGATGAACCTCTGTGCAGCTCCGCAGAAGTCCCTGTTGTGCTGGTGATGCCAGACGATGGGTTTGGCTCCCAGGTGAGCAGCAGTGAGGCACAGGCTTTGTTCTTGCTGCTTGCCCAGCAGCGATGGAGAATTGAATTTGGCCCGTGGAGAGTTATTTACCCAGCAGCTCCAAATGCTTCCCCTCGGGGTGCTAACTAAATACCTATTTCCAGTTTTGTTCAAACAGCACCATCTGCTCGATGGGCGAGAAGCTCTTCCAACATGTACCAGACAGAGGTGGCTGGAGGTGCAGAGCAAGTGAAATGGAGGTGCCCTGCGGGGATCTTCGGGAAAAGCCTGTTTCCACATGGGAAGTGAAGTGCATCCTCCCTCCCACTGCCTTCTCCTCTTGGCTGGCAAGACTTTGAAAGGGGTGAGTAACAGTGGTGAAACTTTGTGAAGCGGGTTTTGGGGCGGCACAGATGCCTGGTTTGCTCTGGTGCTGGGGAGGTGGAACTGCACCATGTCCCAGGGCCTGGTGAGGTGTTGGAGGTGGTCCAGGCTTCAAGTGTGCGTAGGGAATAGCGCTGTGTCCTTGGGCAACGCTACAATAACAAAGCAGTGTGCGCAGGGCCGGCTGCCTCGCATGGCCCTGCCCAGGCCTTGCAGCAAGGCAGGAGCCTCATGGACCCTACTGGGTTTGGCAGATAAGAGGTATCTGTGGTCTCAAGTTGTAGAAGAGAAACCCACCTCTTTCTCCTCAAATATCCTGGCTTAGAGAACCATGAGCTGCTTAAAATTATTTCCTGAGCTAGTTGAGAAGGGAAGTTGGGTGCTGAAATGTGGGTACGTAGTCAAACTTCAGTCCCCAGGGACACGTAGAGCCTGGAGGGACCTGCTCGCACCTTAGAGCACCCCAAGATGGGACCCATCATGTATTTTTTCCCCATGGAGTGGGACAATACAGGTCTATGTGTGTCGGAGTTGTCAGGCATGTTTGTAAGGATGCTCTGAAGCAGCAGTTTTTCATCCTCCTCTGAAAAATTAAGTGGACTTGATAAGGCTGCTCAAAGGCACCATTGACCGCAGAGGTCCCAGAGCTGCGCTTGTCTTTTGGTTCTGCTGTAGGAGGAGGTAACAGCTGAGCCGGGTGTTTCCTCGCACCAGCTCTGTGCTTGCTATGGGGTGACCAAAGTCACTGACTCGCTGTGGTTTTTATTTTGGGATCTGGGAAGTGCAAGCACAGTGGGACCTATTCTTGTCCGAATGACTAAGCCTCTGCCAGCCCGGAGCTTTTCATCTTGGCAAACAGATGGTGCGTGGAGGAGAAGCGATGCTATTCACTGCGCTGAAAGGCCTTTTCTTTCTGGAGCGGTGCCTTAAAGGTACAATGGTTTGGTTTCTTGGGCTGAGCAGTACTGGGTGTTCAGGTGCCTTTCACAGAGTGAGGCTAAATAGGGCAGAATTGCAACCCTAACCTCGGATGGGTCCTGCCTGGAGGGGCCTGGGTTTTGCTCGTGTAAGTTGGCCTCACGTGGGTGCAGAGAGCTCAGCCATGGGTCAGAGCAGCTGGGCTGGGGGATGCTTCAGGGCATGCTAAGGAGCATCTTTTATGGTCCAAGAGAGAAACTCCATCCTGGAGCCCCTCAAAGCCCTGTGTGCCCCAGAGCTTGGCAAGACGTGTGTTCCCAGTGTGCAAATGCACCAGCCGCCGTTGCTGTCTCTCACTAACTCTCATCATTTTGGGAACTGGAAGCTCAAGGCTGAATTGCCATTGAGACCGCAGCTGGTCCCGTGGCACGAGCACCTTTGCAGGCAGGCCTAGGGCTGCTGATGCCCACACAGCACACACGGCAAGCTCCCCCCAGGCTGGCAGACCCACCCGTTCCATTCCCTGCCTGGCAGCAGCACTTTGCATCTGCAGCCACTGTCTTCACCCTGGGGAGCAGGCAGAGCAGAGGCTCTGGATGAGCTGGTGCCTCCACTGCTGGGAGTAGCACAGAGAAATTCAGGAGTGGAGAGGAGAATGTCATCCTAGAGATCATCTCCTTCCCTGCTCCTCTCCTTCCACCCGCAACCTCCCCTTGCACTCGTCTTTCCTCTGCACCTCCTCTTATGACTCCAAAAATAGGCTGGTTGTGCTGCCACGACACACGTACCTGTGACCGAGCAACGGGCGTTATAAGAGAGCGGATCCTGCCAGGCTGGTGGTTTCTGCTTCCTTGACAGATAATTGCAGCACTGAAAGAAAATGTATGTGCTAAAAGCAGGAGCTTAATGGGCTTTATAAAGGATGCTTTGTCCAGGCAGCTACTGGAGTTAATAAAACTCAGCTTGGGCTCCCGAAAGGTCTGTAGAGCTTAAAGTCTGAGTTCTCCTGAGTGTTGCCAGGCTGGGAATTTGGGGCTGGCATTCATGAACGCTGTCCAAGACTCCATGGAGAGCTGTGGGGCTGTGAAGGGTAGCGAGGACTCGGGGCTGTGCGGGAGCAGCTCCTGAGCATCCCGGTTGATGTGAAAGAGCCAAAGAGACACAGCCGTTCTCGTGTGCCGGCCAAGCGGTTTGGTTGCTGGCAAGCAGCAGGATTTCTCACCCATCGGGTCCTTGGTTTGCGACAGCACTGCAAACTCCCAGAGATTTTGTGTTTTGGGAGCTCATGATTATTAAGTGCTTGGTACATTTCTCTTCATTTGATCTCTTCTAGCTTAAAAGGTCAGAAAGATTCATTACCAAAGGAGATGGGGGGCTTATGGATTTTTAATGCTGCACTGTCATCCTTGCTCATGTGATCCTATTCCTGGTGCCCAGGTGGGATGTGAGGACAGAGTTTAGGTGCTGACCTGCACCCACCCAGCCCAAAAGAGCCACAGCCCCAAAGATGCTCATTTGGTGTGCCAGGAACTGCTGCTGCCCTCGCAGCTGGGGGTTGTATCTGATGNCATTTGGAATCTCTCCAGAGAAGGAGACTCCACAACCTCTCTGGGCAGCCTGGGCCAGGCTCCGACACCCTCATAGCAAAGAAGTTTCTCCTCCTGTTCAGGTGGAACCTCCTGGGTTCCAGCTGGTGCCTGTTGCCCCTTGTCCTGTCACTGGGCACCACTCAAAAGAGTCTGGCCCCATCCTCTTGCCCCTTGCCCTTTAGCTATTGATGAGCATTGATCAGATCCCCTCTGAGTCTTCTCTTCTCCAGCTCAGCAGCCCCAGGGCTCTCAGCCTTTCCTCAGCACAGAGATGCTCCAGCCCCCTCACCATCTTCGCTGGACTCTCTCCAGTGGTTCCTCGTCTCTCTTGAGCTGGGGAGCCCAGCACTGAACCCAGTACTCCAGATGTGTCCTCACTAGGGCCGAGCAGAGGGCAGAGCAGGAGAACCGCCCTCAACCTGCTGGTCACACTCTTCTTCATGCACCCAAGCTTTGAATTTCTTGGTATAACATAAAGGCAGTGGGAACTGAAGAGCTGCTGAATTGGTAGTTTATTTGGAGGAGGAGAGGGAGTTTCTCCTCTTTTCTTGTCTTTTTCTTCTTTCCTCAGTAGCTGCAGTAGAAAAGAAAAAGGTTTTAAGAAAGGGAGGAAGGGCCTGAGGGCAACAGGTTAGCAAACAAATACTGGAAGAATGAGAAGTGGAGTTACTTGGAGAGCAGAGTTACTTGCTTTGAGATCCAACTTCCTTTTTCATCTGATTGGTTTTTTTTTTAAGAAAACGGAAAAAAAATAATTTTCTGAAAATTTCCCCCCCCCTTTTTCTTTTCTGTTTAAAAACTTGGGACCAGCTTTTGGTGTTGCCTCTGCTCAGGATAGAGTTCGCAATTTAATAACCTTGTTATGTTACAAATCCTGAGACTTCGCGACTCCTGCGCTCGTCCATCTGCCAGGCAGAGAGCATTTCTTGACCTTTTAAAGAAAGCCAGAGATAATGAACCATTTGGACTGTAGGATGCCCTGAGCTGCTTGGAATAAAGTCAGCGTGGCTGTGAATTTTGGAGAGGAACAAACGTGCAGCTCCGAGCCAGCAGTGCGGGCTGAGAGTTCGCAGTGATCTCCGGCTGCAGTAACAGCCTTAAACCCCTTTAAAACAGTTCATAAATCAGAGGACATGGGCAGAGGGAGAGCTGAGCTTCAGAAGGGCTTTAGAATGTGTCTTGAAGGGTCCAGAGAGGGAGGATTTGACTGGGAGCCATTGAGTTTGAGCTCGTAGCTAGCGATTCTTTTTTTTCTCCTTCAAAAATCTTGTCAGCTCTTGAGAAATGCAGATGCTGAAGAGGCTGGTGCTTGTTGGGCGGAGCTGGATGTCAGAAGCTCTTTTGCTGGTATTGATGGTGTTGGAAAAGTGCAGCATGTGCCACGCGTTTGGCAGTGTGGACGTTGGAGGTACAATGGTAAAAGATGTTGTTTTCATCGGTATTTTCTGTGGTGAGTTTTAGGTCTTCTCTGAAAATGGAAACCTGAAATATTGCAGCTTTATGGGTGTTGTCCCAGGTCAGGTGTCCTGTCTTAAGTCGGAAGTGTTCCCTGGTGAGCATCACTCACCCCTGTTAGTGAAAGGGCCCTTGTGCATCCCAAATGATGGGGCTGGGGAGTGGAGAGTGAGCACCCACTTCCCGTCCTTCCCATGGCCCACCACAGCAGTGCTTCAGGCAGGCATCTCCTGACCTAACCCTGAAGCCATTGGGTCCAGCTCTCATGGGCTCAGCACCAAGCAGCAGCTGGGGCTCTGTCAGTCTTTGAGGGCTCCCATGGAGAATGACTACCATGGTTCTCTGGTCCTTTATGGAGACCAGCAGATCAACATAGAATCACAGAATGGTTTGGGTTGGAAGGGACCTTAAAGATCATCTAGTTCCAACCCCCATGCTCTGGACAGGGACACCTTCCACTAGACCAGGTTGCTCAGAGCCCTATCAAACATGGCCTTGAACTTCCAGGGATGGGGCATCTACAACCTCTCTGGGCAACATGGGCCAGTGTCTCACCACCCTTACAGTGAAGAATTTCTTCCTGATATCTTAGCTAAATCTTACCCTTTTTCGGTTTAAAATTGTTCCTCCTTGCCCTGTTGCTACACTCGCTGGTAAACGTCCCTCCCTGTCTTTCCTGTAGCCCCCTTTAACTACTGAAAGGCCACCAGAAGGTCTCCCCGGAGCCTTCTCTTCTGCAGGCTGAACAAGCCCAGCTCTCTCAGCCTGGCCTCCCAGCAGAGGGGTTCCAGCCCTTAGATCATTTCTGGGGCCTCCTCTAACAGGTTCATGTCTCTCTTACACTGGAGGCACCAGAGCTGTTTATGAATAATCCTTTCTAGGTTTGTTCATGGGTGATCCCTTCTGCATTTCTTTGTGGATGATGCTTTCTGCGTTTGGCTCATCAGGTCTCTCCCACTGCCTGGGGGATTGCAGCAGGGCTGTGATTTTCCCGTCTCCTGCATGTGGTCCCTCTTCCAGCACTCTCTGCCTAGCCCAAGTGGTTATGCTCTTTTCAGCCCCTGGCTGAGTTACTCTGTCCCTTTTGCTTGTGTATTCCATGGTCTTTCCATCTTTGCAGCAGGCTTAGCACAGGAGCACCAAGCTCTCTTGCTCTGCCTGCTGCAGCTGGGTGATGTTCCCAGGTCCATGGTGCGGACCCAGCTTGGCACACATGGACATGAACATGGACACGCAGACATGCAACATGGGTGCAAACCTGGCGCTGGGCAGGCCTGGCACAGACTTTGCTTCCACGACCTCCTTTCCATCGCATCCAGCTCGCTCTGTGGTTCCAGCAGAAAGGATGGAGAAGGCTTTTTTGGGTGGAGCAGGAGAAGGGATGGCTAATGCGCTCCAGCCCTCGCCTCGCTGGTGCCATGGAGAAATGCAGGATTAATTTGTTTAAAGCATCACTGAGGATATGTGTGTTCTTCCTCTGCTGCGAAACCAGAGCCGGAGCCTTGGTCTGCAGTTCTTTCAGGGAAAGATGACATCGTTGGTCTTGATTAAACCATTAGTTTAATGTTGATTAAACCACGGTTAAATTATTCATGTCTAGCTATTCATACAATACATAAGGAATTTATTGCGATGGGATGGGTTGCCATGCCTGGTATTAAAAACCTGCCGCTGTGCTCACTAGCAGCTAGCTGGCAAAAATAAACAAACAGGGTGGCGGGGGGAGGACTTTCTGCCTTACTGCTGTAGTATAAATGGAGCCATCGTTGAAACTTGAAACAGCATTTGGTTTATGGTGACTTTTAGCCACAGATCTCATGTCATAACCTGCTTTCCTGCCAAGGAAACATGGGCAGGCTTGCTCTCCTCTACTGGGGGAACCCAAAGCGTTGCAGAATGTGGCCACCACTGTGGTGGTGGCAAAGAGCCAGGTAGGACGGTTGCTTAGTGCCATAATAAGCAATCGTTTAGCTAAGGGAAACCTCCGAAGTCGGTGTTCCTAAGGAAAACCCCAGAACTGTTTTGGTGTCTGGCAGAGCAGATCAAACACCGGGCTGAAGGGATTTCTCTGAGACGTCTTCCATTCTCCATAAAGTATTTGCTTTCTTCCTTCAAAGCTGAAATGCTTGGCATGCGTATAGTGCACCCTGCACTACTGGGGGCCTGTTTATACTGGTTGCTGGATCGTCCTCTTGTTGCTGTCATCTCTAGGAATAAAAGATGGACATTAGAAATGGATCTGCATGAGTCTGCCCTAATGCCCAGGTTGGTTTCAGACCCAGGATCAAGGGTGGTTGGGTCAGAGTGACATTCTCGGTGCTGGTGACCTGCGGAGGAGCACGTTGACAGAACACTGCCTTTGCATTCACCTGCATCCTCTCCTTTGCCATGCAAAAGCTGAGGGTGGAGAAGGAAGGAAGGAACAGATATCCAGATGGGGATGGGCTGAGCCCTACTCCGCTCTGTGCCTGCATGCAAAGCTGCTGCGGGGCTGGGAGGAGCTGCCACAGAGGAGCAGGCAGGTGGAGAGGGACCACGTTACATCTGCTCTTCTAACAAGCAGTTGAGGTGAAAGCTGATCCCAACCTTTAGAGAAAAATAAAACTGTTTTGAAGCACGATGAGTTAAGAGAAAGGATGATGTGGTGTGTCGGAGGAAATGGTGAACTCCTGAGATGGTCCTTCCAGTCCTGCATTGCTCTGGTAGCCTTCAGAATTTTGACAAATCCCCAAATTCTGAAAATCTGAAACATCGGAGCTCTGTGCACCACTCTCCACTGTCTCAGATAGGCTTCCACTGGCTCTAGGTTCCTGGGCTGCTCTGGGGTGGTACTGCCAGGGGAAGGGAGGCAATGAGCCCTGAGGGCCATGGCTGGAGGCCCCCTCACACCAGCCTGGCCCCTGCTTCCATGGCTTCCTGGGGCCCTGGTTTCTGATATTCTTCTTCAAGGCATCAAGGCAGGTTGGATGCTGTTACGTGTCTTTATGTTATGTATCTAATATGTCTTTATTATCACTCTACAGACCAATAGATCCTGCTGGCTGGGTGAAGATACACATCTTGAGATACATACGGGCCATGGCTTGATTTCACCCAGCCGTGGTGGACTTGTTGGGTAGCAGAAGGTGTTTCCTAAAGTCTGTGTTGCTACAAGAGTTTGGAGGGCCTGGTGGGGCCCCAGAGAGTGAAAGGCATTTTCCCATGCCCAGTGCTTATCTGGCGAGCTCGCATGCTCCTCAAGGTCATTTTTTAGGCCAGCCTTTCTTTGGGGGCAGGACCAGGACCCAAAGCTGCTTGCTGCAGTTGAGGGTCCCGACAGCCAGCTTGAGAGTCAGGGGAGTCTCATCCTCAGGAGCTGGAGGTGCTGAGGGGGAGGATTGAGCTGAATGCCAGCTCCAAAGCATCAGGTTTAGCTAATCTCTCACCAGTCCTGCTTTCCTACACCCCAGTCCCAGGCAGGAGGCTGAACACCAGTCAGGGTATCTCCCATCGTCTTATTTCAAACAGCATTTCCCCCCCTCTACCAGGGTTGAGTTTCCTTCCTTTCATCCCACCAGGATACAACTCCCGACCCCAGGTCTCAAACCCAAGTGCAGGCAGCAAGAGCCATCATCCCCCGGGGGCTGATACGGGGGTTCAGGAAGCCCCGTGTCTCCTTTTGGCCGTCGATGGCGGGTGGGAGGACGTTCAGGCAGCTCCTGTGCGGACGCCGGTAATAGGAACGGTGCCTGGGGAGGCATTTGGTCCTCATTAGCAGGCGCTCGGTAGCTGTTTTGTCATTTTTCTTGTTTGTCATAAAAAATAAATACAGTTTAATAGATGATCTTACAGAGTAGATTTTGGCAACAAAATAGACCGTGTCCCATTATAAACTTGATGTGTATAATTTAAAGCAAGATGGAATATAAAACCATTTCCAGCTCAGATGAGGGAGAGGGAGACACAGATTTAGGTCTTGATTGCGCTGAAATGAAAAACAGCACATTCTCGGATAGTGTATTAAATCAGGCATTCTGGTTTATGGAGTCCAAACTATAAACAGCCCTTTTCAGAATAATTAATCACACCGTTTATTTTTTGGTTCGCAGAGTTTGGGGAGGGGATTTCTTTGGTTGCTTTGTGTATTTTTAGAGATACCGATTGCAAAAGAGCAACCCCAAACATCGTAGAAGGTTATTTGGAGACCAGGGAGGACTTTAAGGGGATGTTCCTGTCAAAATCGCATCCGTTAGCAGAGATTTAAGGAATGCCTGGAGGAGCCCACGGGAATGCCACGTCTGGTGGGGAAGGCTGGGCTCTGGAGCCAGGGGTAGGGATGTGATGTGCGGCGGGAAGGTGAGGCAGTGATGCAGCCGGTGACGTGCCATCTCCGCTTCCCCAGATGAGCATTAGGAGCAGGTTAGTGGGGACTGGGGGGCTTGGGAGGGGGTGTCTATTAGCAGAGGATGCTTCTCGTCTGACCCACTGGCCTGCAGCATGCTCACCTCCCATCCAACTTGGAAAAACCTGGCTGTTACTCTTGCTTAAACCAGGCAGTTAATTCTTGCTGGGGTTAGAAATGGGACGGGTCTTTGCCATCAGCACCATCTCCATCATCCCGCAGAGCTGCGAGCAGAGGACCCGCTGCCCCAGGGGCTGTACATCAGCCCAGCTCTGCTCGAGCTGGAAGAGGGATGCGGGTTTCTGCCAAGGAAAGAGCGAGGTGCAGAGCGCGTTTCCTCCATCCCCCCGTAGCATAAAGCAACGTGGCTCGTCTGGTTTCGGAGCGGTGGGGCTGGCTTGCCTCGTTCTGTTCGACTCTGAGTTCAGCAGAGCCAGTGCAAATCCAAAACAGCTCCAGGGTGACTGGACTAGTCACGTTCCTGGAGACTCCAGGCTGGAGGAGATAGGAAACTATTCACAGCTTGTATGTGGCTGTTGACATCGTATATAAAAAGCTGGCTGAGTGCAGCAACAATGTGCTACAGGCAGGGCGCTAATCTCTGTTGTTATTGAGTTTCCTGACATTTCCCATTTTCAGAGCTTCTTTACAGTTGTTTATAGGACGGCAAAGCTTTAATCTTTTAGGTTGAAATACATCACCCGTGTGCCAGCCGTGACACAGGTAGTGCCACCAGGTGAAATTTTGCTTTTTCTTGATTTTGTTATGATCTAGGAAGCTGCACTAACCCCAGCTCTGTTAAAAACAGCAATCGATAAAGCTGCAAAGTCTCGCACCCTGGAGGAGTTCAGTCCAGCATTCCTCCTGCCAGAGCAACCCTCACCTGTGCGACACTGCACGTGTGAGCACGGGTTGTAATATGTGATGGCACGCTGCTTTCCCTGTGGGACCCACCACCCATCTTGGTCAGTGGGTCAGCAGAATCCCAGCATGGCGGGGGTTGGAAGGAACTTCTGAAGATCATCTTGTCCAAGCCCCTGCTCCAGCAGGTCACCCAGAGCAGGGTGCCCAGGATCATGTCCAAGCACGTTTGGAATCTCTCCAGAGAAGGAGACTCCACAACCTCTCTGGACAGCCTGGGCCAGGCTCGAACACCCTCACAGCAAAGAAGTTTTTCCTCCTGTTCAGATGGAACCTCCTGGGTTCCAGTTGGTGCCCGTTGCCCCTTGTCCTGTCACTGGGCACCACTCAAATGACTCTGGCCCCATCCTCTTGACCCTGCCCTTTAGCTCTTGATGAGCATTGATCAGATCCCCTTTGAGTCTTGTCTTCGCCAGCTCAGCAGCCCAAGGGCTTTCAGCCTTTCCTTAGCACAGAGATTCTCCAGTCCCCTCAGCATCTTTGTAGCTTCCACTGGACTCTCTCCAGTAGCTCCTTGTTTCTCTTGAACTGGGGAGCTCAGAAGTGTCCTCATGAGGGCAGAGGACACCCTTCCTCAACCTGCTGGTCACACTCTTCATCATGCACCCTAAGATACTATTTGCTTTCTTGGCCATGAGGGCCCATTGCTGGCTCATGGTGAACTTGTCCCCCAGCACTCCTATGTCCTTCTCTGCAGAGCTGCTTCCCAGCAGGTCATCCCTCCCCTGTACTGGTGCAGGGGGTTATTCCTCCCCAAGTGCACAACTCTGCACTTGCCCTTGTTGAACTTCATGAGGTTCCTCTCCACCCAACTCTCCAGCCTGTCCAGGTTTTGCTGAGTGGCAGTGCAGCTCTGGTGTCTCAGCCACTCCTCCCAGTTTAGTACCATCAGATAATTTAGATCGACTATTTACCATGCTGTGTGGAATTCTTATTGCCATCCCTGGCAGTAAATAACCCACCAAGTCCTGCAGGAAATGTCCCCTGCCTCTGCAGCAAGAGGCCATACACTAATGTGCACGCACAAGAAGGTAAAACCAACCTTTTTCTGAGCTGGAAAGTGGCATGTTTTACTGGAAAACCAAACCAGTTTGCTTTGGCCGTGCTGCTGCCCGACCTCACGGCAGCTGTACTCCTCCTGCCGTTCCCTGGTTGGGGTGCTTGCTGCTGGAGGTGTTGGGGCAATGTGTTGGAGCTGAAACCTATCGGCCTCGTGCCAAAATATTTCACTTACAGTCGTTTGGCTTTTTTTTCTGACGAAAAATCAAAATTTCCTCTGCAAGATGAGACATGATTTCAGTGGGGTGGGAGAGGATTGAGTGGTGGTATGGGAAGAGGAAATAACTTTCTTTAAAAAAAAAAAAAAGCAACGTAAAAATGACTTTTCCTTTGCAAAATAAATTTTATGACACAGTTTTCTACCAGCCCTAATTTTGAGCAGTATTAGCAGTTTGGTGCCAGCCCAGTGAGCGCTGGAGCAGCTCACATTCCTGTAGGAAAGAGGTATAAATCCTAGCACCATTCTGAGGCTGGCAATGGGCCTTTCTTGCTGGGACCTTGCAGATCAAGGTGCTCCCTGTGTGGAGACAGGAGAGGAGACCATCTCAGTGGGCTCAGTGCCCAAAGTGTGGTCTTCTCACAGCTACGTTAGAAATACAAATCCTGCAATGGACCATTCAAGCACAGAAACACATTTTGGCTGTTAGAAGGCTGATACCCTAGTTGTGTGAATAG
Organism: Eurystomus gularis; assembly: GCA_013400335.1. NCBI lineage: Eukaryota > Metazoa > Chordata > Aves > Coraciiformes > Coraciidae > Eurystomus > Eurystomus gularis. Next base: position 758,978 of record VZZY01016650.1, read on the forward strand.
ACAGCCAGGGTTGGGTAACAATCTCATTTGGAGAGAAGTGGTTCCTTAAGGGTCTGGTTTGAGCTTCCACACGATATTGTGTTGTGTCTGCTCAGGACTGACTGCCTCCTGGTCACCAAAGATGAACGTGGTGTTGCAGGACAGTTGCTTATGGGGAGAGGCGACCTTGAATTTCATAGACTCATAGAGTCATAGAATGGCTTGGGTTGGAAGGGACCTCAGAGATCACCTAGTTTCAACCCCCTGCCATGGCAGGGACACCTCCCACTAGACCAGGTTGCTTAAAGCCCCGTCCAACCTGGCATTGAACACCACCGAGGATGGAGCATCCACAACCTCCTTGGGCAACCTGTGCCAGTGTCTCACCAGCCTCAGGGTAAAGGCAAATTTCAGTTTCTGGCTCTACACTACTCTTGCCCACACGCTGGCCTCCTTGTGCCACCAGCAAGGCATGGAGCCACCATGGCGTCCATGGGTGGGACCTCCCTGGGCCCAGCTGTGTTTTAAATAAGCTAAAAGGGAGCTGCGGGCTCTGGAAGCCATTGCAGCTGATGGATGGGGTCAGGGTGCATGGACATGCTCTGAGCCTCCATGAGCTCTGGCCATTTGTCATCCCCGAACCCAAAGAAGGAAAAGTGCAATTTTCAGGACATAAAGAGCAGAAAAGGTTTCACCGCTCGCTGGTTTGCTTGAAGCACAGGGATCAATAACACTTGATATATAACTAAATAAAGGCAAGCCAGACCCCAGCTTGCTGGACCTCCAGGGGTATATTTTGTGGCTGAAATGGTGGCTTTTCCTCTTGGAAATGGCACTTGCTGTTTTCCCTGTTTTATGGGCATTAAGGAAAAGAAATGGAAACTTGTGTCTTCTGTTCTTTTTTCTGGTTTGATCTGACTTTTGGTGAATGACCCCCAAGCGCTGGTTATCAGCACTCGAGCTTCTGCCACTGTTGTGGTGCTGGTGCAGTTGCAGTGTGGTTGCTTGTCCATGGGCAGATTTGATCCCGAGGAGTGATGGTGGATAGAGGATTTGCTGTTGGCCTCACAGAAAGAACAGCTGGTGGTTCACTGCATTCCCAAATGAAGTTTGCGTGGAGAAAGGAGGTGTTGAGCAGGTGTCTTCTGTAGCAAGCATCTTGTGAAATGGAAATTTTCCAGTTTGAATTTTTTGGGTAGAATTTTTCTGTTTCTTGAAACATTTCATGGAATTTTGGGCCACCGACTGGCCTTTCTCCGCCACTGGAGGACTACTTTCTTGCTCAAAAACCCCAGTTTCCCTTTGGGCTGCTTCTTCTCAAAGTGCTACCCAGAGCATGGCTTTCTCCTCAAACTGTGCAATCGCTTCCTGATGTCCTCTATCTTCAGTAGCGAGAAGGACCTACACATTTCTTCTACAACTTCTCCCACGTAGCCATGACAGGAGGATGATTTACCACCAGGTGAGATCTCTCTAATGTTGACAAACGTGGCTGTCTTTTGGTGGATCTTCTCCTAGTGTGATGGAGCCTCCAACCTCGACCTCCCTGGCTAGCAGGACAGTTGTGGCTCAGCTGTGTCCCTGGGCACTGGCTGTGTGTCCTCCCCACCTTGCCAGTGCCGTGCTAAGAGAGGTCAGCAGGGAGCTGAGCACTCCACAGTCATGGAGACCTCGTGTTTGTTTTCCCTTCTCACTGGCAAGCTGTGCGTCTCCTGAGGAGCAGCGCAGGAGCAAGCAGCTGGTGGGAACCGAATGCTTGTGCTGAAGTAATGACAATCTCTGGCGTAGGAGCTCCTCTGTTATGTGCTCTGCCCCCAGAATGAGTAAATAAAAGCCTCCTCATTTATTTATGATGCAAATAGCAACTGTGCATTCAGCCTGAGGATTTGTTGATTATTTATTTAGAGCTTCTTGTCTCAGAGGCACTGGCTGTTTGCGTGCAGGAGGCATCTGTCTGGGTTTATTACCCACAAATAGACATTTTGGTTGTTAGGCCATGGCTGTTAATGTTTTTGAAAGCCTGCTGTGGAAATGGAAATCCTTCCAGGGAGACATAGATCGCCTGGTCCTTCCTCTTCAGAGTCAGTAGTGGCAGCTCATGGTCCCACCAGCCCCTCTGAAAATCCCAGCTGCACCGTATCCTGCTCCTGTGGAGCAGTTGAACACTGAGCTCCTCAAGGCATGAAGGTTTCTGCTGTCATAGCACCAAAGAGCGATGGCTAAAATCCAGTTGCTGTAGGTCCTTAGCCTCAAAAAGCTAACGGGAAGATGAGTAGGGGGTGGACACAGGCAGGAATGAAAACACAGTATTTGGCCTAATATCCTGGTGGTGGTTGCTTGGGACCCCCTTCCTCTCTTCCCATGGTGGGAGACAATGTTCTGTGTATCAGAAGTGTTGGATTTGTCTTGTTTCACAACCAGACTCAAAAAGAAGCTTTGTTGGGTTCTCAGAGACCTAGGGAGTGGATTAGAGCTGCCTTGTGACTGTTATCCCAAGGGACCTTTGAATACTTCTGGTTCTTCTTAGGCTGGTGGCTGATGACATCATGGCACTTGGCTTTGGGAAGATAATGACCCTTATTTGATACATCCTTCTCAAGTCACCCCCCTTGGCTTTGACAGTTGATGGAGCACAAGCAACCCGTTAGTGGTCCATGGCAGGGACCAGACTGAACTCCAGAGCTTTGGTGAGTACAATCCTGGACAACATTTTCAATGAGTGCAAAGGCAAGGAGGGAAGGGCTTGTCCCAGCAGTTGGATGAGCCCAGAAGGGTTAGATTATGATGGAGTTCTGTCCATCCCTGCTGGCTGCAGTTGTGGCACCGTCACGGGACTCCAGGAGGAAAGGCACTGGTGGTTGGTCCTGGCCCCCTGCCACTATCTCATTATCCACCAAGTTAATCCTTGCTGAAATGTCCATCTTTAAGTATCCCGTGAGGAATCCTTTCTATGTAAAATGATGCCGCAGTCAGAGGTTTAGAGGTGGGAGTTGATTTTTTGAGATTTCTTTTCAAAAAGCTGTATTTATCCTTTTATTTGACTGTGTGTCTTGCAGTCTTAGGGCCCGTGGGTAGGAATTCTTTTCCTGGTACCCCCATGGTGTGTTTTTGCAGGGTAAAATAATTTATGTCCATTAAGTCTCAGAACTGTGAGGCAGAAATAGAAGAATTAATTCATACTCCATAGCACAGCTTGGCCAACCTGCAACAGAGGATGATTAAACCCAGACTTAGATGATCAAACTTAGGCCCCTAAATGAGTGACCAGAGGCTCTGGTCCAACTTCAGGTCATTGTAGGTCTTGGATCCCTTCTTGTACAGACTGAGAAAAGGTTGCTGTTAAGCCTGCTAGATTTTGCTTGGCTCCTTCACTCATGGCAGGATTTCCAGGGTTTTCTAGAACTTCAGCCATTCTCATGGTTCTTCTCTGAATCCTCCTCCAGCTTTCCAGTCTACAACTGAAGGTGTAGAGCTGCCTAGGACCTTATAGACAGGATCCAACCTAAATACCTTGTACAGGAAGCCACCCCAGTGGTTAGTGTTGAAAACCACTGCTAGCTAGCGATGAAAAGTCATAGAATCGTAGAATGGTTTGGGTTGGAAGGGACCTCAAAGATCATCTAGTTCCAACCCCCTGCCATGGCAGGGACACCTCCCACTAGACCAGGTTGCTTAAAGCCCTGTCCAACCTGGCATTGAACACCACCAGGGATGGAGCATCCACGGCCTTCTTGGGCAACCTGTGCCAGTGTCTCACCGCCCTCAGAGTAAAGAATATCCTTCTAAGTCTTTTGGAGCTGGCAAAGTTGAGAAAAATGGGGGATGTCTGGGAGTCCCTGGGCTTGGAGAAGGCTTTGCTCTCTGGGCTTGGGCTCCAGCCAGAGCAAATCTCATCGAGAGGTTGGGATGAGAAGGCGAGTAACAACTTTGTCAACATGACTCAACAGGGAAATGTGGTGCAGGGCCCTGGCAGGAGAGGTTCCCTTGCCCTCGAGTCCCATACAGCTCCATCTACAGTCTCCTCTGGCTTTTTGGAGACTGAACTTTTCAGCTTGAACCTGCTACACTGACTGCTGAAGGGCTGACTGGTCCCATCAGCTCAACTATTGCTCAACGGCATGGAGAGGGACTCAGAAGTGACCAGGACCTTGCTGTGCTTCATATGAGTTGGTGTGGATCATGCACAAATACAAACACTGAAAGAGTTCTGCAGCACCTCCAGGGAGGTGGTAGAGTCCCCATTCCTGGAGACATTCAAGGTCAGGCTTGATGGGGCTCTGAGCAACCTGACCTAGTTAGAGATGTCCCTGCTTATTGTAGGGGCATTGGACTAGATGGCCTTTAGAGGTCCCTTCCAACCCAATACATTCTATGATTCTATGACATAACTTGAGCACAGGGAGGCCCAGTGCATGAATCTTCCAACAAGACCTTATGTATGGAGAGCCTTCTGCCAAAAGGTAGCAGAGAATTTGATAGAAAAACAGAAGTATGCTTCTATTGCCTTGGAATGCAGTATCCTCCTGAGCTGGCTTGGATATCGCTTCACAAAGATCAGCTGTCCACCGAACTACCAATACCGCCCAAACTTGGCTGCCTTTCAGTGCTTGTGGGATGTGGTATAAAAAGAAAAGGAGGATGATTGAGTGTCTCTGTTTGCAACTGACCATGGTGCAGAGCGCCTAAAGCTAAGCCCAAGGATGGAGCTATACCCTGTGTATGGGTTGCAGGAGTTCTTGGTGTCATTTCTGGTTGGAGATGGGTGTGGTGGTGCTGGAAAGGAAGGAGAGCTTGGAAAAGGATTTTCCAACAGGGAGTAGGCAAAGGAAACTGGTAATTTTTATGCCGATAGATTGGAACTGGGATTCCGACGGCAGACAGTAATTCCTGTGCTCTGAGGCTCATTCATTTGCTTAATTCTGGGTTAGGCTGGTTGGTGCAGGAAGGGATGGTGGCCAAGAGCTGAGCACAGAAATCCCCAAACAGAATCTGACAGAATTATTCACTTTTCTTCACTGAGCAGTGTGCGTGGGCAGCTCTGGGCAAGCAAGATGCCAACTGTGATGGGTGGTGCTTGCCAGTGCCCAGAGACGCTATGGGTGTGTGTGGGGAGAAGGGCTGGGAGCAAGGAGGGGGTGGAAAAGCCACATTGCTCCACGGCCAAGCTGGGGACAGAGCAGAGGAGTGAAGGACAAATAACACTTCTGCAAGAGTGAGCCTTAGAGAAGCAGCTGCTGCACTCGAGTTACTCAGTGTCTCCCCACCTGCTGCTCCCTTGAACCTTCCCTTTCATCCCTTCCATCTTTATTTCATTTGATTAATAAAAAATGTCTTTCTTCCTCCCAGCAGAGATACTGGAGCACAGCCCACGGGCTGGGAGTGGAGGGAGGGAGGGAATAGCTGCAGCTTGGCTTCTCCTCTCTGACCACCAGCCAGCTCCCTATCTCGGGAAGGATCCAGCAGGAGCACGGGAGCTCGCATCCAAGAAGCTCCGGTGTTCTGCCAGGGCCACACAGGTAGCAAAGAGCCTGATAGAACGTCAAGTGCAACATCTGGGAGTCTTTTTTTTCTGTTGCCTCCCCTGTGTTTCAGAGCAGTAAGTCTCTGATGTGCATGGAGGGCTTTGCCAAAGCTCAGAATGCTCCAGACTCCCACACGAACACCCCTGCGTGTGCATGAATGCTTGCCCGTGTCTGTCTGGGAAATCTGGATCAGAGGACAACAACTGTATTTGTGGAGGAATATGTTGCCTGTGAGACCCTGAGGTCTTTTGCAGGAGAGCAAGTAGTGGGCTGTTCTGCTTGGTTCTTCTCTGCTTGGCCTCGGTGCTGGTGCTTCAGGGCAGAATGGGCTGGGGATGACTGATCTGGAGAACTTGTCCTTCTCCCACTTCTGCGTCCTTCCCTAAGAGTCTAAAACTGTATCTAGTAAAGGAAGATGAGCCAAAATACACCTGTGAAAAGGAAATGGACCCAGGCAAGGGGGAACTGGCCTCCCTTGCTGTTCATCAGTGATGCCCCACAGCCAGCCAGTTGATTTGCCTTCCCAGCTGCATCCTGGATGGTCTCAGGCAGTGGAGAGCTTTGCAAGGGGTGGGAATCTGGAATCCCGCTCTCCCCAGGAGCAGCACAGCTCCAGCCTGGAATCAGCATCGCTAAAGGGCTGTGCAGTCTAACAGCTTGTTCACAGTGGGTTTTCCTGGTGTGTGTATGAGCTGCTGAGGGCCTTGTAGGGATGGAGGCAAGCAGAAACCTTCCTGATAGACCGTGCTCAGTCAGGGGAGCAGGATGCTGCTGGGAATCAAATGGGAAAACAAAGTCCATGAGAGAGGAGGGAAAAGGCCACGGCAGGATTGAGATCTGGAGCATATTTAGGGCAACAGAGCTGGCCATCATGGTCAAAGCTTGATGGGTTGGTTCCTGAGCCCATAGAGCCCCATCCCCTTAACTGGGCATTTTGGGCCATATTTGCCCCCCACGTAGCAGCAAATAATGACTTAGTTCCAGTTGTTCTTTGTTTGAAATCGAGTGCCTTAACAGGAACCACAAGCTTGGAAAAGGGGTTTAACTCTTATTTTCTTATCCAAAGGCTGTTCTGGTGATAGAAGTGTTGATGGACCCTTCCTTAGCTGGGCAGGGACAGGGCTGCCCCATGCGGGGACCCCTCGCTGCCTGCTGGGAGCTTTGCAGCATGGCCAGTGCCCAATTTTGTTGTCTTTTGGGACATTCAGGAAGACTGTGAAAAGTGCAGACTACCTTCTCCACACATTTGAACCGCAAGGATTTGATGCCAAGGACGGGCTCATACAAAACTTGCCTTCAATTTTGGTCATGGTCTCTGAGTTCTGCTCTATGAAACCATCGGTACGAGCGAGCTTCTGCCACCAGGCAAACACAGCCATGGATTTCTCGAGTGGCTTTGAAGCAGGGAGTTGCAAACCTCTCTCTGGATGCTGCACGGGTTGGTGTTTGCAGTTCTTACTGGTGCTCTTCTCCTCCTGACAGGCCTTACCTTGCATTATTTATCCCAGCTGGGATAAATACTGCACTTAGGAGTGGTTACAGAGGTGACTTCCACGTTTTTAAAAGTCCAGATCTGCAAATATTTTCATGAATGCAATCACAGAGTAGAATTTGGTGATTGCAAACTGTTAGCGATAAATACTGCTTCAAGGAACCAGAAGATCTGATGCATTTTAGGAGGGGAAGTGAAGCATCCAAAACACAGCCAGTGAAGTTTGTTAGTAATTATTTTCTTCTTCCTTCCCAAGAGATGTCTTACCCAGCTTGGGAATGGGAGTACTACCATGGAACGTGACTGAGTAATCACTAATACCAAGAAATAGCTTAAATAGATAATTCCCGAACAACAGAACTAGCAAATTATGTTCCTGTGAGCCATCCAGCTGAGAGACAGTGACAGAAATGAAAAAAAAAGATTTCAGGAATTAATTGTGAGCGGAGAAGGAATCCAGTGTCAGCGGTGCGGGAAAGACACAAGAAAAGGAAAAAAAAAAAAAACCAACGCAACCCTTACAGGAAAATATAATTTAAACATCCACAGAAGAGATGCAAATGCAGACGTTTGCTCAATGAGGGGCCTCTGGATTTTTCCTAATGAACTCTAATGCAAAGAGGAAATTAAAGAACTCTGTTTTCCACTCAGCCCAGTTGTAAAGCGTCTGCGCGGGGAGGAACGCTCTGGTGTGTGCTGGCGGGTGGAGGACGGGGGGCGGAGGAACCTTTCTGCTCTCGGGCTGACAGACGGTACTTGTCAGGATGATTTCTTCTTTTTTTTTTTTTTGACAGAGAATTCTTGGTTGTTAAGCAAAGCAAACAATCATTCTGCAAAACCAGAGCTTTAAGCAGGATCAGCCCGGATAAACTCCTTGACCCAGTGTTCTTGGTTTTTCTTTTTTTGAAAGGGTCCTCCAAGATGGCCCAATATCTGAGACCGTTTCTTTTTTGAAATAGAAACATCCGTTTTTCTTGTCTACGGTACTTTTCGGTTTGAATTGTAAGCTAAGTATAGCATGAGTGGGGCTTCTCTGCTGAAGGTTTGGGAGAATTGAAACCAAATGTTTAAAAATTATCTATCCAAAATGCTTGGCTTGACTGAACTCGAACGACTGTTGTTTTTTTAAACTCTAAACAATATTGAGATTCTGACTGTTTATCCCCATATGACTTGAGAATTGTTTACAATTTTTAGTCATTTTTCAGGAACTGAAAACCTGTTTCTCATGCATATTTATGCTGGCAGCTGCTCTCTAAAGGACAGCTCAGTTCCCCGAAAAGTAGAAGCATATGACAATTTTCTCTTTAGTAAAGCTGGTAAAACATGGGGTGTCAAACCAGGGTGAATTCCCCCGGCCAGTTTGGATGCCTGGGCAGTGATTGTGTCCGGGCAGGTTTCTCTGCAGAATTTCACCCTGGAGCACTGGTGCCAAGGGCCCAACATGCACCATGAACCCTGCGCTCTCCCCATGAGCTCCCCAGCTCCAGTGCATGTTGTGTCTGAGAGGGGTTTGGGTGGTTGAAACATGAGACTCCAACTTCGGACAGACATTCCTGTGCTGCCTGGAAAATGAGCCGTGGCTTCTGTTTGACGGAGGCAGGATCTGCACCCAGGATCTGACCACGAAGGGGTTCAGGGTCCTGCGGCCAGGGCTGAGCTCCGGCTGAAGATCCATCAGCTCTTCCATCAATAAGCTTTTCTGAGGCAGCGAAAGCCCAGCTATGATCCTGATGGCAGATGTGATGATGTTTGCGTGCAGTCCATTACTACACCAGCAGCATCTCCCAGATGCCTCTTACATGAGTGTCTGCTCCGGATGACACGACTTGTGCCAGCCGGGGTAGCTGCAGACCAGGGCACCAACTGCTCATCTGGCACCTCTTGCTCACCAAGAGGTAATATCCAATTTATACAGGCAGAGCTGGCTGTGTCCTGAGCCCCAGCCCTGCCAGCAGCTCACATGGGTAGCCATGCAGATAATTTCTTCATTTAACCCTGAATCTTCTCATTGTGGAAAATGGAGGAGTTTGGTCTCAGGCCAATACTGGTTTTGAGTTACAGGGAACCACAGTGGGGTTTTTTGGTTGTTTTTTTTTTAATCGTGAGGTAGTGATGCCATTGGTTATATCTTTATAATTCCCATGGCAGGTGGCTAGAGATGTCTCCGTGGGATAGGATTGCCCCTGAACTGGAGTCCTTGGACTGTGACTTTACCTTGGACAACAGACCCTGTCGGACAGGGTCAGAAAAGCTGGTTAAAAAAACCAGCAGGAAATGATACCTGGGAACCCAGCAAATCCTGTGGTGCTGCTGAAGTGGGAACGTTTTCGGAGGGCCCTGGCTGGATGCTCTCCTCTGTCCCCACCATCCCTGTGCCTCGCTGGAGCCTGCCCTGATCGCGGGGGGAACCTGTGGTCAAAGCACAAACCCTCCTGCCCCCCTACCCGAAGCTGTGGCTCCCGGGCAGCCGCTGAGGCCGTTCTGCACTGGCCAGAGAGCTGCAGCCGAGCTGCAGGCGTGCGCAGAGGCAGGTCATGGGAGCGGTGGCTGCGCCTGCCCTCTCGATACGATCCGTTTGGCTGCTTTCCTCTGTGCTCTTAAACTTGTCCTTCTCAGGAGAATTTTTTCACTCTGTTGCCATCTCTTCTGTGCCCAGCCATGGGGGGTCTCTGGCAGTGAGCAGGACAGAAATCTATCGATTCTGTTCCCTAAGCCCTGTTCAAGGGAAGGTAAGTACTCCCCAGCCGATACTTCTCGGTCATTTCCTTTAGATGTTGCTCACATGCCCTAAATCACAGCTGTTGGTCAAAGAACAAAAGAAATGAGCTGGAGAAACTGGGGCTGAGCAGGTCTGATCCTGTCTACAACATCACCGTTGTCCCGGCGTTCATAGAGGAACTCACGGAGGCCAGGTGCTGGTGTGCCCGAGAGGAAGGACCCTCCGTTACCAAGTCTGTTCCCAGTTGCAGGAGAGGAAACAGCAAGGAGGTTTGGCAAAGGAGACGTACTCGTGGCTGATAAGCGGCGTTTGAAGTTCCTCTGCTGCACTGAGGACCCCGGGTAACACTCGCACCAGTGAATTTAGCCTCCAGAAGCTACACAGTTGTCTTAAGAACTATGAGACAATGCTTACCATTATTATTCCTATTTAACGATGCTGAGCTGCAGGTGCTGAGTCTTTCTCGAGGAGCTCTGCTTGGCTCCCAGCAGCTTTCTCTGTGAGCCGGACTGTCCGTGGGGCATTGCTCGGTTGTCAGATTTGGAAGGTCCCGGGCCAAGCGGTCTGCTCGAGGCTCAGCACAGTGATGGCCATCGCTAGCAACTTCACACCAGGAGAGACAGCACACCCAGCGCTGTGTCCTGAGGGCAGCATTGGACCCGAGTTATTGAGAGCTCTCCCCGTGGAGCCACGAGCTGCTGCGGGATGGAGCGAGCCTCAGCAGCATAGCTGTGCGGACAGGCAGAAGATGAAGGAGGTATAATTTTTTTCAAAAGCCATGGCTGGCCAATGTCTTAGGTAATAAATGCTCTGAATTGAGGAATGCAGCCTTGTTATTGCCTGGCAGAGGGGAATTCATTCTGCACGTTGGCTTCTCCAGAGTTTTCCGCCCAGGCGTCGTTGACTTCTTACCACCACATAGATATTTCTGTATTTCAGCAAAATTCCCCACTTCTAATCTGGATAGTCCTTGCTGGGTGGAGTGCAAAACCCACATTGTTAACTCCGGATAACGGTAATTAAAAGAAAATAAAATCAAAGGTGCTCAGAAAAGAAATGGAAAATTTTTCTGTGGAAGCCAAAAGATTATATTAAACTTCAGCGGTTTAATAAAATATTATGAAGTTTGGGAGCGTATTTTCCCTGGGACTTAATCTGTTTATACATCTAAAAAAGTAAATAGAATATCACTTTACTTGACCACACAGAAAACCTGATATACGGGGGCTGCTCCGCTGTATATATTTCTTGGTGATCTGCTTCCACCTCAGGTTTCACACGGTGCGTCGTGAGTTGGGTCCGTTTCTCTCCTACCTTTGGGGAGTAGCAGGAATTCATCAAACCCGGTGGCGAAATGTTGCGGACGTGGCAGGGCCAGCGCCAGCCAAGGCGTGAATGGTGGGGGGAGCTGTGAAAACCTGACTTTTAGAGGGTTTTTTGCCATCTAAAGAAAGGAGTATGATGTGAAGCTTGTTGGAGAACCATGAAGTGGAACATAAGAGGTCGTGGGAACAATGCCAAGGATGCCACTGGGGAGTTCCCCGCAGGCAGAGCCCCCCGCTGCCGTGGAGCACGTTAGCTCGAGGAGCCTAAAATCAGACTCAAGTGGGTCATTCTGTGTTTTCCTCTTTTTTCATAAACCTGCCCGCTCTTTCCAGGTCGCTGCCGCCAGCAAAAAGACAGCACAGTCTCTCAGTACCCGTAAACTTTATTAAATGTGTGCTTTTTCATTCTTCAATGAAATTAAAATCAGCCTGTTTCATACTGAAGCAGCACCGAGGGGAGAAGGATGACAGTATCACCAAGCAAGGGGGAGGGAGGAGAGAAAACCCAGAAACCGTTATGTATGAACAAGAATTCTTTTAATGGTTAAGAAAACGGGCAATTTGAATTTTTTTTTTTCCCCTAACCTGGAGACCTAACATGGTGTTTGCTGTGGGAGAACCGAGGAGGCCAAGGATCAGAGCTAGTCAAAATCACTCTGCGCAGGGTGGGCACGGCCAAATCACTGCTGGAAATTTAACTTCTGCCCCTCAAAGACCACCCGGATACTGTGGAGGGGAGTTCCACATGTTGATCTTCATAGCACATTGGTGTTTATATTCCTTTAAACTGGGTAAATTATTGGGTAACAGCATTTCCTTAGGAGCTGATTAAATCCCCCACGGCACGAAATCAGCACCAGCTACACTGTGGACGGAGCAGCCTGGTCCTCGCCCTGCCCGAAATGGCGGCGATGGGAATCACAGCAGCTGAAGCGCCGCTTTTTGTCTTGCCAAACTGCACCGGTAAAGAAAAACCCACTTCTCTGAAATGCTCCAGGTGTGGCCAGTAGAAACCCAGTGCCAAGAGCCTCCCCTCAGTTCAGCTTTGGCTGGAGGCTGCCCTGGGCTGAAGGTTCAGCTGCCTGTCTGCTTTGGGCTCTACAAGCCTGTGCCAAAGCGTGTCACCATCAGTGGAAAAAAACCTGATTTTTTTGAAGACTCTGGGGGCAATAGTTGTGCTCGGCACCCCTGTGCCAAAGCTTCCAATGGCGTTTGGGGAGCTGGGTTGGGCAAGGTGCTGTTGCAGACCCACAGACACCCGCTGCCTGTTGACCAAGGGCACCCGTGCAGTGCTGGAAATGGGGGTGAAGGAGATGTGTTTGCTCAAAGATGATGGAATCATAGAATGGTTTGGGTGGGAAGGGACCTTTAAAGGCCATTGGGTCCAACCCCCTGCAGGGAGCAGGGACATCTGCAACCAGAGCAGGTTGCTCAGAGCCCCGGCCAACCTCACCTGCAATGGTGCCAGGGATGGGGCAGCGACCACCTCCCTGGGCAGCCTGGGCCAGGCTCTCACCACCCTCAGCATCCAAAATGCCTTCCTTATGATGGATCCAGCACTTGACATTGCTCGGATGCTTTATAAAGGATTTTTTCTCCTCTTCAGACGAATGTTCTAACATCTAACTTTTGCACGGTGAGTAAGCCTACGCTTCATCAGTGCCTAATGGCACATTTGATTATTGAAACTGGAATAATTTTAATACACTTAATTATTTTCTCATTGTTAATATATTGATTTTTCTGCTTTGGAAAAAAAAAAAAAAAAACACAAACCTTTAAAGTCGCTTTCTTTTTTATTTATAGCTACTTTGCTTTCCCCTCCCAAGGCACATGCTCAATACTGCAGGCCTAGGAGGGGTGCGGTTTTCAGTAGTTTATTTCCAATTCTTCTTAGGTTAAAATAATCAAAACTTCAGGGCTGGATTTGAAAAGAAGCCTAAAGAGTTTAGAGGCTTAAATGTTTCTAGAGTTCAAAGCAATTTGATTGCGTGACCTCTTTTTAAAAGCCATTGATCATACGTGGAGGGATTTTCAAAAATACTTATGGCCCGGATCAGAAAAATCAATTATAGTCTCAGATCCCTAAACAGTTTTAGCAGGTGTGCAGCCAGGGATTGAAACCCTCGGAAATCAGTGGAAACAAAACATTCAAGCATTTTGGGGCAAGTGTGCCCGTGTAGCTGGGGTCAGCGTGCTGGGAAGGGTTTTCTGAAGGCACACGTGATAGTTGGGCTCGCGCACACACCGAAGCTCTGCTGATTTAACGACAGCGACTTGGTGGCAGTTGTAGAAACTCATTTCTGTGAAGGTTCTTGGTAGTACTGCAGCTCGTTCAATACGGGAGGAACAACCTGTAGCTCTGTAAAGCTGCTTTAAACTACTCTGAATGTGACCGTATGAGAGGCAATCGCAATATAATTATATTGATTTTTTAAATCATTCTTTTAAGTGATATTTATACTTGTCAAAGGCACGTACAGAGTAGCCCAACCTTAAGTCCCCTTGAAATACCAAAGAAACTCGATGATAAAGTCTTTTCAGCTTGGAAAGCCTCAGGTTCCGTGCCTTGGTCGTGCCCGTGAGCGAGATCCCCTGACCTGGGTGCCAGCTTGGCTTTTCACCTGGATGGAAGAGCATGGCACAGGAGGGATGGTGGCCATCTCCCCTTCCTGCCCCAACAAGCCTTGCTGTTAGAAAGGCTTTCCCAGTAATTAACCCCCATCCTTTTTTTCTATACCTTAAGCCAATTCCCCCTTGATTGGGCCAGCATGGGCAGAGAGCAGATTGCTCCCCTCAGCTCCAGTGACACTTTGGGGACATCATTACTAAGAGCCCAACACTCTTCCAACTTCCGATTTCAGAGCTTTCAGCTCCAGCAACGAGCTGCAGAGATGCTGAGAGGGGACCATGACCCCATAAAGCCAAAGCTGCTTGACCATCTCTGATTTTCTCATGTCATCTGTCGCGTGAACATTGAGGGGCTGAAGGGAGGCAGGTAAGAGAAAGGGCTGTTGGGGTCTGTGTGATCCCTCGTCTGCCTTTCTGCTCTAAGGTGGCTGCAGAAGGCAAGTACCTAAAATATTTACCCAGATAAAAATATTTACACAGGACATTGCCATAAAGGGGGTTAAAACAGGACACACTGGAATAAGAATGGTGGGAAAGGGGTGAAGGTATCAGTGGAGGTAGCGAAGGTGGCACTGAGCTGCCATGGCAGGACAGACTGGTGAGCACAGCCTGGCTCTGGTGCCACCAGCCCATCACCACTGCCCCACCAGCCAGGGCACAGAAACCTGAGCTGAGGGAAGGCTTTGGGATGACAATGGTGGGAGAAGGTCCTGGTGCCTCACAACACTGTTGGAGTTATTTTAATTACCTTGGGAAATGGGCCTTGCATGCAAACCCGTGTGCCTTCAGGAGACAGGAAGGTCCCAGGGCTCTGCATCTGCAGGAATGGAGGGAGCTGTGTAGGGATGGGTAAGGAGGGAGGAGGCTCAGGGCAGCCAGGAGGGGATGTGGCTCAACACCTGCAGTGGAACTTGATGCCACAAAGTTGAGCAGGCACCAAGTTTTTTTCCTAACCTGTCAAGACAGCCTGAGGAGGAAACAACTCTCTTGGGTTAAATTGTAATTTCAGACCCAATTCTTGTCAGACTCCTTGAAATCTCTGTTCTGCTGCGATTTTATTAGGATCTTGGCTGGTGTGCAGGCAGCCAGTGAGCTTGGTTCCAAGGTCCCAACCAGATTACCAGGTGATCCCCACTTTGTTTTTACCCCATCAGGGGCTTTTTAAAGTTAGACTCAGGAGAGGGAGCATCATCGTGTTGGGTTAATACAGCACCAAGTGGCAACTGGGGGCTCCTATAGTCCAGAAAATGCTGAAGATAAAGAGCCAGCAGACAAATGAGCCCATGGTAATACAGGAGCCTGCTTCGCTAATAGATTTCTGTCACTGAGACATTTCTGCTGGCCAAAAAAAGGTGATAAGGATCAAAGCAAAGAATTTAAAGCTCCTGGTTATTGCGCACAGGAGATTTGTTTTGCCTGACAGTTTTTAAAGCCCCGCACAACCAGTGCTCTTGTTCCTGCTTCCCGCTCGGTTCGCCTTTAGGAAAGGACAAGAAAACTTCCATTGTCTTCTCCTCATTCTCTCCCCTTTCTGGTCGTGATTTTTGTTCGTTTGTTCCCAAACAACCCTTTCTCCACTGTTTTTCTTTTAAGAATGTTTTCTTTTAAAACATTCTGCATTATGGCTTAAATAGCATCCGCCAGACACTGCGAACTTGTTTCCTGCATCCAGGTGGTGGGATGGTGGGTCCTCCATCACCTTCAAGGCAGGTGTACCATGAGCATCATCTCAGTGTGGACCTTCCTTGCCCATTACACCAACCCCTTCAGATGGACCCCCCCAGGCAAAGCACTTTGCTGCCAGCGTAGCCAAAGGGGTGCACGTTGCTGGCAACGGGGAGCACTGGTTCAGAGCCAGCTCCTGTGAATGAGGCCTTTTGACTACCCGGCAATTTCCATCATGGAGTCAAAAGAATCATTTGTTTTCTTTCACTTTTGGCTACCAAAATTGCTTGGTCTCAAAACAAAACAAAGGATTATTGGTTTTGGCTTGTGTAAGATGAAAAATAAGTTTGGTTGACGAAAAGAGCTTGATTTAGGGGGGGCAAAAGTCAAACAAAAAATGGGATAAATGAAAAAAAAAATGCACCAAAGGTTTCATTTAATAAAAACAATCCCCTAAGGTAAGGTTTTCAAAGCCAAATGAGGTATTAAGCCTCCTTTGTTTCATTGTCAAAAGTGATGAGGTCTGATCTAAAATGGCATTTGCAAGCCAGAATCTGGCTGACCTTCCAGTGAGGCTCTGAGCTCCCCCAGGCACCCGTGTCACTTCTGGGCGTGGACATCAGCACATCTGAAAACTTTGCACCTGCCTTTTTGTTTTATTTTTACAGAGATGCTGCTAAACCTTGGGCCCATCGAAGGAGCAGCCAAGCTGCAGGAGATGTAGGTAGGACCAGGCTGCTGTTCGCAGCCGCCTTTCCTGGCCGGACACATCACCTCATCTCTGAGAGAAGAAAGGAAACAAAGCAATGTCAAAAGAAAAAATAAACCAGAACAAATCATGTTTCAGCACAACTATTTTTTTTCTGTATTTTCCCCCTCTCTACTGATATGTAAAAAAAATATATATTATATTATATTTTCCTTTTCTTAAATTATTTTTTTCAGCCTCAGTCCCAGCCGAAGTCCTGCCCCGTCATCTGGTAGAACTTCATGTTGAAGGGCCGGTAGAAGTCCCGCAGTCTCTGCACCACCTCCTGGTCTATGTCGGGGTGGGTCCTGCCTTTCGTCTTCCCCAGGCAGTGGGGTTTGCTGCTGCCTTCCGCCTTCTTCAGGCACGGGAACCCCTTGGTTTTGTTGAAGTAGAAGTGTTTGTCGGTGATGATCCTCTTGAGGCCCAGAAAGTCCTGGACCCTGCCCAGCTCCCCCGCGGGGTCGCTGATCAGCCTCTCCCCGCTGACAAAGAGGATCTGCCCGATGGGGAAGTAGAGGAGCCAGTTCTCCAGGTGCTTGGCGTAGATGCCAATCTGGATGGCGCTCCACGAGGTGTCGATCAGGCCCGTAGTCCTGTTTTTGAAGGTCAGGCTCTCAAAGGTGGGGATATCGGGCTTCTTGGAGAGCGTCTGGGTGTAGTCCGAGATGGCTCTGGTCACGGGGTCCCGCACCACCACGATGAGCTTTGTGCCCTTGGACATGGAGGAGATGCGGGCTGGGGCCTCCTTGGTGACAAAGTAGCTGGGGGTCTTCTCCATGGTGATCTGCCCCTCCAGGGTCCTGGGCATGAGGTCTCTGAGAGGGAGGGAGAGAGGGACACGTTAGTTCCAAAATGTCCCTGGGTGGGGTGGGGGGAGCTGAGCGGGGCAGTGCTCTGGGGATGTCCTGGGGACCAAGGGCAGGATGCTCCTGAGCCTTGTGCCTCCAGCCCAGCTCTACGATCCTAAAGTCCTATCCCTTTAAATGCCTCTCTCCCCACACTGGGGTTTCCTGCACATTGGCTTAAATTCTCTGGAATAACAGTGAATTTCTCGTAACAACACTCCCTTCCTGCAGGGCACGAGGGATTTTCGAGGGCCAGGATATAAGACTCTATCTTTTGGTATTTTTCAAGGTGGCAGCAGCTGATGTCACATAAAAATGTGCAGTATCAGCCCCCTGACCTCAACCATTTCCTTCTTCCACCCAAAGAAATCCTACACGCAGGCTGCTTTGGGAAGCTCTCCCAGGTGGAGTGGGAAGGGGCTTGGGCCTTGGACCAGGGTCCCTCCAGCTCCATGGTCCTCTTGAGAGTTCAAAGCTCTCCTGGGCCAGGCACTGGGTGTGATTTGCTAAATGACCACAGGGTTTGGCCACAGGGCCGTAGAATGGTTTGGGTTATAAGGGACCTTCAGAGGTCATCTAGTCCAATACCCTGCACTGAGCAGGGAGATCTTCAACTACAGCAGGTTGCTCAGAGCCCTGGTCAATCTGACCTGATGTTGGGGCATCAGTGACATCTCTGGGCAACCTGGGTCAGGGTCTCTCCATCCTCAGGATAAGCTGAGCCATATGAAGAACCATTTGTCTGCTCCTCCTGGGTGCTCCCAGCACCTCTTCTTGCTCGCCCTTGCCTGCCACACCACATCCCGTCCCCTCACATTTGCATCACCCCGTGTCTCAACCCCCAGAGAGGAGCATCTGCAAAAAGCCAGGGATTTACACAATCCTCGTTTGGTTACACAAACCCATCCCTCCTCCCAGGCTCTCAGCAGTTTTCCTCCCTCAGCTTGGTCTCCTGCCAGCGGTCCGGGCCTTCCCAGGGGGAATGGGAGATGGATGGGAGGTGGCTGCAGCACAGCGAGGTTCACCGCCGTGCCACCAGCAGTTCTCATGGCAACTGCGTCCTTGTGTCCTGAGGAGCAGGGACCCGCATCCCCCCCATGCCCTGACCCCTTGTCTTTGACCTCGCCGCGGTCACGGCGTCGGCGTGCCGTGATGGACTGCTCCCTGCCCGCCTTATTGTTACTGTCCTGCAGCAGCAACATCTGGTTTGCAAACCTGTGCAATATGCCAGCAAAATTAAACTCATCTATCAAAAAAGCAACAATGAAAAGCCAACAACAGCTAAAAACACCAATAACAACCGAACCCCAGGCTGAGTCGTGATGTTACAAATGAGGCAGCGAGGGCTGACCCTTCCTACAGCAATTCTGTTTGCAACCACATTACATAGAGGCTGAGCAAAGACATGGGCCTAGAGAAGCCAAATCTTTGCTGGTCTCTGCTGAGGGTTTCTGTCTGGGGGGAGTTCCATGAATTTGGGACATTCAGGCTGGAGAAGAAATGAGCTGAGGGGTATGAGAGAGAGCTCCTGTGCATCCTGAAGGATGTGAAGACATAAAGGCAATTGCTGCTGATGCTAAGAATGGAGATGGGTTCAAAACCAGCATGAGAATGGCCTTTGCTGAGCAGACACATAATTCTATGGTGGGATTTGCTATCACCTGATGCTGCAAAGACCAAAAGTGTAAATGGTTCAGAACCAGACTGACCAAATTCATGGTGGATTGAAGGAGTTGGTGACAATGACATGTGAGAGTCCCAGAGCCACTTCAGCCATAGGGGGGGTCCTCAGCCCCGAGTGCCCTCAGCTGGGAGGAGGTAACAGGAGAAGGAGCCCTACAAACCACCAGCTTTCATAGAATCACAGACTGGTTTTGGTTGGAAGGGACCTTTCAAGCTCATCTAGTACAACCCCCTGCAGGGAACAGGGACATCTGCAACTTGAGCAGGTTGCTCAGAGCCCCGGCCAACCTCACCTGCAATGGTGCCAGGGATGGGGCAGCGACCACCTCCCTGGGCAGCCTGGGCCAGGCTCTCACCACCCTCAGTGGCAAAAATTTCTTCCTTCTCTCTAGTCTAAATCTCCCTCTCTTAGTTTAAAACCACCACCCATCACAGGCCCTACTAAAGACTGTCCCCATCTTTCTGATAGGTCCCCCTGAAGTACTGAAAGGCTGCAATAAGGTTTTCCCAGAACCTTTTGTACCCTTCTCTGTGGATGCCTGATACCAGCCACCAGCTGGAAGAAGACACTGGGCTGGACATCTCTGCTCTGACTCAGTGCAACTGTTCATGCTATTTAGCTCCGAGCAGGCTCATGAAACACCTTTCCCCCCATCCCCATGGCTCAGCTGTTGTGCTGTTGCCCTCTGCTTTGGAAACCCTGCAATGACTGAGTCATCTGGATGGACCTGACCCCTCAAAAGGGTGAGGGACCCAGGTCGTACCCCCTGCCAGCTCGGTCCCCATCCCTGCCCCCATGACCCAGCCGCCTGTAACTGCAGTTTGCTGTTGAGCAAGAGCAGGAGCCGCTGAACCGGCAGCGGGGCGAGGGCAGCGGGAAGGCCGCTTCTGTTTGTGTTTTGATAAGTGTTGAAATCTCCGCTGTGTCTTCCCAAGGAGGAGATCAACCCTTCTCGTGGCGAGGCCTCAACACAAAAGCTTTCTTCAGCGCCCAGGCATGAGCACACAGCTTGGCGGGCAGGGACACGCCAGGAGCCATGGGGAATGTGCTACCACAGCTTTGGGGAGATTAATTAATTACAAAGGGCATCTTTCATGGACGTAAACAGTTGCCTGGAGGCCTCCCTGGACTAATGGCATCTGGATTTTATTGCAAAAGAGCCACTTGAAAAGACAAGAACCACAAAAATGTTTTTGGCAAGAGCAGCCACCAGTGGGCCCTGCCAGAATAAATGGATTCTGTTATTTTAATTTTAGTAGAGCTTGGGGCTTTATTTAATTACTTAATAGGAGAGGAAGACTTTCCTCACAGGGAGCGTTTCGGCTGTGTGTGCATGTTCCTATCTGGCCTCTTCCATGTCCAGCCTTTCTTCCCAGCAGTGGTGTCCGAGGCGGCCATTCCTGTGTCCAGCCAAAGCCCATGGAGATATCTCTCAGGGCTGCTCCTCATGGGGGCTGTGGCCCCTTCCCCACCCCAATGGGCTTCATGGGACCTCATTTTGGTAATGAAACAGTTTGGATTTGTCTTCCCCTGGAGCTGCTGCAGCACCTGGCCGGGGAGGGAGAGGCACAGTTCGGGGTCAGCTGCCTCAGAAAGCTGGGCTGGGCTGGGGGGTAAATGCTGTGCAAGGGCTGAGCACCAGGTGGGTGCAGGTCCCAGTGACATTCTGGGATTTCCTGATGTATCCTGGTGTGCTAGTCCTTGGCACCAGCACTTTCGTGCTGGGGTCACTTTAGGGCATCCCAGTAACAGGGTCCCAGCCCTCAGACACTCCTGGTGTGGGAACTGTCTTTGGTGTCATGCTTATTATGGCTTTTTTATTGCTTTATGGACTGCACAACAATGCCTTTAAAAAGTTTGACTTTAGATTTCCTGGGGTGTTGGCCCTGCCCTGGAGATCAGAATGCACAGAGATACCACCAGACCTTGAGTCCCTGTTCTTGGCAAGAGCACAGCTCTGGCAAAGAAAGCATCACTTTAGGTCAATAAACCAGAATAACCTATCAGGCTCCTTCCTTGCAAGACTGAGCACCCAAGAGTTGGATTTCTGGAAATTCAGCTGGGAAGAACGGATACAATGATATGTTTTGTTGGTTTCTGTCACCAGCCCACGCTGGGCACCCACCTCAGCTCCATCAGGGGCTGCGAAATGGGTTAAAGCAGCCACTTTGTCTCAGCTGACCCGTGCTACTGTCCCACCAACTCCAAGCAGCAAGAGAAGCTGGTGATTAGCAAGAAAACAAGCATTGGTTGTTCCAGAAAGGAGGCTTTGGGAGCCTGTTTCATGTAGAAGGAGCAGCTCCACGCTGCTGTATCCTACAGACGTCGGAGCAGCTTTTGGTCATTGGATCCAGGAAACTCAAAGTCAGTTTGCTGTCTAACATCCATGTGCTGCTTTGCTCCCAGCTGGACCAAGCCCTGCTCTTCTTGGGGCCTCCTGTGCTCCTTGGCAGCGTGCGGGGCATTAAAAGCAGCTGTGGACAGACTTGCTGCAAACCTTTCCCACATAAATCTGGTCCGGATCTCTCCTGAAGGGCGGCTGATGTTGGCAGATAAGGGCCGCTCGTCACCAGGCCTCATGCTATCGCAACCCAGAGCAATCAATAAAGCTGCTGTGATCAGCCCCATGTGCTTTCTGGCCTCTAGCAAAACTTGCCCCATCACATGCTACAGGCAGGACTCATCTCCTCTTAACCCCAGAAGGCACGTTCCTTCTCCTTGGAAGTCCTAATATGACTTTTCATCCTCCAGCCTGTCAGAGCCAAGGAATCCAGGCTGGATGGATTGAAATGATCATCCAGAACAAGGTGTGCCAAGCCTGATGCCACAGAGAGGAACGATGGTGTCGTCCCCCCTCCCTGTCCTGCCAGGGTCAGCGCTGCCCTCGAAGCAGCACCTCAGCTGCAGGGTCTTGCACACCCTCCTCCATCCATGTGCACGGCCACGTCTCCCTCGAGCTCACCTGCAGCAGCAAAGTGAGTTTGTGCACTGCCTGAAATGGCACCTGTGATAGACCCAAGGAGGATGCAGAGACCGGGTCTGGCCCAGCGCTGGGGTTGGCAGCGGAGCAGGGCACAAGCCAGGGTGAAGAAGCAGCAAAAGAGAAAGCTCAGTCCCAGCTCACCCAATGCTGGTGTCCTGCTCGCAGCACCAGTAAGCTGGGGGTGGCTGAGATGTGGGCGCACGCTCACCCCAACAGCCTCTGTGGTCCCCAGGGCAATCACCGCTTCGCTCGGTGCAGGAGGGCTGAGCAGAGCAGGTCTGCAAGGACCCCAGCAAAGGTACACCCTGGAAGTGCAGACCCACCATCAGCCAAGCCCCAGGATGCAGAAAAACCCACAACTGGGGCATCTGCAGGGCAGTGGCAGCTCGGGGACATTGTTTGTGTCCCTGGACCCCTCCAGCACGCTGCTGGGCCAGCTCCCAGCGCCCTCCCCACCCGTTTGCAGCAGCGCAGGAGGAGCTGCTCCTGCAGAGCCCCCTGCTCCAGCACCCTGCTGTTTACCCTCATCTTTGGCCAAGCTCCCACTGACCTGGCCAAAGGGCAGGCGGGCCAGGAACTATCCACCGGATAAAGGATGGGAAAGAAGCAGAAATGCGGAGCCGGCGTTTCGCACGGCCTGTTTACACAGAGCCAGGCTTTCCCGATCTTTTCCCTGCCTTCAGCTATCCCAATCTTCCCATTCCACAGCCTGCGTGTGGCAGCAGGGTTGAGACACAGCAGAAGGACGTTGCTTATCCCCACCCTGCACCCCAAGAGACCTTCCCCAGATAGCTGGGCTGGGGGGCACCTTGCTCCAGCCTCCAGCTGCTGTCTCCATCGGAGCTACTGGTCCACGCAGTGGCAGACACACAAAGAAATGGTAGGGAAGGAAAGCTCCAAGGCTTCCAGAGCATCTGAGAAGCCTCCCTGTTTCCATGGCTGGAGAGGTGCTGCCACTGAATGTGATAATCTCCAAAGAAAAAAATCTGTCCCCCGTTCCTTTTTGCCCCGCTCAGTTTAAAGGCGCTGCAGTTTGGTTTTACTCCAGATGCAGTGGCCAGGGTTTGGCTGGGTCTGGAGCATCCCAGTCCGCAGCAGTGGTGGGAAAGGAAGTCGCTTGTGGTGGCAAGTGCTGTTTTCAAGGAAGTGCTGCCAAAGAGGTCATCGCAGGAAAAACATATCAAAGAAATGCTGCTCTTCCCGAAAGAGCCCAACAGCTCTGCAGTCAGCTGAGGGACCTTGGATCCCACAGAAGAGCCCTTCTGGCAAGGAAGGGACGAATCTGCTCCCAGAAATGGAGCAGGGGTCACAGGCAGTCGGACACTCTCTCCCCAGCAAACACCATCCTGAGCCCTGCCTTCTCATGATGAAGCAGTAGTGTGGTTAAAAATGAAACTGGCTCGTTCGTGCAAAATTACCTGGTCTTTGTGTATGGGAGAAAGAGGAAGAGAAAAAAATCCATTGCTCTCTGGGAGCCAGCAGTGTTCCAGCCTTGAGGGAAACCCCCCTCCATCAACCACCCCAAAAACCAAGCAGCAGCTGAGGCGGGTGCTGGCTCTTCCGTGCCCTTCCCTCCTACCTGGTGGCTGCCTTCCCCAAGGCAGGCGGTAAGCGCCTGCTTGACGGCGGATGCCACGGCAGGGCTGGGAGAGCAGAGCAGAGAGGGAGCATTAACTGCCTGAGGGAGCTTATTTCACCCCTCACTTCTCTGCCAGAATTGTCTGTCTCCAGGAAGGGGCCAGACACCACGGTGACGGGCACAAGAACGCAGCTGGCAGTGCCACGGGAAACACGGAGCCCTCTCCAGCACCAAGTGATGGAAGACGGAGGATGGGGAAGCGGAGGCACAAAAAGCACGGTCACTCGACGCAGCCCCACATGCTCCTGCAGCCACCAGCAAGTTGTCTTCTCCTTCCCCTCCACCCCACCCCCCTCCCCCATTTCTCTTTGTCTTCCAAATCAAGTAGTGACTCTGCAACAGTAATTTATATAAAAAAAAATAAAAAAATCAAAACCTGCTATCGCACACGCTTGCCTTTCCCCCACCCTCCAGCCCACGCTCCCAGAAGTACCATTACGGTGCATACAGGAGATGATGGAAAAGAAAGATGCTCTGGCAAGAGTGATAACTTGGTGTAACCAGTCGCGTGTATGTACATATAAATTAAAAAACGCTGCCTAAAGAGATGGAGGCCGGTGTCTCAGCCCCGGGGCTGAGCTGCCCTCACAGCTCTCGCAAGGCTCTCCATTTGTTTTGATGAGCTGTGAGGGCACGTTGGAGTAGTTGAGCCTCCCGCTTTGCCTTCCTTTAGATGTCAGGTGAAATCAATAAATGGAAAGAAGCATTTCAGGAAACTGATAAAAATTAAAAAAAAAAACAACAAACCAACCAACAAGCCTCTCCAAGCAAAGCTGTGGGACTGAGGAAGCTGGAAGGAGGGTGCTGAAAGATCAGAGAGGTCTGGAAGGAAAAAAGAAAAATCACTCATTGCGTTGCTGGGTGTAAAATCAAGCCCAACTGACATGAATATCAAAAGGACACCCTTGCCATTGGTTTTAATGGAAGATGGATTGGGCTGATGGTGGAGTAAAATAGGAGGCTGGGCTAGCCCTGGGAGAGGACAAGGAAGACTGCTGGTCTCTCCCATCATTTCCTATCCTGCTGACAAGGCATTTTTCTCCAGGTAAAGACAACTCAGGGAAATCTAGGAGTTGTTACTGGGGGGGGACCTACAACACAACTGCCATCGCCCAGAAGATGCCCTCACCCTTGCAAAGCAACTGTGGTGGAGTCAGGGGCCCGGGGTTTTCTGTTGGCTCTGCTCTTCTGTCCCCACCGAACCATCGCAAACCATGCAGGGTGCGTGCATCACCTCCTGGGATAATCGTGGTTCTGCTCCCCTGGCCGTGGTCAGAAATATGGCCGGCAGAACCGCTTCATTTCTACAAGCTGTAAATGGTCACTGGGTTATTTGTCACCCCCTGAGATGTGCTGAGGAGCCTCCTGCCACTGACGCACTCCCTGTGCCCGCCTCAGCGAGGTCCCTCCCAGGACATAGGGTTTTTTACTACCCCCAACCCTCCAGAGGGGTTTAAAAAGTCAAAGCACACATGGAAACAGGCCCTCAGAGCTGTGCTGGGATCAAGGGCAGTCCCCAAAGCACACGGGGCCTATCATCACTTAGAAAATTCCCCAAACCCCAGACCTGCCACAGGCAGCTGACCATGAGCCCGGGCTGCAGGGATGGTCGCTGCTGGGTGCTGCCGGACCAGCCCCGCCATCGCTGCAGGGGATCGACATCGCACCCCATTAATATGCCCCCTTCCCAAATAAAATGCTCTCGCAGAGGCAGGGCTTCTCCTCCCCACATCCCCAGACCTGGATGCACTGTGCTTGCTGCTGGCACGCAGTGGCTCCGGGAGCTCCTGAGCTCGTCCTCACGGTGGATGCCGGCGTTTATTTGAGCAAGTCTCGGTATTTATGTATCTCATTACATCTGCAGCTGGCAGCATCTGTTTCCATGCTGTATCTGTCAAGCAGCATCTTATCATTAGAGCTGCCTTCCCATCCCTTCCTCCCCTCCTTCTGAAGCTCCCTCAGAAGTTTGGGAGATGACTGACAGCCCGGCAAGGGATGGTGCAAACCTCCACCTAACCTGCAGCCCTCAGGGACCCCAGATGTCTGCCCTGTCCTCATCCAACCCCCACCAGCAACCAAAGCCAGCCCCAAGCCCAGCCGGCACACAGGTCTGTCCAGGGCAGGGTCAGGCAGATGGCTGTGCCCACCGAGCATCCATGCCGTGCCCATTGCATGGGCATCCTGGCAAAGGTGTCTGCGAGCCCACCCGAGGGCCGTGCCCGGTTCTCAGAGGGGTCCTCTGATGCACCCCCAGTTGCATGCCAAGTGCTGCGGGCAGCTCTGCTCCCTGCCACCAGTGGGGCTGACCACTTCAGCGTTTAAGAAAACCCACTCCAGCAATCTCACTGCCTCCAAAACAGGGACTTGGACACTAAGCGCCCAGTGAAGCATTCACAGGGGGAACAGCTGCTGTCACTCCACCCCAAGGTCACGGCCAGGAAGTCTTCTCCTTCCTGAGGAGCTGGGAAACCCATCAAAGAAATGCCGTGGAGAAAGTGGCATGTTTGCATGGGTTGTTAATGATAACTCCACCGGTGGATACTCGCTGTCCAGATCTCAGGGCTACGACCTTGCTCAGGAAGAGCAGGAACAAGCCCTGGTCAAGGGCAGGGCGGTGGCTGCCCCATGGACCTGGGGTGAGGTGACCCAGCAGGAAGCAGCAGTGTCCCAAAGATAAGAGGGGGTTCGTCCTGCCCCTGAGAGCCACCCATATGAGCAGGCACGTGCATAACCTGGTGTTGGGCTCCCCAGCCCAAGAGTGATGGGGCCGTGGGGTGTTTCAAAGAGAGGATTTGCATGCAAAGAGGGGCTGCACGGGGGTCCTCTGCTCAACACCACTGTCCCCTTGCTGTGCTTTCAGTGCTCAGCTCCTGCCTCACTGCCCCTGCCCCGGGGAGGGTGATTGCACTGATCAGAGCTAATTAAGGCATGCAAGCCCTCTGCCTAATGGCTCTGATTAATTATTGACAGGCAGAACTGCCGCTTTGAGGGCAGCAGGTAAGTGGGGAGCCCTGCATGTAGACAGGCATCGGTGGCCTCCTGGCTCCTAGTGAAGGTGATGCTGCTGTGCTGGCATCTCACAACCAAGCTGGAAGAAAGACCCATGCCAAGAGGCTCCCCAAAATGTCCTGTGCTGGGAAGGATATCTGGGCATCTCCTGGAGACCGCCAGTGCCTAAGTGCTATCGACAATCAGAAACTCTCTGATGCCATTAGCCAGGCAAGCCATTGATTTTCTGTGCTGGAACAAGAAACCCATTGGAGCTGAGGCAATTGCGGGTGGCACCACAGCTTCCGCCAGGCTGACCAGCTAGGGATTGGAACAGGCATGTCTTGTAGTCGTCTTCTTTCCAAGGGCTAAAAAGCCAAGTCATCGTGGCGCATTTCTGCACCCATCTGGGAGGATGCTGGGCCCTGCTCAGTGGCATGGCAGGTAAATCCCAGCAGCCCAGCTACCAGAAGCAGATGAAGAGCTTGGCGGCCTTGGCCATAGGCCCCTTTACCACATCTCCATTCTTTGTATGGGAGTGGAGATACCACCAGGCACCATCTAAAGGAGCTTTCTCTGCTGGGGTTGGGGATGGGGTCCCCAGCTGCCTCTGCCACTGAGTCCTGCAATGGTTCCCCCTCAGCCTGGCCAAGAGCCTGCTCTTTAACCCAGCCGTTGAGCTCCCCTCAAGGCAGTCGTGGCAGCTTTAGTGAGTTTGGGGGTATGCCATGCACTGGAGAGCACAAACCCTGCCCTTCCTCATCAAGTCTGGGCCCAGTGCTCAGCACCTCTGGCAGCCACCTGCATTTTTTGACCCCCTGTGTTTCCACATCTCAGTGGCCTCTCCAGCACCACGCACCTTCCTCAGCCAGTGAGGCTGGGCCTCCAAGCATAAAGCACGAGCTGTTTGCCAAGTCCCTGCAGCACCAGCTAAGTCTTACAAGGGAGCAACTCAGGCCCACAGGGATTCATCATATTCCCAACACAGCTCTCAAATGAAAAGTGATTCCTCATTTCCCACATGGATTTGCTTGGGCAAATTCAGGCTTTTGGCGGCTGGTTCTGCTGGCTTTTTTGGTGTTGGATTTTATTATAACTGTCGTGCCTCTTAATGAACATAGACAGGACTTCTGCTCTCATCTACAGATGTCTCTATTATTCTGCAACCTGCTGATTCCCTTCTATGCCAGATTATGCCAAAAGAGGATTTTCCAGCTCAGCCGATGGGCACGATCCTTTTACAGCCTTGCACCCTGGCTCTATCCTTTGCAAGTGCACAAAGTGCAAATCAAGAGGTCCTAGTCCCACCATTCATATGATAAGTCACTGCTGAAGGTGGACAGCAGAGGACAGTCAGTGCATGGCTGGAAATGAACCCAGCACACACCCAAAGCAGAGGTTTGCTAAGGATGCCCATCCACACCAGCTGTGCCATGGGGAAGGAGCTCACAACCTCTTCCCATCTCAAAGAAGGATGTGGAAGAGTCACAGTCTCCGTAGGGACCAGCATGGCCTTCAGCCTGGACCTCACCCTCTCCAATTATGAAGTTAAAATACCTAGTTTTAGGACCTGCATCACAATTCTGAACGTGCATGGAATTTTTTGTTCGGACTAAAGATGTGCCTGTCATGGGCTGATCTTTATCCCTGGCCGGTACGTGAACAGAGCAGTAGATGACAAGTGCTCTGAGGAGCTTACACTGAGGAGGAGAAAAAAAAAACAGCTTAAGTGAGCCAGCATCTGATATAATTAAACCTCAAGCCCTTCTTCCTTAAGGGCACCCCTGAAGTCTACCACGTGTACCTCCCCCCAGACATCCTCCCACATGCTGCTGGTGGGCTTGGAGGGACCAGAGCTGCACCTTCTCCCACCGGGATCTGGGTGAACTGTCTTCATGGGCTCAGCCTTGGGGTCCTGGAGCAGAGGGGTTTATACTTGGGAGAACATGGAAAAACCTCCACACCCAAACCAAAAACCATCTCATGTCTCTCTCACTTGAGGATCTTCAAGATCGCATATTTCAGCCCTGACTAAGCAAATCATCTTAAAGAGGAAGGTTAAAGAACTGTTTATTATTGGAAATGTCTCCCTCTCTAGGACTCATTTTTTGATAAATTAGCTTCAGCTTCATTACTTCATGATATATTTCCCTTGACATTTAATTATACTTACCCCAAACACATTAAGCCAATCAGTCTGAACAGCTTCTTATTAATATGCAAATTTCTCCTTTGAAAAGCCATGAATCTGTGAAAAATCTCTTTCGGCTTCAATTAGGCCCATTTGGGAAGTTGGGAACCCCCTGAAAGACCCTCCTGGTCCAAGGCTGGAGGGGACTGGGGGGGGGGGGGCCAGACGCCCAAACGCAGCCGGGTGCCTGGTTTTGGGATGGGAGAAGGGGATGCTGCCATCTACTAAAGCACCTTCACAGGCCTGGAGCCACGAAGAGGGGAGGTTGAATTCTGCAATCCAACCTGGTGCTGGGAGCTCATCCCCATCCTAGTCCTTCTCCACAGGAGCTGATGTTTCTCCTCTCCACCAGCCCTGGAGATACGGTGATCCTCCACTGTGGACCACAAAGCCTTCTTGCTGCAGGGGAGCTTCACGTGGGAGCTGCAGAAGATGCAGTGAAATCTCAGCCCAGTTTTTAGCAAAACAAACCGGAATCCGGTTCCCCCAGCGCCACGGGCAAACGGGGCGTGATTTGCATTAGGCAAATAAATTGAACCACACAATTAACCATCTGCCCTAGAACAGATTTAGGTTTTGCTTTAAAGCATCACTTCCAGCCTCCCTCTGCTCTCGCATCCGTCTGAACGCCGCAGGATTTGCTACTCGGAAACCAACGGGGAATAAATTCACTGAATCATTCCTACAAGTAATTGGAGAGAAACATCGGCGCAGGTACTACAGCCCCGCTGGCCTTTGGCCTCCCGGACGTGTTTCTCATGGATTACGCCACCGGGAAACCACAGAACTGCTGCAAAAACCTTCCAGCGTCTCCAGTTC
The DNA here is from genome assembly GCA_013400335.1 of Eurystomus gularis. NCBI lineage: Eukaryota > Metazoa > Chordata > Aves > Coraciiformes > Coraciidae > Eurystomus > Eurystomus gularis. Next base: position 788,214 of record VZZY01016650.1, read on the forward strand.
CCACCAAAAGCCGCTACTTGCTAAAAAGAGATGATTTCCTGGGAGCTGCTGAGTGCCGCAACATCTTCCCAAGAAAAAGTTACCCCTTCCACCTTATTTCAAAAGAGGTAGCAGTTTTAAAAAAAAAATAACGATTCGGTCTATTTTTTGTTATTCCCTACAGTTAGACATTAAGATCGGAAATTTGGTTCAATCAGTGTACTACATAAATAGTCCAATTTTGGAAAACAGCTCTCATGAGCAATAAAGAAACCCAATTTACTAGGCACTATAATAAAAATATCTCTTTTAGCATATAAATCAAACCAAAGTGAACAGATAAAAAAAACATAAACTCAGCCTCCCCTGTTTTTTGCCAGAGAGCGCAGGCAGCTGGCCCTGGGGAAGGGCTCGCCTGCCCTGTGTAAATATATGCAAGAGCAAATCTGTTAAAAATTGTAGCCACCACTTTGTTTTCTAAAGGTCCCAGTTTATCCTTCGGCAGAAGAAGGAGGGCTGGGGAGAGGTCGGCGAGAAACACAATCCTTTCCTGTATAAACAGAATAGCCCGTGCTGATTTTAAGTGCATCATATGGTATATATTTTATGTGTGTATATATAGAGAGAGAACGAGAGATTTTTCAAGCCAGCCAGAGACATAAAGTGATCTTATATCATCTAAAACCAACAACCGTACTTGGACTTCTGGCAGTTTTCCTTGCAGTCGGCCCTGCCACCCCCCTGCCCCTTCCCCCACGGGCTGCTGCCGTCTGCCCCATTATTTTTCACAAAGGCATATAAATCACTGTGGAAGCTCTTATTATCTTATTTTCCCTCTGCTTCCCTCTTGTCTGTTTTGAGAAAAATTAATGCATTTGTCTCCAGAAAAATGTGCAGTCTCTATAATTCAGTTTTAAAACAAGCACAACTAGCAAATGGATAGACCTTGGTTAGGAGACTCATTTTTCATGCGAGTAATTGAACCCTTCCCTTCGATTTTTCCTTTGGGTGTTAAAGACAACTGATGCCTTCCTGGAATTTGCTGAGGTCTGAGAAAGGTGGAAAGACAGACAGACAGAAAAGGCAGAAGAGAGAAAGAAAGAGGAAGACAGAGAGAAAGGAAAAGAAATAAGGAAGAGAAGAAAGAGAAGAGAGAAGAAGAGAAGAGAAGAGAAGAGAAGAGAAGAGAAGAGAAGAGAAGAGAAGAGAAGAGAAGAGAAGAGAAGAGAAGAGAAGAGAAGAGAAGAGAAGAGAAGAGAAGAGAAGAAAAGAGAAGAGAAAAGAGAAGAGGGAGAAAGGGGGAAAGAGAGAAAGGGAGGAAAGAAGGGAAGTCTGAAGTGCATGTCAAAGCATCAGCAGCCTCTGTAGAGGGAACCTGGGGGAGCCCTCGGGAGAACATCCCTGCTGGGATTTTTCCACAGGCTGGTGCTGCTTTGGTTTGGAAGGCTCCTCGCTGCCCAGGCTGGTGAGGAAAGTCACCCCCATCATGCACCCTGACAGCCCCTGCCTTAACCTGGTCCTGCAGCCCCTGTTCAGCCTGGGGAGTAACAGCCCCGTCATGCCTTGCAGCACCCCAAGCCCCGTTCCGAGGTTCCATCCTGAGGCCTCTTTCTGCATCTGAAACTCATGGAGTCTCCACTGCTTCGCCCTCCAGCTAAAGGTACATCTGCCGCAGCAACACAGCAGCCACCACTAAATGGGAATGCAAATGATAGAATCACAGACTGGTTTTGGTTGGAAGGGACCTTTCAAGCTCATCTGGTCCAACCCCCTGCAGGGAGCAGGGACATCTGCAACTAGAGCAGGTTGCTCAGAGCCCCGGCCAACCTCACCTGCAATGGTTCCAGGGATGGGGCAGCGACCACCTCTCTGGGCAACCTGGGCCAGGCTCTCACCACCCTCAGTGGCAAAAATTTCTCCCTTCTCTATAGTCTAAATCTCCCTCTTTTCGTTTAGAACCATAATCCCTTGTCCTGTCCCAACAGGCCCTGCTCAAAAGTCTGTGCCCATCTTTCTTAGAGCTTCTTTTAAGTCCTGAAAGGCCCCAAGAAGGTCTCCGTGAAGCCTTCTCTTCTCCAGGCTGAACAACCCCAACTCTCTCATCCTGGCCTCCCAGCAGAGGTGCTCCAGTCTCTGATAATTTTCGTGGACTCCTCTGGCCCCACTCCAACAACACAGTTCTCTGGACAAAGTCCCTCAGACAGCAGCGTGCTCTTCCAAACCACAAAAATCGCAGCCAGCTTTAAAACCATCCCCATCCCTTGTGCTCCAGGGCTCCTGTGCAGAGCAAGCCTCTCCCCCTAAGAGCAGTATGTGCGCAGACTCCTGTACAAAACGATGCACATCCCTGCCACAGCCCCTGGACCGCATCCTGATCTCTTATCAGCTCCGAGGCCCAATTCAACACTCACGCAGAGGAAGTCAAGAATAATTCCTGAAAAGCCACAATCAAGTGAGTGCTCAGGCCAGCAAAGTCTATTGTTCCTTTGTCTCGCACTATATTATCTCTGTCCCCTGGGAGCTACATTATTGCCTGCAATATATAATGTGATTTGCTTGTTTTCCATGTCTGCCTCATTTTTCTTAGGCACAAACACAGGCGCACCTTCAGCCATGCAAGCGTTCTCCTCATGGAAGAAGAGGAGAAGGATGGGAGAGAAGCCAGGATGGGAACTGGAGCAGGAGAGAGGGAGAAGCTGCAGGCAGTGTGAAGGGGACAAAACATTAGGAAAAAATTTTTCACAGAAAGAGTAGTCAGATACTGGAATAGACTGCCCAGGGAGGTGGTTGTGTCACCATCCCTGGAGGTGTTTAAGGGTCGTTTAGATGTGGTGTTGGGGGATATGGTTTAGGGGAGAACTTGTAGAGTAGGGTTGATGGTTGGACTCGATGATCCAAAGGGTCTTTTCCAACCTGAATGATTCTATGATTGGCTGGAATTTGGAAGGACACAGAAAACTACTGAATGGAGGTGTTTCGAGAAAAAAAAAGTAAGTCTTCCTCCATCCTCTTTCCCTCTGGAGAAGGAGAAATCCCGCCAGAGGGGTGTGGTTGAATCACTGTCCCTGGACGTGTTTAGAAGTCATGCAGATAGGGTGCTTAGGGACACGGTTTAGCAGTGGACTTGGTAGAGTTAGGTGAGTGGTTGGACTCCGTGTCTTGAAGGCATTTTCCAGCTGAAACAATTCCATGATCTCAGAGACTGAAAATCAGGACCCAGTGAGTGCCAGAACTAAAGTAGCTAAATTAAAGCAGCTGAAGACAGAGCTAGGGAAGTAACTTTGGAAATGGGCAGGAGGCTGAGATCCACCTGGGCCACTCTTGGGAGTTTGGGCCACTCCTGTGTCCCTGCAGGTTAATGGACTGACTGCCAGAGTTTGTCAGGAGCAAGGACATGGGCTTCAGAAGCGAGGACACAGGCTTTCTTCCCTCTCTGCAGAGATAAAAGGATCTGTCCTCCAATATATTGTTGTGGAGTCTTAAACAATTCAACACAGATTATTAAGTTTGGGAAAATATCGTGACATGCCCTACACTGCTGGAGACGCTTCGTGTGTGTGTGTGTGTGTGCATGTGTGAGCGTGCACATCAACGGGGAGCTTTGTGAAAGAGCCAGACACCTCAAAGGACCACCCCCCTTCTGAGAACAGAGGTTGTTTCTTAAATTATGCTGAGAAGTGACTTCTTTATATCTCACTACATATTTCCTCCTGCTGCAAGGCCAAAAAATCCTCTATCTGTATTGTAAAAAAAGAGAGCCTGACCTCAGGCTATGATCTACAATACATGGAGTCACACAAGTTTACCCTCGCAGTCATTCTTCATCCTTCCTGTGCCAATTCTTTGTCCTTTTGCTAAATGAAACTTTAATGGCTGGGAAAGGGCTCCCTACTTTCACTCCCGGAGCAAAGCAGTCAAGTGCAAAGAGGGCAAAAGGCTCCAGAAAATGGAAAGCTTAAAAAGATTCCTCCTAGCCTAATTTGCAAGTTCTGGGCAAGGCAGGGGCTTGTGCTGAAGAAATCACGCTGAGCAATCGCACCCTGGCCCCGCAGCCGGTTCAGGGATTTTAGCCCCAGCTCACAAGGTTGCACATCAAGAGCTCTTTTCCACGCTCAGCTATTCCACCTCCTCCCAGGGAATGCATCACTGTCTAACCCCGTATCAGACAGAGCCATCTGATGTATTTCGGGAAGTTTTAGCTGACAGCAGATCTAAATTTCATGAGTAAATTGTGCAGCCTCTCCTCCTGGTCTGTAGGTTTGTCCCATCCTCACCTTCCCATCTCTGCACAGGGGAGACAGGGGTGATGCGGAGGATGTTGCTTGGGCATTAGTGTGACACCAAGATTCTAAGAGTGAACCCCGCTCATTAATGTAACAAAAAAAAAAAAGAAAGAAAATCATAGAATGGTTTCAGCTGGAAAAAAACCTTCAAGATCATCAAGTCCAACCATTCACCTAACTCTGCCAAACCCACTGCTAAATCATGTCCCTAAGCACCATATCTACATGGCTTTCAAACACATCCAGGGACAGGGACGCCATCACTGCCCGAGGCAGCTTTGACAACCCTTTCAGTGAAGAAATTTTTCCCAATATCCAACCTAATCCTCTCCATGCACAACAAAGTTGTTTCCTCTTGTCCTATCACTTGTTCCTCGAGAGAAGAGCCCAACCCCACCTGGCTCCAACCTCCTTTCAGGAGTTGTGGAGAGCCAGAATGTCTCCCCTGAGCCTCCTTTTCTCCAGGCTCAACACCCCCAGGTCCCTCAGCTGCTCCTCACCAGACTTGTGCTCTAGATCCTTCCCCAGCTTCATTGCCCTTCTCTAGACACGCTCCAGCCCCTCAAGGTCCTTCTTGGAGTGAGAGGCCCAAAACTGAACCCAGTTTCGAGGTGTGACCTCACCAGTGGTGAGTGTGAAGCTGTCTCCAGAATACAAATGGATGAAAAAAACCCCAATGAGTGACCTCAGCTTCATGAGTCAACTTGAGTCACTTGGAACCAGGCCAATAAACCCTCATCTTCCTCACTGAGCACTGAACTGGCATGGGCTGGGGGTTTCAGATTGGCTCCTGAAGATGACCCCCAGCCTCTCATTTTCCAGGGCTGCCCTGCTTAGTCAGACCAACTCTCCAACTCACGTCATTTCTCAGCATCCACAAAGAGAAGAAAGCCCAGCCTGCATGTCCTCCCTCTTTCACTGCGCTGCCCCGGGAAAATGTAGGAAAATGCAGGAAAACCGGCAAAGCCCACACTGATCCTCTTCACAGCAGCACAGGCTTCAGATCCATGCTGACACTATGGCCCACCACAACTGCTGGGCATCACCCTATGTTTAGGGCATGGGGGTCTCCCCTTGCAAGGTAGCAGCACCACTGAGACCCCTGGCATGGTGTGATCTTTCCCTCCCTATATTGAGAGCAACGCAGAGAGCTCTGAACAGTGATTTCGTGTCCTAGGAGCCTAGGTCTCCCTGAGAAGCAGCGAAACACCAGCTCTTAAGCCCCTTTGGAAAGCCCAGACAGGACCCCTGGAGATGAAGATTTTGAAGCGTGATCAAAGAGGCTTGCGGAGATAGCAAGGAGGATTAATGCTCTCGCAAAAGCACAGTGAAAGCTTCTCAGTGATTCCAGTGGGGCTTCTTCCAAAGGGCCTAAGGGAGTTAGGTCCTTAAACCTCACTCAGGTCCTTTAGTTTGCACATCCTGCACTGGAGTTGTGCAGAAGTGTGACCCCTGATGCGTTACCTCCTGAGCATGTCTGCTGGAGTGAAAAGCTGAATTGATTCTGGCTGTGTTGGTGGCCTCCTACAGCTGGTCCTTCTCCCTGTCACAGGGACAGAGCTTGCTGGTGGAAACAGCTGAGGGTACAATGTATTTAAGAATTAATCGAGGCGCCAACACCCCACTGAAACCATGCGGGCTGTGTGTTCAAGGAAATCGCTGAGAGGGGCTCCTGGCTCCTTCACAGGGGTTAATGCTGGACATACTGTGCTGGAAGATGCCACTCATGGAAGCTCCACGCTGCAAGAGTGATCTCCAGCTGGGTGAGCAGCGTCACGAGTCCTCTCCAATGGGTTTCACCATGATCACTAAGAAAGCTGCAGGAATCACCTACTTCATGAGTTTGGTTATTCATCACTGTTCTCGCCTCCCTGTACTTCTTCCCCTCCATCATCAGCCTTTCACAGTTAAAAAATATAGAAAGAAGACACGGGGGGCTTTGTTCCCCACATGGCTGCATGTTCACGGTGTCTTAATCATTCCCACCACCACTGCTATTGCAACCATGGAGGGCTACAGCTCCAGGAAAGCAATATGAGGAAGCTGGAAAAAAGGCGTGAACAATAAACAAAGAACTTGTTCTCATGCAAATGTTCCTCACGACAATAATAATAATAATAATAATAATAAAAAGAAGAAAAGGGCAGATGAGAAATGCACACCACGGTCCGGCCGCAGCGAATGCTTCCCAAGCCATCCCACCGGGTCTCCCGGCTTTCATTTCATCTCCCCCATCAGCACAAACCGGACGGGGAGCCCCATCCGCTGAGTCCCCGGCACAATGCGAACGGGTTCGGCATTGTTGGGAAACACGGCACACATGTGATGGGCTATTGTCCCTAATTTGATTAATGAAGCGATCACGCTAACGGGGCATTCCACACCCCCCCAGCACCTTGTTACTAACCCACACCAGGAACTTCCCACCAGAGCATTAATTCCCCAGTGCTCGCCTTTTCCCAACCATGTCAGGTAATTGTTTATGAAAAGATGAATGTATACAATAATACTGGGTGAAGGGAGCTGATGTATGTGGTGTTAATGAATGAAATAATCAGTTTGGTAATAACTGGCATGTGTATTTGTCAAAAAGGAACCAGCAGGACATTAGCATTCTGCAGCCACCGAACCTTTATCTCCTGGGCTTGTGTTTGACAACCGCCCCCAGATAGTCCATGAATAAAATACAGAGTAGTACCCAGACATAATTAAACTGCCAATGTGGATGTACCTAAATGAACTTGATATCTTAATGACACTAGATAGCACGCGAATAATGAAGGCGGCATGAAAGGGATGTGCATAATGAACACAGACATCCCGGCTGTCGCTGAGGAGCTGCCTGTAGGGACCGTCCTCGCCAAGCGTGGCTCCCGGACCTCCTCGTTAGCACACAGGGCATCACCAGTGCTCCCACCCTGTGCTGAGGGGACCGTGCTGTGGGTCATCCACACCAGCACTGAGTGTTGTCCCTGTGGAGACCAGGGCTGGTGTCCTGCACTGCTGGCCAGGCTGTGGTCACAGAGGATGGGGCTCTCAGACCTGCCTGCTGGCACATCTCACCTTTCCTCCTCCAGAAATCCCTCCTTTGCCTCATCTCTCTGCACCAAATCCTCACTGGTCCTGCTGCATCTGCTCCTCCAGAGACCTCTGGCATGCTGTTGTGCAGCACAGATGTGATTTTAGGAGCACTTAATATGATTACATTACCAGACATGTTTCTTTTTAATTTGTTTTTTCCTCATGGAGATTGTTTTCCAGGGGAGAAGCCACTCCTTGGGGATGGGCTGCTCAGAGGAGCCTGGCTGCTGGAAGGGGAACATGTCTCGAGATAACTCAACAGCACGTGCAGAGCCACAACCCTTCCTCATCCCCATCATCCACGGACGTGAAGCCAGATGCATCCTCTCCCAGCATCCATGGGTGCAATCCTCCCTCCGGAAGATGCTGGACATCCCAAGAGCCATCCCAGCTGTCCCTACAAAGCTTCTCCGGCATTTTTCAGCCACTCACGGGTGTCTTCTCCCAAAAAGCAGGTTTCTGTGTCCTCCTTCGAGGAGGCAACTGCGCGGGGTTCACACGCCACACCGCTCAGAAGGTAATTGCCACTTATTGCTCTAATGGCTCCAATTTTAGCAGCAAATGAGCGATGTACAGTGAGTACCCGTCTTATTAAAGAAATAATAATGGGAAACTAGAGCAGGCACTGCAGGGAAGGAACACTCCCCCAGTACAAGGGATACAGGCGTGCTGGCATTTGACAGCAGCAGAGTCCCTGCCTGCTGCTGCTAGAACTCCAATATATTTGAATACAATAAGTTCAGCACGTAGGAAAGCAACCGGCTCAATACGGCTCAGCTCGCTCCGTAATGACGGAATCGACTGGCGGCTCAGAACCTGCTGTGAAGCCAGCATGGGAAATGTGAACTGGAAAGGGTTCCATCACCCTTTAAAAAGGAGATAAGGAAAAAAGCGCTTGATGAAAATGAGAAAAGTACAGCAATTTGGGGGGAAATTGTCTTAAAACCCAGCAGACAATACAGCCTGGATCACCACAGGGAGAGCCGACGCCAAGAGCAACCCGTGGGAGGTAGCACAGCAAGTGGAGACGCAGGATGGAATATGGAGATGGGTTAGACAACACAAGCCCTGCTTGGGCCAGGAAAAGGGAGAAGGTGGCACCAGTGTGGTCCAGCCCGCCTGAGGAGGTGCTGGGAGGAACCTGGGCACATGCTCACCACCAAGATGTCTTAAGCAATGGCACCATTAGGAAGATGCGGCCAAAGGGCTCTGGGTCCCTTCCCAGTTGAAACCGTCACATTTCTCTACCCTGCCAGTTCACACCCACCCAATATTTGGCCCCAACTGCCAATTATTTAACCATTGCTTTCCTTCCCAGGAAAGACAGCCCTGTGGTGCACCCTCATTAGGCAGTAATGGTGATTTCATTAGATTAAATAACTCCGATGATCCCCAGAGACCAACAGCACTTTAAACACTGAGCCTCAGAGTTAGAATTACTGTTATTTAACATTGATTAGATTACAAGGCAAATCCAATTTTTCCCCTAAACATATGAGGGCTATGATTTGCCTAGCGGGAGATGTTAAGGACGGCATTCCCAGAAATCAGTGCCGAGAGGGGACTGTGCCTGAGTCAGCAACGTTGGGGTGACCCACAGGCTCATGCCTGAAAGTCTTTCCACAGAGACCATGAATGGGGCTCAGGGGTCTCCCCATCATCCCTGCCCTCGCTTTGCTCCTAGGTCAGGGGTCAGGTGGACCCATATCTGCCGTGTCAGCTTATCAACCCCTCCAGCAGGAATATCACCAGGAAGTAATTGGGCCTCTTTGACCCATGGCCCTGCTGTGGCTGAGGCCGTTAATCACTCCTTAAAGCTCCCTCCCAACTTCTCCCCCCGCCTCCAGGGTCCACAGCTCCCAGCAAGGGATGGGTCTCTTTGCTGTGGCTCTGCCCACTGCCCATCTGCTGGAGAGGAGCAAGGAAGAGTGCCCAGGTCTCTCCCTTCTCCTCATGCCCAGGATCCCATTAGAATCTTGTTTCATGGCTCTGAGGACCTAAGGGCTTGGAAAGGTTGCTCGGGGCAGGAGCAGGACCATCTCAGGGCTCCACTCCTCAGTACAGGGGTGCTGTAAGGGCCCCCTCCCTGAGGACAGAGAAGGGATGGGATTGCTTTCCCTCCAAGCCCTTTCCTAGGGCATGGCATGCATTTAGTGCCTGGTCTAGGACACCAGCTGAGACAGAGCTTCCTTGGGATCTCTTTGCCGATCTCTCTCCCATTTTTGGGAAGCCAAGGGGTCAAACAGCTGCTAAATCATAACATCGCTTAGGTTGGAAAAGACCTTCAAGATCATTGAGTCCAACCACACACCTAACTCTACCAAGTCCACTGCTAAACCACGTCCCTCAGCACCACACCTACACAATTTTTAAACACATCCAGGGATGGTGATTCAACCAACTGCCCTGGGCAGCCTGTTCCAATGCTTGCCAACTCCAATATATTTAATAAAATCCAGAGCTGCTCATAATTTTAAGCCAGATTTACTCCAGAGGAAACACCACCCAAATTCTTTCCTCGCCTCTGTGATCACCACCCTTGATGGCTTTCCCAGCTACCTTCCCAGGGCTGCAATGTGACCGAGCCCCGGCAGCTTCCGAGGGAGAGCGGGGCTGGGGGCATTGCTCTGGGGCGAGAGCGGAGAAAGCAGCAGAAGCACATGCTGGAGAGATGCTTCTATTGTCTGAAAGGAAATAATAATTTTAAAATCTAGTGCTGCAATAGCATATTTCTCATGCACCAAAGAACCCAGAGGTACACCAGGAAACAACAGGTTTTACCTTTGGCTGGAGAAGGCTGGTGGGTCCTGATGTATAGATCAAGCCCATGGCTTTTCCTCTTAGGCGCTGCCAGAAACTGCCTGTGATGCTGGTGTCCGGCTCCAGTGGCTGGATAGACAAGCTGCTGCCCCACCACATGGCCCAGCAGAGGCAGGTGGTGATGGGGAAGCACGCGCTTCTTCCTCCCACCTCTGAGTTGGGACAGGTTGGAAGGGAGGGCAACGAATGCTGGATTTTACTGTTGTAAAGCTCCTTAAATAGCCAAGGTGCAGGGATGGGTTCATCGGAAACAGGGACACATCCAGAAATCAGCTGCAACTCACCAGCTCACTGTCTCTTGGATGAACCACTCAACTGCAATTAGGATGCAACAAGCCTGGGAAGCTCCGAGGTGCAGCCCCCTCGCAAACCCGCAGCTCACGGCTTGGCTCGCCGACCTGTCCGCATCCTGTGCGGAGGCAGCGGGTCCCGGGATGCGACAGAAGCCCAGGACCCCCCGCGTGGGCAGGGCAGAGTTCAACCTGCCCAAGTGCCGAAGGAAGCGGCTCCGGCGCCTCAGAGGGCCTGGCCGCCGGAGCTGACCCCGACCCGTGGCACTGGAGCTGGTCAAACTCAATTAAATGCTGTGCACCGCAACTGGGTCAGGCCGGGGAGTCCTTCCCCCACCTTGGCCCCTTTGGAGGCTCCCAGGCTAACCACTCACATGTCCTACTAAATTCTTTCTTTCTGAGGCTCTTCCCGCGTATTTACTGCTGCTGGAAGGGTGGGCAGCAGAGCCAGGAGCGAGCAGGCAGAGTAGCACCATGACTCCTTTCAAAGGCAGCTCTGGAGTCCTGAGCTCAGGTCCTGTGCTGGGCTGAGCAGGGATCACACCCCGTGCACATTCAAATCCAATATGATGCTGTGGAACCTGCCCTGGTTACAGCAAGTGCAACCTGGAGAGGACAATGCTGGAGGGATGGATCCTGGTATTCACCAATCGTAGAAAAGCCAAGTCCCAGCCCCCCTAGGTGCACCTTCAGCAATGACCTTTGTATTTTCTTACAAGCTCAGCAGCATAACCCCATTTCACAGATGGGGAAACTGAGGCATGGGACAGAACAGGTCCTTGCTCACCACCACCCAGTCAGACTGAGTGCATCCCAAAGCCTCCTCAGCTGCCTTAGACACAAGATGCACGCAGCTCACATCATCTGCACGGTGGCCATGCCCACACCATCCCATCCCAGGAGCTCAGCTCTCCTGCCACCACAGGCGCACAACAAAATCCCAGCTCCTGCCCTAAGGAGGGTCCAGCCCGAGCCAGACCCTGCTACACTTGGGAACAGCAAAGTGGGAATGGTTCACCCAAGTTCAAACAATAAGCAGCTGGACAAGAAGCTCCTTGGTTTTTGGTGCGAGGCATTTAACATCCAGGCTTTCATACCTTCACCTCTTTGCCACGAAATGAGGAGATCGCTCCAGACAAGCTGGCATTGCTGGTCTCCTTGGAAAGACAAGTGTTGGCAGCAAGGCTTCCTTCCAGCAGGCAGCTCTGTGCTCCCCCTCCCCTCCAGCCTGGCCCACGCCGGCTCCCCAGGATGATGCTTCCCCCTTCACTACGTGACCTCCTGCCGCAGGAAGCGGGATGGGGCGACGCAGCCATCCCACTGTGTCTCTCCTGGGGTACATACCACCTTCCAGCCACCCAAACCCATAGGTGGGCTGGTTTCTGGTGTGCTTGCTCAGAAACCTCCAGCAGCCCTTTATACCCAGGCAGGTTTGCATTGGGCAGAGGAGCGGGGCTCATGCCCTCCATCCAGGCAGCAAAACCCTCCAGCAGATGAGCAAAAATGAAGTGCCGGGGTGGCAGTCGGACCTTAAACCACTCCAGATGTTTGCAAAGCAAACCTTGGTCCAGCCCATGGGGCCAGGTCGCTGCCAGCCCCTGCATGGAGGAAACGGCCTCAGGTACCATAGAAGCACATAAATCCGAAAGGATGCTTCAGGAAGTCCAGCTGTGCTTACTCAGCTCTCACTAGCCCATAGGGGATAAATCGTAGATTTCCTTTGCAACTGATATGAACTAACAGAGTTACACACACATCCAGCTCTTCAGCACAAGAGCTGACGGGCTGCAGGGGTTCGCTGGTCATTTATACCAAAATCACCCAGGCCACGGGTACAAAGTGCTCCCTTCTTCACGATCAACCACCGGCCATTCCATGCCAACCAGAAAAATTCATCACCTCTCAGAAAGTGTATTTCTAACTAAATAACGCCCATCATATTTCCCCCCATAACAGTCATGGGATGATGAGCCTCTCTAGGTCACCCCCAGGGTCCCCCCAACCCATGAGCTAATTCCTGCGCCAGGAGCAGGAGCAAAACTCTCAGTCCCTCCCAGCCAAGGCTTGGGGACTCCCTCAGCTGGACTTTCCTTCTGGTCCCCTCATGCTTAACAGCTCCTGCTGCATCCCTCTTTGCTAAGTGCTTCTGAAGCCCATGCAGAGCCTTTCATCCAAAAACCTCCCGTGGCAGCCAGCTCCACAATTTAATCTCACACTGCTTGAAAAAGTCCCTATTTCGGCTTCTTCCCAACCTGTTGCTGATAGTACAGATGGGCACTTGAGAGGGACAGCTGCTGCCTTCTCAGCCAGCCCATCAACTCTCCCTCTCAGCAGCTTCTGGACCCAGGCTGTGGGGAGAATCCTTAGCAGAGCTCGAGAGCATCCTTCCTGGGAGATTTTCACAGCTCACAGCCACTCATCAACACAGAGCATTATCACAGGGGAGGAGGAAAGGTAAGATGGACAGTGAGCACTCGAGGAGATAAAGATGCAACCCAGTGGACTTCCAGGCGCAGCCAACCCTGTGACAGCAGGGGAGCTGGAGAAGCGATGGGCCCCAGCCCAGAAGCTGGTGGGAAGGACTTTCCTAGCGCATAGTAAAGCTGTGTCATCTCCAGCGTGCTGGCAGAGCAAGAAACTCGGTAAACACGGGACTGATAAATACCAGGCAAACACTTGTAGGTATACATTAATAGTCACACAGCACGGTTCAGCAGCGCGAGGGCAGGACTATTGCACGTTAGCTTTATCCCTTGCCATGACATGCAGCTTTTGCACAGAGAAAAACCCAAATCATCTTGCAGACCAGAAGAAAATCTTCCCAGCCATCGAAAGCTAACCACCCCGAGCCCTGTGGTGGGTCTCTGCCAGCAGCACAGTGCCCAGCAAGTCCATGGACAGGGAACAAAGACGAGTGGAGCCAGTTGAAACTGCAGATAATTTTTAGGAGCAGAGACTAGAATTACCTGAGCTGGAAGTTCGCCCGGACGTGGGGATTAGCACCCTCAACCCTTGTAAGAGGAGTCAGGGGAACTTTCCATGACCTTCAGCGCAAGGAGCAGGTTGAGGAGCAGGGCAGCACTGGGTGGGACACAGCCGATGCTGAGGGAAGCTCAGCACACACTGAACACCCATCACTAAATCTTGTACCAGCCAGCCTCCCTTCCTACCACCGTTAGAGCAGATCAACGGCAGCATGGCCAAGAGGTCCCAGGAGCCAAGCCTTGCACTGCCAAAGGCTCCGGGTAATTTTCTGCCCATTTCCCCACCAGCAGAATGGAGCATCCTCCAGGCCAATGCTGCTGATGGCCACGGCGCTGCACTAACCCAGGAAGCAGCTGCCGGGCCCGGCGGGATGGTCGTGCCATGGCTCTGCCAACACCTCCCAACAGCAGGATTTGGGAAAAGCAAGAAACACCACGGCTGAGGCCACTGACCCTGCGTTTGCATCTCAGAGGAGACAGATCTTCCCTACTTCTGGCTTTGGCACATCATACAGCCTCCTCCTGCCATCACCAGTTTTACCCATGCAAATCACAGCATATTAATGGCATGATACTAACTGCCCCCAGGGTAACCTGCTGCTCCCAACATCCATGGGCACAGGACCAGCAGGAGCAGGGGAAAACCATGTCTTGATGCACTGGGCAACCCAGGGTCCTCCCAAACACCTTTTGTTGAAGCTTAAAGCAAGACTTGGCAAGGTACAACTCGGAATCCAGCAATATTTGAGACCAAAGGGATTTAAGGAGCAAATCTCCAGCTGGTGGAAGGACTCTGGAGCCAAAGTCCAGATGCAAAATGGGGAAAGCAGCACCTCCAGCTGGCATGTTACAGGGCCTCAGAGTACGTCAGTACTGTGGGGTGACATCCTGGAGCATGATTTTGGGGCTCTCAGCTGAACCAGGCCGTCTCCGTGGGCTCTCTGCACACCATCACCTGCCTTCCACTCCCTAACCATGTGCTGGAGGGGTCAGGACCTAGAACTTCCCCCAGATGTTTCCACACATTATTTACTCTGAGCTGGAACATGTCAATGCTTGGGAATTTCTCCCTAAAAAGGGCTTCCCAAACAGCTCAGTCCAGACAGTGCAAAAGTGTTTAAATAACGTGGAAAGACGCTGGTACACAGTACCCAAAGCTACGATACAGTACCATGAAAGCAGTAATGAAATGTTAATGACAAAACACAACACTCGAGAGCCCAAAGATGCACACGTGAGCACACACACCCACAAACCATCAGATAAACATGGAAGTGAAAACAACTGGATTTGATATTTTCCCATAAAAGGCGTCCCTAGAGAGCACAGGCTGCAGGAGGGATCCCTTTACCAACGGGCAATGTCAGAACAAATCAGCCTGGGGTTTTGAAATTTTCAGGAAAAAAAGATCCCGGTAGAGAGAGAGATAAATAAATAAATAGATAAATAAATAGCCAGCTTCTCATCATGACGCTGTGCTTGACCCTGAACATCCCTCACTAGGGGAAGGTGTGGAAAGGTCGGTTGTGGTCAGAGCTGATCCGACCGTTCACATCTGTGGTGAACCGACCACATGATTTTTTCTGCCTTATTAAAACAGTGAGCAAAAGAACTCGATTTCCCATAAATCTATTTGGGCGACAACATCCCAGTTTGCAGCCACTGGCAGCACTCGGGAGCCGGGGGCAAGTGATGCGGCTGGGGCAGGGGAGGCTGCTCCATCTCCTGCTCACAGCCGGGAGCTGGGCAGCATCCCGCCGAAGCTGCTGTGCTGGCATCCACGATCTGCACAGGTTTGGTGCAAGGAAGGTGTCTGGATGCCTGGAGTCGCCCAGCTGGGATTTTCTGATGCGACGCTTGGGCACGGCTGCTTGACAGCGGGGAAAACAACCACACGAAGTTTCCAAAGCGCGCCGGGGCGGTGATGGGAAGTTTCTCCTCTATCTCCCACCAGAGACGTTCCCAGCAGCAGCCTCGAGCCTGGGGGAGTTTGAGCAGGGATCTTTCTATCTCTGCAACAGATGGTGTTGCAACAGAAAGAGCACGTTATGAATCTCCTCGCTTCCAGGAAGCAAGAAGGATGGTCTTGCCATGCACGAAGGGAACTGGCAATTTCTTTTGCTGAAAGATTTCCTCCTGCAGAATCGCATCATCCAATGAAAGAAATGCTAAGAATAATTCACTTCCTCAAGCAACTCTATTTATATTCTCACTGGGGGCACCGTCCTGCTCACATACCCCCAGGGAGTCACAGGGGCTCAGGAGGTTAACGTGTTTAACTCCAAACCATGAAAAACTGAATTTCCCAGGAGACAGGCAGACACCAGCCACTGGCACCGTCCCCAGGATGGCCCCGGTCCTACAGACTTTGCATGACCAGCCCCATCGACCCATATGGGGCTTTGTAACAGGGTAAGACCCTGGAATCCAACCCCAGCAACTCAACTTTAACTGCAACCTAATCCACTTCCCTTCCAGAATACCTGCACGTAATGAGAATTTGCCAAGATTTATGGCCACAACAACCACTCCTGTTCCCCCTCGCCAGCCTCTGCTGTTTCCCTGCAAAAGCAGTTTGGGTTACCTCGATATTCTCCAGAGGAAAAGCATAATTAGCAGCTCAGGAGGTTTAATGCCTATGGCAGGGAGAAGGCTCACAGAGGGGGTGTTCTCAGGTTTTCTGATCACTTGTTCACTCTGAACCCTTTGGAAGGGCACCAGCTCCCTTCCCCCTCCCCAGATCTAACAGTTCTTATTATCAACTTCAAAAGATCGGGCTGAAATCCTCGGCTGTGGTGAACAGACATATTGGTGGTGATGGTACAGCCAGAACATGGCCCTGGACCCCAGGCTTGACATAATTACTCCAAGAACGCCCCAAAGGCAGCAGAGCCGGTGGCAGGAGGACAGGCTATGTTCATAGGTGTGGATTTGCAAGATCTGCCCTTAAAGGAGGGCTAGGGGTTTAAGCGGGGTGAATCTGCTGCTTCTCTAAAGAGCATTGCAATTTTTGCCATAAATGGGCTCTCGCCCCAGCCAGCTGGAGCTTTGCGCTGCTCTTCACAAGACCCAGCTCTATGAATTTAACTGACAAAATCTTGGACAGTCGAGGCCATATTTTCAAGATTGCTCAGCCCCAGCAGGCAGGGCCAGGGGAGCCTCGGCTTTCAAGCACCCCAGGAAGAGCCATGTGGTGGACGAGGAAGGTGTTGATCCCCTCCAGCCTCCCACACCCCAGGAACCCAGCTGTGAATCAGTATTGAAGAAGACGGGGTCTAGTGACTTATGAACTTCCTTGTTATATCCCCATGCAGACCACAGGATCTGCTGAGAGAAGTGTCCAACAAAATCCCAAGTACTTATTTTGATGCTTTCTAATGGGAGCTCACCCCATTACCAGGAAAGAACACAAACCATTTGGATTTGAACTTTTCCACTAACAGAAACCAGAAGTTATACGTACAGATGCAAAAATGCTTAAAAGAACCACCAAAAATAATAACCCATTGGGGTTTATTTAAGGAGTAAGAGGGGAAAAAGCCCAGCCTCAGCTCTCTGCAGTTACACCTTGCTGGGCGTGGGTCTGGACGGTGCTGTCTCTGGATGGTGCCATCCATCAGGTGTGCACACTAGATGGCACAGCTCCACCTCGCCAGGAGAGGACAGCAAGCCTAAGCTGTACCAAGGCTGCAGGACCTCTGCCAGCAGCTCTGTGGGGTGCACCTCCTTTGGTTGTTATTCAACCCACAGCATAGCCCAACAAGCTCAAAATCCATAGAGCACCTTGTCTCTGGGCTGGAGAGAGGTGCCACAGAGTTCACAACCCTGCTGTCCCACCCCTGCAGCACAGGGCAGCGACTTCCCTCCCACTTCACAGATGGGCAAACTGAGGCATACTAAGATGTCCCCCCAGCAGTAGGGTGCCAACCTTCAAATTATTTCAAATATTTACCAAGATTCCTTGGAGCATCTGAGTCCAGATCACACACAAAGGCAGCAGGAAAGCATGTGAGCACCAGAACTAGTCCCTGGCTTTTCATAACAGACCCCATGACCTCAGCCCCAATATCAGCATTTCCAACAAACTCTTCTCCCTCTTGCTCCTCCCCAGCAAGGAGAGGTCCCTTCAACCACCCATAAACCCACCTCATCCTCCATCTTCAATGACTCCTTGACCAGGACACCCACGCTGCCCACCCCAACCACCCTCCACCATCTTTGTGCCTGTCTCAGCCTATCTCCACCTGTTTTTTTACTGTGAATTACCTACGCTTTGGGGCCAAGACCATATTTTGTTCCCTTTTTATACAGCACTTGGCACCATGAGCTCGGTACAGGGAGGTATCTGATTACACAGCTAATAAATAAACAAGGACCTTGATCCTCTTCAGCGTGTGGTTGTCCAATGCTGCAATTTCCAGAGAAGCTGCCGCAGGCTGCACTTGATGTTATTAGTAATTCAGATGCGTTTGGGAAATGAGATGTTCCCAGGATGAGGAGCAGGCACTGTTAAACCAGACCTTCCTACAAGCAACTGTGCACACAGCAGGGAGAGGAAAACCCAAATTGGCTCAAATTTGATGTCCAACAGCACAACCCATATTCTGGGCTGGGCACACCCTGAGCACAAAGACCTGGTGGTTCCTGCAGAAGCTGCAAGGATGGCTGAAGAAAGGTGGGAGAGAAGGTCACTTTAAGGCTACTACTGCCACATCATCTTTGCAACAAGATCTTTCCTTCTGATGGCCATCTAGTCCTATTCCACCTTCCATGACTCGTACTCGCTCCCCCAGAGTGTCCCCTGGCATCACCCACACACTCCTGCCCTCCACACCTACACTTTCATCCTCACTTGCATGCTTACAAAGGACTCTGACCGTGCTGCTGAATTATGGTGACCCCAAACCCCTGTGGACCTCCAGGCCATCCGCTGCTACAGGAGCGGCCCGACTCCTCCATACCCAGGGCTCCGATTTCACCCTGATTTGAGGCACGGAGGATGAGAAATGGCACGAGGTGGGATGCAGCTGCTCACAGCTCCCCCCCCTAAACAAACCTCCTCTTCCTCTATCCCAGACCTCTCCAGCAACTGAGATGTTCCCTGTTCCCTTTGACTCAGAAACATCAGTGGTTGCCTAGATTAGAAAGAAAAAAAAAAAGCCTTGGAGAAAAATCCCAAGAGGACACTAATTAGGAGCCAGAACTCCCCAGCTCGGGAAGCATCAGGGAGGAGCGATACTTCAACTCCCAACCTGATGGAGTAACTTTGAATCATCTTTCATCTTCCCCTGGATCGGGTGTAATCTAATGACATTAGCTTGGCTTCGCTCTAGTGAAACTGGCATCGGTGCTACAGCGGCAGGGAGATTAAAACATATGAAATAAATGTTCCTGGGGTGACTGACAGTATAATGACATTCCGACAGGCAGCTCAATCAGCGCGGGACTAACAAAGGATCAGAGGGAACCAGCCAGACTCTCAATATCACCTGCAAATACAGATTATTTTTTTTTTTTTACTTGACTGGCTTAGTCCCTGTTCCTAGGAGTCTTCCGCGGGCTGTACACAGCCGTATTCGGGAGGGGGGTGCTGGCTGAACTCCATTAAAACCGATGCTCACCTGCTATTGAACTCTGCTAGCTCTACAGCCTTGTTCGGGGCAGGAGCGGGATCTCTGTGCCGGGCAGTCAATGTGAGCATCGTGGGTTGCCCTCCCTCCTTTTGTCCCCTTACGGAGAGGACTTGTAAACCCAAACGGGAGAAAGCTGCTTTTGGCGCACAACTTCCCTGGATACTCAACCCACCCACGAGCACGCACGGAGGTGTCACGCTTCCCAAATTAAACCACTCCGACTGTTTTTGATGAAATCAGCCTCTCGGTAGGACAGCTGCCTTCTCACCCAGCACAGCTCAGGCTCCAAGAGCTGAGCGATTATTCCACTTGATTTAACAGACAGTGGTTTTGCGCGTTGTGTGGCAGCCCAGTAGGTGACAGGACTTCCACGCGCCCAGCCATGCCTCACGAGCTGCTGCCCTACAGGTATCACCACCCAACCGGCACCACCATCCAACCGGCCATGGCGGGAGCATCATCCTGCTGCTGCAGCCACAGCTCAGCCCCGTTGACCCACCTTCACACCACGTAACAAGCAGCTATTACCGGAGCCGCTCTTTTGTTCCTGGAGGAACCGGGGTCCCCATCATGCCCAAGACCCCACAGCCAGCCTGCCATGGTCCTGGGGTGGCATCCTTGTGGTAGCCCGCTCCCCACGCTCCAGGGACAACGGCACCGACCACCAGCCGCGAAGGCTGGCTGGCTCTTCTCCGTTTGCAAGCCTGCGTCGCTACAAACAGCCAAGAGCTTTTTGTTCCCATCGGACAGGGCGCTCGCTGCCCGCGCCGGCTTCCTGCGGGCGCTGAAAGCAAACCCAAGTGTTTATACCTCGTAATGATGCTGTTTAGTCTGACCGCCGGGCAACAGAAACGCGCGTGAAACCTAAGCCTCTGATGCGGAAGATAAGAACTCAGAACCCCTGGCAAACATCTGGCCCTTTCCTCGGCACCGAACCCGCATCAAAGATTACAGCAAACCCGTGGAGAGACACCGAGAATTTTTTTTAATGGCTGTTTATAATGGACTGGTGACTGGTTACCAGCAGGCTGACACCACAGCTCTGCCACCACGCCGGGACTCCGTGTCTTAGTAAAGATTACTCATACAAGCAAAGCCAGCAAGATGAGGTCTCAAAGGAATAATCCCATACAAAGAATTCACTGTACCTCAGCCTCCACAGGGCTAATAAAAAAAAAAAAAAAAAAAAAAAGATTAAATTCAGTACATCAAATACCAGAACAAATAAACTGCAGCAATTAACGGGAGAGCTCATGTACCAAACGCTAAAACATAATGATTACACAAACAGCCTGCAGGGAGCACCTCGGCTGAGTAAGAGCTGCGAGATCAAGACCAAACCTCTGGAAAATTAAATTCCCCACCCCAAGGGCTGTACTATGCCCGAAATGCCTGTGGCTCCTCCTCTGCCTAGGTCTGCACTCCTCGCCCAGGCACCGTTTCCAGAAGCGGGTCTATCCTGCTGCCATCTGCTCCTCAAGGCTTCGAGAGCATCTTTGATAAACGAGCTTTTCTGCATAGCCACCATAAATTTCAGTAGATGCCACCCCAAAGCCATGTGTTTATTTTTCAAAGTCGAGCCTTGATTAAAGTTCTTGAGGTTTTTCAGAATCGTTTTCACCGTTTCCTTTCCGACACAGGGTCGGCATGTGGAAATTGGATAAGCGCACACTAAAAATATAATTCTGTAGACAGCTTCAGCCCACACGAAAGGAAATCTTTCTTCCCAGAGAACCCACACTCTGCTGCCTGCAAAAACCCGGCGTGTTTCTGCCACCGGCGGGTACACAAGGAAGCTCATCGCTTCCACGTGTGAAGACTTTTACACAAACACTCGGACCGTCAGTACTACCCTACTCCACGGCTCAATTCTGTCACCGCAAGCTGAGCCAAAATCATCCTCTCCTCTCTGCTACTAGCTGGGCTTCACGTGCGAGTAAAACACGCTCCAGGGGTACCCGAAATCCTCTCCTTTTCGCTTATTCATTCAAGAAAGCCACAAACACAGACGCGCTCTGCAAAAGAGAGGTTTCACCCCCACCCTAACCAGCACTCTCCATAGGAATCTGCCAGAAGATGCTCCTCTGTTAAGACGTTCCTCTATTAACTTTAAGATGCACAAGGAAAACATCTGAACAACGTTAACGCGAATCCTGCCCCTTGGCCTGAACGTTTAGGGTCTCGTTTTAAACGGGCTACCTTTTCCTTGGTGTAATGAACCATTAATTAATCGCAAAGAAGACTCCCTTCTACCTTTTTGCTCGTTTTTTTTAGGCAAGGTGCGCGCGTGAGTTGCGCTCCTGGAACTGACATTTTGGGTTATTCACACTCGCATATTCATACTCATATCCTCGCATGGGAAATATGGTTTTTTGTCTCCTCACCGAATAGAGGAAAGCTGCTTCTAAGGGCCGCGTCTCTGGGCTGGGATTGCGGGAGGTGCCAGTACGATGCTCTGCAAGGGGTGGCAGCCGGGCTGCGGGGCGGCTCGGCTGGGAGTTTGGATAAGCCACAGGTTTGGCAAAGCCCCCACCCAGAAAAGCCGGGGAACAGCAAGATGATGGGGGGCCTGGGCTCCTCGGGGAACAGCAAGATGATGGGGGGCCTGGGCTCCTCGGCGGGGCAGCTCTGCCTCAGCATTCCTGTGCAGCGCCCAGGGCGATGGGGCACCCACCGCTCTTCCCATTGTGCCCCCTCCCTCAGCAGGCAGCACCCCCGGGGGACCCTGCACCGGGGCTGGGGGACGCGCTGGGCTGCGGGGGGTGCAGGGAGGAGGGTGGGGGGAGAGAAAGGAGCCGGGGGAGTCGGGAGCAGGGACCCGAGAACGGGGAGCTGGGAGATGGAGACGGGGGCTGCGGGCTTTGGGAGGGAGCAAAGGATCGCGGGTGGGTCTGGGGAGCGGGGCCGGCGCTCCGGGGAGCTGCGAGCAGGGCT